>OV725080.1:160006833-160606833 GCA_928085145.1 Nezara viridula
ACTATTACATATACTGAATCCGACTTTGTAGGGACCTAAAAAACCATTGTACTTAAACAAATATTAACTTATTCCTGACTAATAAAATAAGTGATGTGGTTGGTGATAGGATAGTGGGTTGTTTTTAAATTTTTTTTTATTAAAGGCTCTACAGTATGTCTTTCTAGAGTTAAAATAAATAAACCCAATGAAATTTAGAATGATGATTCACAGTTGGGCCATTAAGAATTGAGACATCCTGTATAGAGTAGATAAGAATGTTATATTTAAACATTTTTCAACACTCATTTACTTTTTTTTTTTTTTTAGGAGCTAGTTCTGGAGAAGAGAGCGATACAGAATCCGAGCCCGGTATTCCGCTGAAGAGGAAGCAGCGAAGGTCCAGGACGACGTTCACAGGAGACCAACTGGAAGAGCTGGAGCGAGCCTTCCAGAGGACCCAGTACCCGGACGTGTACACCAGAGAAGAGCTCGCGCAGAAGTATGTCCTCTAGATTATCGCTACTATTATTTATTATTATTTCAGTTTTGGTAATTCCTTTATTGTTCCTCAGGACTAAGCTGACGGAGGCTCGAGTCCAGGTCTGGTTCAGCAACAGGAGAGCAAGGCTGAGGAAGCAACTCAACAGCCAGCAGTTGTCCGCCTTCAACTCCATGTCCCTCCAGAGCGCATACCACCACCACCCTGCGGCGCAGTACCATCCCGATCCCGCCGCAGCAACCAACTTCACAGCCCAAGGTACGTCCTATTAGAAATAGTAGTAGTATTGGAGTATAATAGTTCAGTGAAAACTCACAAAAGATATATGTGCTTCTTCGTAATCCATTGCACGCAGAAGCAACATTTTTGGGCTATGTTTTTCCATTTATCTACACGCAGCTCTGTTCCATCTTTGTTGATTCTATCTATCCACCTCTTTAGCTTTCTAGGTGGTATTTTGCTTACTGCCGAAGCATTCACTGTCGTGTAGAGTCTTCTAGATGGATTGCTCCGAACTGCATACCCCGCCCATCACAACCTCCATACTTGTTCTGATTTCCTCGTCAAAACCTTTTTGAATTGTGACATTACATGAAGTAAAGGAATTTTCACGAGGAATAGTAAGGAACACAGGGTACCACCAATCAATGGTAGTCATACTATAGGAAAAAAAAAACTGGGAGGAAAAAATCTGGTGTGTCCACTCACACGACTTTCCTACCTATTTCAGAAAAGTATTTATATCTTTACATATGTCCATCAAGAAACAAAAAAATAAAATAAACTTAAGCAATTCAAACCGGCTTAAGGTCGGTTAGTGTAAAAATTACAATATCCTCTAATATTGCTGATCAAAAACTTTTTGCCATAGCTTAGTATTTTAAAGCAGAGGAAATAGTGAAGCTTGTGTGATGGAGACAACAGATTTTCTTACTTTCACTTATTTATCTGTTTTCTCTCATTCGTCCCTTTCTGACACCAGGATATGAACTCGTAATCTTATATTGGAAATTGAATAGCTGTAACTTCGTTAATAGTTGTCCGCAATGAACGATTTTTATATACAAAAAAAAAAAGATTTATATATAAAAAATAGGCTAAACGATGTATCGTTTAACAACATTTTTCTTTTCTTTACAACTTCTTTTCCTGAATTTTCTCAGGAATTTAATCCATGTAAGAAAATTGAAAGGACAATTATTAGAACATTATAGGAAAGCGCATGGAGCACCCTAATTTTTGTCACAGGCATCAGTATTCAAAACCCTACAAAATAAAAAAGAAGCAATAAAACGGTTCACTAGTTTCCGAGATAATCTTGGCACAGATAGACAGACCAATGTCTAAAAATGTGTTTTTCGAACTTAGGGTGCTCAGAAACGTATAGACCCTTAAACTAACATTTTAACCGCTTAATATGCGATAATTTTTCGAATATCGTTTCATAACTGCTAAAGAAATATCCGAATGTCTTGCAGAATGACCGCGACTGTACATCATAATTATTATCATTCAAACTGATGTTTCACAGATTTTTTTATTATCCGTGTTGAAATAGAAAAATGAGATAAATATCGGTTTTTCCTGGAGTTGACCGAATGTTCTTCGATTTTTATCACGAAACAAAGAGATTTCGCATGGATTGTTGGATAACAAAAATTCTTGCAGATTCCTGTGAAGGCATTAAAATCCTCGAGATAGGAAGGAAGAGACGGCGACGAATGAAGTCGAGAGAGACCGGAAAGTGGGTCGCCGAGGAATGGCGGATGTTGACAGCCTCCCCCCTCTCCGGGAACAGTACGGTTGTACAGTTACCCTCCACTTCCTGTCTCAGCTGCACCCTCTCCCCCTTCCACTCCACTAACAAAATGGCGGTCGGTCCCCACTCGCCTCCGATATCCTCAGGATTAGGATCTCTTCATCGCGACAATAAAAAGTAAAAGAAAAAAAAAACATTTAAAGTCTTGTGTGTGGTCCTTCTCCCCCTCGTACCCTCCTAGTGTGATATGAAACCATGCAGGAAATAGTGCACTCACTATATCATTATCAAAATAACTTTTCCAGCAAGGAAGATTTTTAAAAATATTTTTAGTATATACTTGATATTAATTTTATTAATTCGGTTTGGGAAGGTTTGATTTTTTATATATAAAAATAATTTTGTGAATTAGATACCCTTACCTGGTTGTACAATGGCATTACTACAATTCATGCAATTTTTAGGAGGGGCAAAATAATTAAAGTTATTTTATGAGAAGGGGTTTGCGGGGATTGTGGCCAAATAAATACTAATTTTTAAAAAAATTGTATTTTTAATTGTTTCGCCGACGGTTCGACCCACCTTGCAGGTCTCCATTAGGGCATTGCATCAGGCACTGCAGGAGGCAGTTGATAGACTAATGTGTTGATATGAGTCTGTCAACTGCTTCCTATATCGTCAGCTGCAAAAATTGCGATATTACTGGTGATATCGATATAGATGGTAATATGTTTGAACAGGAAGAGAAGTTTAGATATCTAGGGTCTACGATAACTAGAAAAAACGAAATTGAAGAAGAGATTAAGGTTAGACTGAAGGCGGGAAATGCTTGTTATTTTTCTGTGACAAAACTCTTCAGTTCGCGCCTCTTGTCCCGGAACTTAAAAATTAGAATCTATAAAACCATTATCTTACCTACAGTTCTTTATGGATGCGAAACTTGGCCGCTTACATTAAGGGATGAGTAACGTCTTAAGGTTTTGAAAATAAAGTATTGCGTAGAATATTCGGACCGAAGAAGGATGAATTATCCTGAGAGTGCAGACGGTTACACAACGCCGAATTGCGTTAAATGTATCCGGGTAATATAATTGAGGTAATTTCATTCCGGCGAATCAAATGGGCTTGTAAAATTGTTGGGCTTAGTAACGAAATAATTCCTCTTTTTCTTTCTTTTTGTACCCATAGAAAGAATACTGGGTGGTGCAGACCCCTTTTTATCGAATCATTAAGCCTGAAACTTCGTAAATACTCATCGTAATCTACAACTATTTTATTTGCGAAAACTCTTGGAATTGGGGAGTTTTCAATCTGGAGGGGGGCAAACTTTTTCTATTTAATTAGGTACTAATAACTTATGAAAACCCATTTTCTTTCCACTTGAATCGTAAGATAATTTGATTACTAAATTTTGAATAAAACTGGCTTACAAAAATATTTGGGCGTTTATCATATATAACCTCGTTATTTTGAAGATTTGAGGGTGTAGGTCACGCCAAACAACTCAATACTTTTTTAGGCCACCTTGTTTCTCGATTTTGTGATCAAATTATCTTAAGATCCAAGTAAAAAGCAAATGAGCATTTACGATATTTTAGTATCTAATTAAATAGACAATGTTTGCCTCCCTACAAATAGAAAATGCTCCAATTCAGAGAATTTTCGTGAATAAAATAGTTGTAGGTTAAGATGAGATGATTCTATTTACGAAGTTTCAGGCGGATGTTAATAATTCGATAAAAAGGGGTCTGTATCTCTTACGGTCTTTATAAATACATATTTATTATGTATATAATTTAAATCTCATCTAAATTTAAATTTCATCTTTTTCAATGACCTGAACATGAGATAAGATTCTGGAAAAGTTGATGTGTGGAAGAAAATTATGAAAATAAATATATTAAATTTTAAAACAATACGGAAATAGCGTTAACCAGGGTCATGTACTTCCATATCTGTTTTACAATATTTGAAAATTGACAGTTCAATATTTTAAAAAAATAAGTCAATGAATATTTAACCTTTGTGTAGAAGTCGGGTCGCTTCCATCCCTGATTGAAAATCAAAATAGTCGGACGTTGTAGTGTATCAATAAATGGGACCAACTCTACTTTACAAGTTACTTGACGCTGTTAGAAGCATTATTTAAAGGCCTTCATATTACTTCTCAACTGACATTACTTAAATTTTTGCACAAGACCGCTTCACTGTTGCAAGACCAAGAACAAGACTGGTAAAAATCAATTTTTTGTATAACAATTAATGCAAAATAGTAATTATTGCTTGACAATTTTAGTTACTATGTAAAGAATTGGTATAACCAATATAGTTTTGCATTTAAATTTTCTAATTTTTCATTCAGGTTTAATTCCCTTATCTAAAAATACAGTAATATCTCTCTAGTAATAAGCTAATAGGTGACCAAGACCAAGACCTAATCCAAAATTCCGATTGCAAGACCAAGACTCGTATCGGTCTCGCATTAGGGCAACACTAATTTTCAGAGTCATTTAACTTTTTTATTATTTTTTCTCTTGTATAAACATTTGATTCATTATCATTACTCATGATATGTCGGTATAGTGCAAAAACTCGCTCACTACATTTTCGATGGAGACAAAACTTATTATGTTTGAATGCTATTTTAGTATGATTCGTCATATTTAATCTGAGAATATTTAGCATGGAATTCGTTATCATTTGATTCTTGACACTATATTCCTCTCTTTTTCCTTTTACGTCAATATAAAACTTTTAAAAATAATAGCTCATTATGAGTATGAAATGGTGAACATTTCCCTCGAGAACAGTATGCAGGTCCAATTTTTAGTTTTTGAGTTATTTTAATACAAATGGAAAAACACTTAGTTAACTCCAGCGGACTTTACCCGAGCGTTACACATCAGAAATCTGACGGCTCAATCTAATTAACCTAAAAAAAAACAAAAAAAAACAATTGCGGCAGACATTTCACGAAACCATCCAAATGCATACTGTGGATGTGACTCGTGGTTTTCTTGTTTGGATTTTTCCAATTAAGTAAATTTCCTTCTACATATCATCCTCCGTTCAACTCTTTCTAGTATAAATGCATTGTTTTTAAATTTTAATAATTATCTTCAGATATTTTTATAAAAAATATATAAGTAACAGTCGTATACGAAAATGATTCGTATGCATTTCCCCAGTTATACGATGGCTGTGAAACCATAGACAAATATAGACCGGATGAGACCAAAGAGGCCGCCGCAGTCGATATGCTGAAGACATCGCTCCTCGAGAACCGAAAACGAAATAGAAAAAAAAAATGGGGTTATTAAAGTCTTTACAGCTCCTTTTATACATGCCGTCTGTCACTGCACTCCTGGCCCCCTTTTATTTTACATTTTTTTTTTCTTTTTTCTTGTCCTTTGTACAAAAAGTGTTGGGTATCGGTCACAGGCGGCGTTCAAAGGGTCGTCGGGACTTTTAGGACCTGTGACTAAATCGGCGGAGGGTGTGTCGTTGACGGCTGGAGCTAGGTTCCGATTGTGATAACTTCGCTACTCACCAGGGATATTTATACGCAGTCGAATCTACATATATGAAATGTTAGCTACAATCATAATACATGTTCAATTATTGAAAACTTTTTTTGTTTTGTTTATAAAAGATTTTTTTGCGCCTGTCAACTTATTGTTGACAATTAACAAATGTGATGGCGATACATGGGGAAGGAAAGTACTCAGCAGTACCTCTTCCCTAACTTGTTCCAATTACTTAGGTTGTTTAAGGAAGGAGATCCCCCTCATCCAGCGCAACATGTTCTGGAGTATGACAGCTATGGCCATGTCTCTTATTAGTTTGTTATTATGTCCATTTAAATTTGTGTAAAATCGGTGATAAAGGATCGTTGGAAGGTGGAGGTCAGAATGCAGAGTTTTGTTAGTCATGTGCCAAGGTGCTTTTGTCATGAGTTGCAATAATTTTGATTGGAACGTTTGAAGTTTTTGTAGGAGGTTCTTTTTAGCGATACCGTATATTTGTGATGAGTACATCCATATGGGCTTAAGTAAGTATGTAGTTTCTAGTTTCTAGTTTAAGTATGTAGTAAATAGTTTCTGTTTTAGTTTTAGTTTTGAAGATTTAGAAAAAATAGTTTGAGTCGTTGGTTAAGTGTCTTACGTTTCATTTTAACATGGGGATCCCATGTCATCCTTCTGTCGAAGCTGAGTTCACGGTAAAGTACCATGTCCGTTCGAGGAATTTCATTGTTGTCATATCATATATATATCTAATATGCAAATTCCTTAAAAAAAAAATTCATATGAAGAAATTTCGACAGCTGAAAAATTACAGTTTTTTAGGTCTTACTTATAATAACTACCATAAAAATATTGAACAGGCGAGAATATAGCCTCTCTCCCTCCCCGTCCGCCATTAATTTGAATAAAAAAAAATAATAACAAATAATCTACATGAATGAATAAAATATATATTTATCGTTATACAGAAAAATAAATATATATATAAATATATATATATATATATATATATATATATATATATATATATATATATATAGATATATATATATATATATATATAAATATTTATACTTATACTTATTAAATATATTTTTTCCAACTTTATTGTAGAAATTAGATTTGAAAAATCACGTGGAAATGGAGGTGTACACATGAGAGGTCAATGAATCATAAAATCCTAGGAAATGTTTCTATATAATCATCCCTAGATGTAAATGAACATATAAATAATATGAGTATTTAGGTCGTGATTAATAGTTATATACCTTTTTATGGTCCTAAATCCAGTCAGCGAATCAAATTTTCTTAATAATTTTAGTTTAAATATTTTATTCATTCACGTATCTTATCTGTTATCGATTTTAATTTTTTTTTCACTTCAAATTATTATGGGGGGGGAATGATATTCTCGTCCCCTCAAGATTTTTTTTGGGGAGAGGGAGGGGGACAAGAGACAATCACTCCCCCCCCCTCCCCGTAGTCTGCTTCTATGATATTGATCACTTGGAGTATTTAAGAAGTAGGGTGACCCTTGCTCTTAATGGCCTCAGTTGTATGTTAGTGCCTTTTGGGCTGTTTTTTTCGATACCCAGCGGCAATGGCTATATATATATATATGTTTGTGTGAAGAAGTGCTTGTTAGTATTCTGAAGTACACATCCCCTGCCTGTTATCAAAATCTCTCTCACTAACAGAGGAGCAGGTCGGGGATGATCCAGCGAGTCATTAGGGCGTTTAGGACAGGGGAACCTCTATTCCACCTCTTACAAAAACCATATGAAGAAGAAAATATCGGTGGATCTACCAGAGAATTTCTTAGTGTTTGCGGAGGATGCAGAAAATGGAAGAAAATTCTTCGCTAGAATGAACCCGGTGGTGGGTTACGACTACCAGAGAAAATATTTTACTACGTCAGTTCGCGATTAGAAACACCATGAGTTCTGGGTCTCACAGGGCATTGAGGGCGTCGAGCTAAGTTCTTTGCTAATGTGCTGAGATGTTATTAATTCTAATAATAACAAAGTTTGTGTGTTCTTAATTGACCTATTAACGTTTCGATTTATTTTTAAAATGCCAAATCGTAGTGAAAAGACTGAATTTCACCTGAGGGTTATTTGGTTAAAAATGCTTTATTAGAAAGCATGAATAAAGATTCATATGATTCAGAAGCCAAAGAACTTGATGAATACATAGATGAAATTCTAGCTGTCTTTAGGTTTCGTTTCTGTGGATATTGCACACAAACAAAGAACAAAGAATCAAACATATCAAAAGCTTACAATAACCTTCTCCGCGCATTTACAAAGTTAGCAACATTTTACAGAAATCTAGGCTGCATTAAAATCGAGAGTGCTAGCGGCCATATTTAGAATAGAATAGAATAGAAAATTAAACTTTATTCTGGGACTAAGTCCCTTTAGAATAACAATGATGAGTTAATACAAATTAAAGTACAAATCTGGCCAAAAACTAACTTATAAAAATTTTAATATTATGTACATTATTTAAAAAGTATGTAACCAGTAAAAAATAAAATATATATACAAATGAACATAAAATCTTCTCAAAATTACTTAATTTTGATGAAAAAAAAAAAGAAGAGAAATTACATATTTATGTATACATAACACAATTTATAAACAATAGGCTATCTAATGGAAAACTAACTTAATACAAAATGTAATAATATCTACAGTGGTTTATATAATAATATGCAGACACTAAGATAAAATAAAATCTTACGATACTTGTGGTGTAATGGAAAAAAATAAATAAATAAAAGTAACTATTTATACGTACATTCTCATATTGGCACACATAAAGACAAAGATATAAAATATAAACATATATGACCGAAAAAAAAGCACAACCTGAGGAGAAGAGAAAAATAAATAAATAGTAAAAATAATAGTCAAACTAGGTGACAAAGATCATTGCTGTTTTATGTTAAAACTTAAACAGTAGTGACCACCATTTACTTCACGCAAATTCGGTTCATAAAATGAAATTTATGGTGGTAAATCTTCTGTTTGGGATGTAAGGAGATATTGGAAAAGGAGGTATTTGAAGGTTGACAGTGAAGAGGCATGACGGATGTTATGTGGCAAAGAATTCCAGTAGGAGACGGAACGGGCTAAGAAGGAACGTTCATAGGTTTTTGTCCTGTGGAATAATATTTATCACCTATTTCATAAATAATTTTCTCGACTTTACACTTTTAAGAGTTTTACAGTACTTAGCGCTGGTTACAAGAGTATCCATCTAGCCTGCAATGCCTATGAGAGATTTAGAGCCAAGCAGATGAGGGAAACTACGTTATACATTTTAACGGTCGTGCCCTCTCCTTCCCTCCCCCCAGCTCATTGGATACTCAGTGCTCCTTAGAAGTTTACCCATATTACTCAATAGCCAGAGAAATATAAAAAATAAAATAAACATAAAATCTTGCATAAACCAGAAACACATTTCTTGAGAATACTGAAACCTATTCCTAACTTATAATATCTTTCTTTAACTTAATTAAACAGCTAATATGGGTAAGATAAGACGACATTATACGCGAATTCTATCCACTCCTCAATAGAGGACAGAGAGGCGACGTGTGGATATGGATCATTAGAGAGCTATGATAGACTATGATGCTATCATCGAGGACTTGACCTGTCCGCGTGGTAATTACCTCGCAGCGGTCGCTGGTAATCTCAGAGCGGCCTGCCTTTATTATAAGGCACTCTAACCTGGAGGCGGCTTCGATTGAGTCATCCTCTCTCCAGATAGGAGGTGGGAGGTGGGAGGTGGGAGGTGGGAGGTGGGAGGTGAGTCCACTCCTGAGGATATCCATCTCTGCATTATGGGATATCCTGCCACGATATTATTATTCGTATGAACAACATTAATATTCAATAAAAAAACAAAAAATAAAAAAAATTCAAGATAACCGATAAGGAAAGACAAAACACCTCGAACTATGCATAGTTATAATTAAACATAATTTTCTATTATAAGAGTAAAATTTTGTATGTATTAAGTAATATTATTATTATAATACAGGGTATAGTTCGATAGTTCTGACAATTGTAGGATTCGATATTATCGATAAGGAAGATTATTAATATTTAGATTTAAAGAGATGGGATGAGGGGAGGAGTAGTGTTGCACAAAATCGATCTTGGTCTTGCAAAGACCAATACCTCCCATCAAGACCAAGACTGGTAAAAAGAATCGATTTTTTGAATAAAAATTGAGGCAAAATAGTTACTAATACTTGACAATTTTAGTCACTATATGTAAAGAATTTTGAACAGGTAGATAAATTTAGGTATCTAGGTTCTACGATAACTAGAAAAAACGAAATTGAAGAAGAGATTAAGGTTAGACTGAAGGCGGGGAATGCTTGTTATTTTTCTGTGACAAAACTACTTAGTTCGCGCCTCTTGTCCCGAAACTTAAAAATTAGAATCTATAAAACAATTATCTTGCCTACAGTTCTTTATGGATGCGAAACTTGGCCGCTTACATTAAGGGATGAGCAGCGTCTTAAGGTTTTTGAAAATAAAGTATTGCGTAGAATATTCGGACCGAAGAAGGATGAGTTAACCGGAGAGTTCAGACGGTTACACAACGCCGAATTGCGTGAGCTGTATCCGAGTGATATAATTGAGGTAATTTCATCGCGACGAACCAAATGGGCTTGTAAAGTTGTTGGGCTTAGTGACGAGAGAATTCCTAAAAGGTTAATATTTGCTGTGCCGAATGGTAAGCGTCCGAGGGGTAGACCGAAGCGAAGGTGGGAAGATTGCATTAAAGCCGATCTGAAGGGGCTGGGTTTGGACGGCGAACGGTGGAGGGAGGTGTGTAATAAGCGATTGGTGGTGTCGGCATCGAACCTTCGGGTTCGATAAGCCTTATTATTATTATTATTATTATATGTAAAGAATTGGTGTAATCAATATACTTTTGCATTTAACTCTTCTAATTTTTCATAAAGACTTAGCTAGGTTTCTCATATCTAAACTATTACAGTGATATGTCTCTAGTAATTAGCTAATCTTCTATCAAGCGGTATAATGGTGACTGCAAGACTGTTATGAGAGTCTTGCGCAAGACCAAGACCACCACTGAGTTTGCAAGACCAAGACACGTCTCGATTTGGACAACACTAGGGAGGCGGGAGTTATGGAAGATTTACATGCCTATTACAGAGGAATTTCCAAAGTTAAAAATATATATATATATATATATATATATATATATATATATATATATATACACTATATATACACAATAAAATATCTTAGAAACTAAAAATCGGACCTGCATACAGTAAGCGAGGAAATTGTTCAGCATTTCATCCTCTCTGTGATAGGAGGCGAATAGGAAAAATAGTGTCGAAAACCAAATTATAAAGAGTTTTGTGAAAGAATAGAATTAAAATATTTCTATATTAAAAATCGGACTTGTATACTGTAAATGAGGGAAATGTTCAGCATTTCATCTTCTTTGTAATGAGCTATTATTTATAATTTATATTTCATATTATTAATCTCTCTTTGTTGATGTTTTCAAAAGCACTCACCTTAATTTTTTTTAAATATATTTTTAAGAATGACCCATTAGTAGTGATGTACATATTACAAACTGTAGCTTCATCGTGATTTGACAATTTATGGATATTATTAAGTCAATTTATAAATAAATTCAATCTTTATACTATTTGAGATGGAATTGGTCGGGGGCTGCAGTCAAATAAATACTAATTTTTTTTTTAAAATAGTATTTTTAATTACGCCGAAGTTTTGACCCACACTGCAGGTCTTCTTCAGGGCGTGGTATCTGGTACTGTAGGAAGCAGTTGATAGACTGTCAAAATACTATTTTGACTATTAATAATTTTTTTTTTTATTTAGTATTTATTTGACCGCACTCTTCCCCCCTCCCCCTCCCAGACCAATTTCTTCTCATATTATATCACGGTCTCTACATCTTTATATTATTTGATTCATTTATTTCGATTTAACGACTACACTAACTGATACATAAACATTAACTATTGCTCCTATTACAATAAAATAATGTTTAAATTATTTAAATATAATAATAGATGTGTTATAGTTATTATTATAGTTTTTCCGATTCGACGTAGGTTGAAGTTGAATCCTTGATGTTTAACATTTAGCGGTCCCGGGGACTCCTTAGAGGGTTTTATGCCCCGTTTTACGAAGCCATTACCATTTAAAGGCCAGTTGTTAAAATGTATTGTTCTGGCTCTCTTTATCCACCTTTATGCTTTCCTCTACATCATCAGTTACGGCTCACCTTTTATAAGCTATATAACAATTTATTAACTCCCTTTAATTACCTTTATTTATTACAAAAAATCAGGAATATTCTAGGATGACTAAGGCCACAGATGACATCAGATTTATTAATAAATACCAATTCATTGTTTGTTTAGAGCATCCATTCAATCATACATTAGTCCTAGGTTAACTAAAATATATTTATAAATTTTATATTATACTACCTGTTATACCCATTGTTGACGGGTGTATAGTTTTTTCATTTTTTTTATTTTTTTTTATTAAAGAAATGTACAACTATATTAAATAATAAATACAACAAGTAAATATGAACAAGTAACATGACATGTACAACATGAAGAGAAACTACCCACTGATAACACTCAAATAATAAATTTACACAAGATCACGAGGCCATCTTCTTTTCTTACGCCTCGGAGGGTTATCAGGAATCGAGGAGGAAGCAAAGTTTGAAACGAGAGGATTCGGATGGTTCTGGAGTTTGCTATGGAAGGATAGGTATCTGGATTGGGCTAAATCGGAAACATATGGAACATTAAGGTCATTATGGATGATTTTATTTGTGACAAAGTAGGGAGCATTAAGGATTTTACAAAGGATTTTGGTTTGTAGGGATTGGATACGAGAGGAATTCGATGGTTTAGCGGAGCCCCAAAGCTCGATCACGTAAGTCCAAATAGGTCTTATGATAGTAATATATATGAGTTTAGAGCGTTTGTCTATATTTGGGTGGATGAGATATTTAAATTCATTTTGAGGTGAAATCCTGTCCTACAGTTTCCTTTAGCAATACTCTACTTATCCCTGTTGAGCAAATCCGATACCTTGGACTCCACTTGGACAAACGACTAACTTGGAATCCTCATACCAGACTGAAACGACAAGAAACCGCTCGACGTTTCCGATTACTTCAGCACTTACTAGACAAACGCTCTAAACTTCCCATGAATTACAAACGACTCATATACATGGCTATAATGAGACATATTTGGACGTATGGAGTTGAGCTATGGGGCTACACTAAACCATCCAATTCGTTTTGTAACCAATCCTTACAATCCAAAATCCTCAATGCTCCTTACTTTGTTACAAATAAAACCATCCATAATGATCTTAATGTTTCAGATCTGGCCCAAACCAGATACCTATCCTTCCATAATAAACTTCAGAACCATCCCAACCCTCTTCTACTTTAATTCCTGATAACCCTCCGAGGCGTCTGATAAGAAGATGGCCCCGTGATCTAGTGTAGACAAATCATTAGAGTGCTACCATTGGGTAGTTTCTCAACAAGTGTTTTCATGTCATTATATCCATATGTTCAAATTTACTAGATGTATTTATTTAATATAGTTGTAAATATCATTAAGAAATAATAAAAAAAAATGTTTTGAGGAGAAAAAAATCTGACTGACCAAAAGGTAAATTTATCTATTCCAAATTTTTTTTTAAATATATTTTTTTAATATATATCTATAATTATTATATATTATACAATTGTATGGCTGACAATATGTTTGCTTGCTGCGCCGCAGGTCAGGCCGTGGGCTGGATGGGGCAGCAGGCCAGCAGTGGCTACTACAGCTCCAGCGGTGCGGCCCCGGGGTACAGTCCCGAGGGGTACCAAGCACAGTGTGCACAGGCCTGGAGGCCGCAGGTCAAGACCGCAGACCCCTGGCCCGACACATATAGGTAAGTCTACAATATATATATATATATATATATATATATATATATATATATATATATATATATATATATTTGTTTGTTTATTTATTTATTTATTTATCGCAATCGCCATCCTCTCCAGTCCGGACCAAAGCCGATAACCTAGTGGGTTCAGATCAGGGCTTCCTGAGGGCCAATCCGAGGCAGAGTTCTGGAATGTTCTTTTACAGCCAGTGCTGAGTTTACCTGCCCTTGCGAGCTGGAGCGGATTCCTGATGGAAAACCCAATGACTTCCAGCAAACAGAGTTTAAAAGCTCGACAAAAAGTTCCAAAATATCGCCATGATATTTTTAGTGGCTGTTTTGTAACTCATTTTACACAAAAATAGAGCTTTGTGGTTCCATCAAAGCAAACCTCCACTGAGGAAGGGTGATGACCTCTTTCCACTCTTCCAATGACTTCCTGGGCTTCTTTAGAGCTGTGTGTGTACACAAGATCATTTTGGCGATTAAATTTTTCTTCAATTGTAAACATTTTCTCATCACTGAAAAAAATCTTTTGATGAAGACCATTGATATATCGGCCAAGGATCTATCCACTTTAACTTTTTTTTTTTAGGGAAGTGGTTAGACTTTGTCCTGTCATCCTTCGAAATGCAACCATCCTAAGGCCAGTTTTTACAATGCGAGACATTGATCTGGCAGAGATTCCTATTTCCAGAGACATGATTTGTTGTTTTCGAATGGGATTTCTTCAGATGAGCAGCCACTGCTCTCATTGCATTTGCCGTTCTCACAGTGCGGGGACGGCCCGGTCGAGGTCTGTCACATACAGATAGAGTCTCATTATATCTATTTATAATGCGGTACAACAACATACGGCTGATACCCAAAGTTATATTTTATTCCTGCCGATGTTTTGGTCTAAGTTTGACCTCCAATTTTTATTTACTTCTAAAGATTTTATTATTAGTTGATTATTTTTTACTTTCACTTAGCTATATGTGTGTGTGTAAATTTTCGAGTCTGATTTTTCATCGGATATACATGTTTTGAAGTCCCCAGATTCCAAATAACCAAGTTCCACAAAATGGTCGCTGTGAGGGTGTGTGAATAGTAAAGCTAAAAACAATAAGTCATACGAAACTGATTTGCATATGTTGCGATTAAAATATACAGTCGTAAAAGTATACCGTCTGTTTTTACAAAAAAAATGAAGTAAGTGAAAGTTGTGTGATACGCGTACCGCACTAGATTTTTATCTTATTTTATTTTTTCAGTCTTAGAGAAATACTTAAGCGAAGGTCGAAAGGTCCGCACAAATTAAGATAATTTTTTTTATTTCTTTTTTTATTTTCGGTTCGGCAAAAAAGACATACTTACAAAAACTATTTCAATCCAATATTTTACGACTTATAACAGGAGATCACTGGTACGTCAACAACAAAACGACTTATGACAACCAACTATAGTCTAACACATAAGTACTCTCTACTCTCGTTTTCTTTTCAAACTGTACGTACACAACAGACAACATGGCCACGTCTAACAAGCCCATCAGGAGGAGAGTAAAAAGGAGTTGGATGAGAGTTCTGCTCATCTAAATCTAGGAAGTAAATAATGACCAGGAAGGAGTGTTGCTGGGTGCTATCCTTCCTGATAACAATAGTGTCAATCCATATTAATCACCACACATCTGCTTATTGTCGATCACATATTCTTGGCACAATATATTTCTATCATTATCCATACCAATCCCTGGCATTCCTATGCCTATTACGTATGAAATAAATTGAACAGTTATTTTAGATTTTTTTTTTTAATAATCTATTTATTGAATAATAATACAATCAGCCACTGCTGGAGGGCTATAAGTATTAGGGCTGAAAGTTCTCATTCATACAATATATACAAATAATAGAGAAATAAATATAAATATAAAAAATAAATAAATAATACTGATGAAGGAAGTAAATAAAAAGAAAAAAAAAGTAAACAAATAACATAAAATAGAAACTTCTAAACACAACCATACCTAAATTTAAAAATATAAAAAAAAATAAATAAATAAAAAAAAATAAACAAAATAAAAACAAAAAATAAAAAATGGACTACTGCGTATACTTTCTCTACTGTCATCTTTATTTAGAAGGATTACGAATATATATTAATTCCTGTAGAGGTTTTAGGGTATGGGAAATAAATTCAGGTTTCTATCTGCAATATATATTAAATGCAATTATCAACACCTGAGTAGGTAGTAATTTCTCCTGGAGAATGTTATCAGTAGTATATTCGGTATAATTTACCTGAGAAATGTAAAATATTAAACTTGGGTAGTGTGAATATTGCCGTAACAATTTTGGCTCCGCGGATAATGTTGCGTTATGGTTTTCGGACATTCTCCATATTTTTGAGTTGTCTGTGATACATAAATATGCCTTTTACCGTTGAGATTCATTCTGCTGACCTTTCCTATAATTGGCTTTCTAAATTCGTTCATTTATAATTTAAATAGAAAATTAATTGACTGCCAGATTATTTATCAGAATAAATTTTCAGTTATATACCTATTGCGCATGTACAGTCTTATACTATGCGAATGGAACGTACTATGACTGGATTCATGATCACTGTGTTACAACATTGCATATCCACGTTTTATAGACGGTTTATTGCTAATTTATGCAGCTAAGCTCTTTATACCTTATGAATGAATATAAACAGTTTATACCTAATGAATGGGTATAAGTACTTTAATATAAACAGTTTATACCTAATGAATGAATAATAAGTACTTTAATACCCGATCCCGTGTCGACGACACAGCGAATTGATGTGATACGCCCCGCTGTGTGTACTGTGACACAAATACCGGCACCGACTTTCTTACCTCGTTGTTGGTTATTCTAATATATAATCGAGTTATTGTAATGTATAATCGCATTATTCTTAGCAATAATCGATTTATGTATTACTAACTTAGGAATAAATAGGTTACATTTTACCTTCTCGTTGGTATTTCGAAATAACAAGCGTTATTTATTATTGCAAATATCAATATAGGTATTTTAACACTGGCTCGCCACTGTAACAAGAAATTGAAATAGGTAAGGACCAAAGCAGACTTTTCCTAACTTATCCCTCCGCTTCAAATTAACAATATACAAGAGCATTTTAAGACAGGCACTTCTTTATGGATCACCACTCCTAACTAACATATCACCGGCAATATCGAAAAAGCTCCAACAGTTTCAGAACGGTGTGCTAAGAAAAATAGTGTTCTTCTTTGATTCTTTAAATTCTCTGATAGCCTTAAATACTTGACAAACCCACTTTTTAAAAGACTTCTTCCACTTTCTCACAAACCTATGAGATGGCAGACATATATTAAAAACCTATTACTAGACTAAAAAAATTGACATTTACAGGACACTAATGAGCCCCGTCACGACGAATCATAACTATGAATAACCACAGTACTCCCAATTCTCTATCCTATTCTTAAAATGCATTCTGTGCAGTACAAGAGTTCATGTTCAAGCCTCGAACTACCACTCTGTTCTCAACACCACATCATATGGGGTTAAGAAAGAAAAAAAAAAAATCTCGGTATTCACTTCGACAGACATAATAATAATTTACTAGACATTTTGCCAAAAAAATTAAAACAGTAAGATCTAAGACGTACAGACTCCAAAATTTAATTAGTACAACAAACCTATATTTACGCCTAAAGCTCCTGATCTATACAAGTATAATACAGCCGGTATAATACTCTGTTGTATGGTGCACCTCTGTTTGATCATGTCAGCAAAGCAACTGGGAAAAACGTTATAATATTTCCAAAATGGAATAATCAGAAAAATAGTAAGAAGAACCACGATGCAGAGAATTAAAACATTGGATATACAAGCAGAGCTAAATTTATCACAAAACGAAAAAAATCATTTTTCGAAGTCTCAACAATTGGCAAACCCTCTTTTCAACAACTTATTACCAGCTAAAATTCCAAAACGTTGGCAACAGATCACATGAGATAGATGTTTTATTAATTTAGTTGTAAGCTCTAGAGGATAAGGTCAACTCAAGCACGAGGTCAGTCCCATCACCGATTATATTTCAGATTTAGAAAAAATACTCAGAAACGACAAAAAAAAAAAAAAAAATACACCTTACAATGCTTATTAGCAGTAAAATAACTATTAATAAGACAAAAAAATCCTAGGATTCAAGACAAAGATAAATAAACAACAGGCTATAAGCAAATAAAATAAAATTTCATTTTTAACAAAATATTTTTAATAAGTTCTATGTATAGCCCGTGTTACTGACCTCTTTTTATCAAATTATCAACATCCGGCTGAAACTTCATAAATAGTTTCATCTTCTCGTAACCTACAAATATTTTATTTACGAAAATTCAACGAATCCTTGTTTTTTCAATCTGGATATCCGAAAATTTTGTCTATTTGATTAGGTACTAAAAACTCGTAAATACCCATTTACTTTCCACTTCATTCGTAAGATAATTTGATCACAAAATGGAGGAAAAAAGTGGCCTACAAAAATATTTGCCTGTTTCTCCAACATGACCTAGTTATTTTGACAAAAATTAGAAGCCGTTTGGTGTGACCTACACCCGGCTTGTAATTTTTAAAGACCACCTTTTTTCTCCATTTTGGGTTTAAATGGAAAGCAAATAGGAATTTACGATTATATAATGATGATATATAAATATTCGACTTGAAAATAGGCAAAATTGCCCGAAACGTCGCCAAGAAATTTAAATGAATTGAGGCATTGAATACATGTATAAGCGCAAATTAAAGCGTTTTCCTCGATATTATAAATATTATTATTAAATAATTTAAAGATAAATAAATTTAAAAAAACAAAGCACTGACATACCTATATATACTATTTACAATCAAGTGAGGGTTGTCAGGCTTGTCCCTATAAATATATAGGAAAAAGCAGGACTTCAGGAGATCTCTGCTCTACTCTCTCAGTTAAACCTGCAGAGATTGAGCGAAAACGCGAGAAATAACCTTAAAATGGATAATCCACCTTATAATATACCAATCCTCAATAAAGTAGAAAGCATTTAGTAAGTTGTGAAGGAAATTTGGGTCCTGACCACATCAACCCCAGGTATAACATTCAGTCTAGAAACAGTTTTTCCTTTAAAAATACTCAACCGATTACTCTTGTCGTTGAAGTTATTTTTAAAAATTATTTATCCGCAAGAAGCTGGCTTGCTAAGATGATTAATGACAGTGAATTTCAACAACATGCCTACTTTGAAAAACACCATCGCGTGGCCCTGTTACAATTAGCTATGCCTTGTAGTATTTTTAGGATTACGATCATGTGTTGTCGTGAGGCAGAACAAAATGATTAAACGCACAGATCACGTGATAATAAGTCCTTTTTAAGAAATCGCAAACAGACCGAGACGTATAAATGAATACAAAAATACTTTTTTAACGAGTGAGTATTTATCATACAAATAATTAGTTCGAGACATCAATCGCTTTCAGGATAACTAAGAACCACGAGGTCTTAAAATTAAAAAAAAAAAATTCCAAACGTATATCTTCCTTAAGTTAAAGTCTATTGGAGGCGCGGTGGTCGAACGAGCTAAATAGTGTGCACAGCACTGCCGTTGCCCGGCGACCTGATAATTGATAACTGGATAAAAATAGTCACGAGTTCACGTCCCGGTGCCGGGGGAATCTTATAAATTCCCGCCTCACCCCTGGCCCATGAAAACCCCGGATAATCTTAAAAGCGAGAAATGGGAGATTTCCCCTTCCCCCCAAAAAAGTTAGTCTATTTGGACCTGGGCTTCACAGATATACGGGACAGCCAAAAAGACTCACATAAGTAAACTAGCGACTTTTCAATCAAACACTTTCAGGACTATCGCCAAGGCTCAATGGTAAGTCAGTAACATTACTTTAAATAAAGACCTACAGATGCCAACAGTTAACAACCACATACGAACATACTACAAAATATTTCACGATAACTTATAGGGACATACCAACTTACTGATTCGAGGCATGGCCGCAACCAACATGCCCGATAGCACCCAAAGAGGGCTCAAAAGAAGCTGGACGAGAGATCTCTACTAAGTACAAACATTAAAATAACGACAGGAAGGCCGCCGTTGGGTAATCCTCTCCCACACGCCTATTCCAAGACCTATTTCAATATTCTACACCTCGACATCAAACTCGCTGATAGGAACTTCTAATAGGTGTGATTAAAAAAAATAAAGATAAAAAAACTAAACAAAAAAAGTCTATTTTTATGGGGAGAGAGACACAATTTTTTTACCACTCTTAATTAATTCGCTACCGCTGACTAAATGGTTTGATTTCTGATAAACCAGAGAGAATATTCTCGTTCTATAATAATATGACTCAGGTTATTGATTAAATTACAGTTATTGCTAGATTCGAAAACAAAACCTTAAGTCTCACAAATTGCAGTGTGAATATTTAGTCCGTGAAACCTCTTCTATTAATACATCAACAAATGCAGAAATTTATAAAATTAGTATATTGCTATTAAGTTAGAACTTTTTAAGGCTGTTGGAGTGAGATGTACTATCTGCAGGGCCGGAAATAGGAAGATACAAAGAGATCACTTGCCTCTAGATACAGAATTTAATGGGTAGAGAATTTTGAGATTTATTTTTAGCTTAAGTATAATATAACTCAATGTACTTTTTATTTTTTTGCATCTTCAGTCAGTCAACGAAACGAGTTGAAATTATCTTATGATGATATTTATTTCGAAATCCATTACCATAAATACGGGTATAATATGTTGAATTTTATTGGGAGGAGGGGATAGGAGGAGGGGTTGGAAGTAAAAGGAGAAGTGGCAAAATTAAGCTTGCCTCTCCTGGCACTACGCGTCAGTATTTACTAGATCTTTTTTTTTTTTTTGTCTATGATTTAGGAATATTCAATAACAACTCAGTATTTGTTTTTTTCATCAGTCTTCAAGACTATTCAGTAAAAATGTAGAGAAAACCCAGCAGTAATATTATTTAATATCAGCGAATGGATAAATCTCCCATATTCCGCTGTGTGTGAATAAATCGCCCGCAGTGATTAGATATTAGATTACATTTCCCGGCGTCCGTTTCGGTTTTCAGGAGCCTTACGCTCGTTCGCCGCCATTAATATCGCGGTGGCATTGGCCGGCGTAATCAGCGGCTGGCCGTAAATAAATCTCGGTCCGCTCGCCGCTAACCTTTTCCTCCTCAAATAGAACGCTCTCTCGGCCAGCACGCTTTCTCTCCTCTCTTTGGCTGTAATGTTGATGATGATGTAGTCTATTGTGTACGTACTGAGCGGGTAATCGGACTGTGAGAAAATGTACTTTCTTCCTTGCACATCGTGTGCTGTATAGCGGTCGATGTTATGGTTCGATTCAAAGCGGGAGTAGGTAATCGATCATTCGGGACGAAGAATTTCTTATCGACCAGTCATTATATGTCGATTATAATCCTCAAAATCGAATAAAATCATTGCATCCACTATATCTATACCCATTACAATATATTTTAGGTCAATATGTGATCAAATTAGTAGAACAAAAATATTAGTCCGTGGCGTAGACCACTTTTTATCAAATTATTATTATACTGAAACTTCCTGAATAGCTTCATCTCATCGTAACCTACAAGTATTGTATTTAAGAAAATTCTCGGAATTGGGGAGTGTTCAATCAGGAGATCGACAAACTTTGTCTATTTAATTAGGTACTAAAATGCGAAACCATTTGTTTTTCACTTGGATCGTAAGATAATTTGATCACAAAATCGAGGGAAAAAGTGGGCTACAAAAATATTGGGTCATTTATCCGCACCTGTCAATTACAATTATCGACAATCAGCAGATGTGCTGGCTTAGTAATGAGAGAAAAAAAAATCCATGGCTTTTATTAAAACATTATTTAAGCAGATCCCTCATCCAGACCCTTTTCAGTCGTCTTATGGAGTTCTCGGGCATACTAGTTGTGGCCATTTCTTTTACCAGCTGATTGGAGTGCCCGTTTAACATGTAATGAAATCGTTTGTAGTACGTTGTACGTTGTACGTTGTAGTAGTGTTCATTGACTGTCGGAACGTGTAAGTCGGTGTGTAAAGTGTGATTGTTTACGTACCATGGTGCTTGAGTGATTAGTCGTAATATCTTAGACTGAAAAGTTTGATATTTTTTATGTGTTGGTTTTGCAATTCCGTATATTTGTAGTCCGTAAGTCCAGAGAGGTTTTAAAAGATATGTGTAAATACTTAGTTAAGAAATATTTAATTAATATCGATATAAATTTAACTAAGGGGTGGAGTAGGTTCAGAAAACACCCATATCATGTAAAATATACTAAAATGAAGCGCAGGGATATACAGAAGTAATTTATACTATACAACTATTTAAATCAGATGGGGATTATAGAGATGTCCGCTATAGGGAACGTTTTACTATAAGAACAATTTATATTAATGTTTTGATACTTACAAAAATCAGGAACGTGTTATCCAAATATGGATGTTTGTTTTCCTTATTTTGATGACGTAAACATTTTTTTTTTCCTTATTGCACTAAAGGCAGGTTAGAATATTCATGATATGACAATTTTCGACAACTCCTTCATATTTGCTTGGACACGCCGTATTTTTTAAAAATATTATTTCTTCCTATTCGTGATTCCTTAAAACGGACAAAATACTTAAAAAGAAGTAAAATATATTTGTTGTCTCCTACTGAATCGTTTAGTTGAAAGCTAAAAGCGATAATAGCTCTGGCTCTATGAAGAGCCTTTAAGTTGGAATGTTTTTCTCGAAATCGAACGGCTCTTTAAGAGAACAATAGCGCCTCATTAAGATAATTACTAAACACTGAGTGAGTCGTTACCGATCGCTCCGAGTCAGCTCGGCCTTCCAGGAGGTACAAAGGCTTCTTGCCGTCCACCTGTGCCCGATGTATCCAGTAAATATTATCATACATCATTTATAACTATCTTATATAATTATAATAACATAAATAATAATACACACGAATATAATATAATGTGTGAAATGAGAAAATAATTACGCGGTTAAAATAATTACAGATATAATAACTCCTGAGAGACACTTATTCATATCTGGCCGAAACAATTAAAATTATATAATTACTTAAATAGAGCTATTAATTAAAAATATATTATAAAAATAATATAACTAACGATTTTTGAATTTCATTAATTATATCTTTATATATTATTTCTAAAAGGTGTTTTTTTTTTTTTTTTGTCGGTACGCCATAACTTCATGAATTGTTCACCACATCCAATCTATTTCTGCGTTCAAACGTAACATTAACAAAATTGATACGAATAAAGATGACTCACGAATTAGCAATAATATATGTAAATATATTATTAGTAATATGTTTTTATAAATATTTTAGAGGTATTAAATAAATAACAATATGCATAAACATTTTTCTATAGTGATCAATTATGCTACTTTACAGTTTATTTAACATCCTTTTATGAAATAATATATTTGATTTAATTTTTCAACACTGTCCATCTTCAATATATCTTCTACGGTGATGTCATCCCTCGATTCAAGTTATAATATATATCAAGGTCGTATTATATAAACATTGTAATATTATATATATGTATTGAATACTTAATGGTTGACATTGTATTATTAAGGAAGGAGATGGTGGTCATAAATATACTAAATAGTGGCAAAACTATTTTATTAAAAGCCAACGTTTCGACCCGACTTCACAGGTCTTCTTCAGGGCGGGAGGTGTGTTCAGCTAGGAGTTTTACTTAAAACTGAGGCAACTAGAAGTTGCTATATACATATATATAGCTATAATGATATATATACATTTTTTTTTTTTGTTTTGTTTTGAGGTTGTGCTAATCAATATATAGGTAGTCCAATATTAATTTCATCACTTCTAACAAGTACTTTGGCTTACGCGTATCTATTTTAAAGTATGTTTTTTCATAGAGAAAAACGTATTTTGTTGCTAATATAAATAATCCACTTTGCAGATATAATTATAAATTAATTACTTCATTTACTTTATACACGTGAGTACATTAATGTTAGTGTAATCTTATTGGCGTACTCGGAGCCTTTAACTATATTTTAAACAAATATTTTCTAGAAAACCTTTACATAATGGACACGGAAGATATAGACATTTCAAAATATTGTATATTATTTTTTAACAACATGGAGCTAAATTACTTGACAAGATGTGATGTTTCCTTTTCCAAGATTATCTTCGGTAATAATAGTTTTGATACGGACCGAAAATTCAGTTACATAAGACATAATTAGAGAGGCACAAACAGTGTTTATTCAGGAGACTAATTTTTGCGTTTTGTTTTCGCAACCGTCGTTAGTGAGTACGCGAATAAGAGAGGGCTGAATGTTTTTGTAAAAGCTGTTTACGAAACAAAGGAATATATTTTGCATAAATTTTAAATTCATCTCTTTGATAATTTTTGTCAAGATATAGTCGAATTTTATAAATATATATATATTTTTTTTTATCATAATCAATGAACAATGAACATTTAGTAGTTTGTTGAATAATTATTAAGTGACCTTAGTTCCAATTAAATGATTATGTTTAAATATAATACTCAAAGGTCGATTGAAGAAATTTTGTAAATATATATATATATACATATATACATATATATATATATATATATATATATATATTTACTATATATATATATATATATATATTTTGTAAATATATATATATATATATATATATATATATATATATATATATATATATATATATATACACACACACATACAGTAGCGTACCTAAACCGGTTGGGCACAGAGCTTTATTTATTTTTGAGGATCCTTTACAAAAATTAAATAAATAACCTTTACTTAAGTAAACATTATCATTTACTAAAATTAAAATAATTTTTCGTCGCTCTCTATTACTTTTTATGACATTGTATTTTATAGATATCCATTTTTCTAAAATCTTTAGCTCTTCTACGATCTAGGGTGACGAATATTAAACTTTGGGAATAGGACCAGGAGGTGAGAGTGAGGGATTTCTGCCAGAGTTAAAAGCCCCCTTGTCACCGGTACGCGAAATCCTTATTATTTTATCAATTTAACTTCCACCTGGGTTCCCAGTCAACTCGCGGTGCTGTATACACGCGTTAGCCCATTCCACCACCCCACCTCTAATAAAAAAAATCTGGTGCGCGCATTACACAACTTTCACTTAACGCTCTACTTTGAATAGAAATTATTTTCTGGCAATGCTGGGCTATTATAAAATTTGTTGAAGTGCATTTTAAATGGAGCTTAAGCTTACAGAGAACAAGTCATTAAGACCATTATAATTTCCACTCCAAACTCCAATTTAAACATTTTTGAGCAATTTTACCAACCCTCATAACTTTTTTTCCAGCTTCTTTTCGTTGAAGTATGTTATATCGATAAATTTAAAGGGTGCCGATAAAATGACTTTAGAGAAGTTTCATTGAAATCGGTACATTTGTTCAGGCGCTACAGTCTACAGCAACGCAGGTTTTTCTGCATTTTTATTTTTTTTTCTCCTTTATTAACTTATCAAATTCTTTCAAAAGTTATATGTAGCATTTTTGCATAACTCTGAATAATGCGAAATAATTAACTTTTTAAAATAAACCATATTAAAGGTACTTTAGAAGAAGACATATATGAACATTGGGCATTTTAGCCCTGTAAAGTGACATCAACGGGGATAAAACCTGAATGATATTAAAGACCACTTAATTATACAATGATAGAACGATTTTAATTAAAATCGTTAGAGCCGTTTTTAATAAAATTGTAAAAATGAGTTTCAGAGTTTATATGAAGTGGCATTCCGGTAAGCCGATTTTAACGAAAAATATCAGTTTCGTACTAATTATGAACTAGACTGCTAACACACACACACAGACCATTTTGCGACACTTGGTTATTTGGCCTCAGGGGACCTCAAAACATGTATTTCCGTTCAAAACTGAGATTCGAAAATTTTCACGATCGCAATACTTACCCTTACTATATATTACATACATACGTAAGTGAAAGTAAGAAATGTTTACTTAGTAAGAACTATTTGACATGTTAATATCTTTTGATTGAGACTGTTGTTGATGTTGATGATGTTGTTGATGTTGATGTTGATGATGTTGTTGCAGCTTCTTCACCGGGTGCAGCGGGGGGCAGGGTTACCCCACGGCCAGCGCCGGCCACTCGCCCGCGGAAGCCAAGTCCGGATACCCCTACCTGGGCACGCTCGGCGCGGTGGAAGCAGGTCTGTGCGGGAGGGCGCACTGATAACCAGCGCCATCTTTATATATATATTTATCTTCATTGTATATTTATTTAATTATTTAATTTTAAAATGTAAAAAAAAAAAATTGCAATTATTTAGTGCAATGTAATGCACTCTTTAGTAAAATTAGTAATTTAATAACACAGCCTATATACAAAAAAAAAATTGAAAATAACACTACCTGATTTTTAAAATTTGTGGCCTTATAAATTGAAAACATATTAGAAATATTTTTAAATAAAATTATGAACTTTAACACTAAAAAAATTTCGAAATATTTTTTGTATGATCAACCTATATATTTAACTAAGATACTAATGGTATTAGATGCCATACCATATTTATTTCTGAATTGAAAAGGCATTAAGTTGTAAACTTTTTTTTTTTTTTAGAACTTATTTATTGAGAAATATTACAATCTGTCACAATCAAGGACATTTATAATAGTGTTCATAGAGCACATTCAAACTCTGTAAACATAGGAGTATTTTAAGGTTATTTATAACTATTTTCAGAAATTTAAGCTTCAGATTATAAAAAAATATTATTAAAAATATAATATGTGGCCTTAAAATATACATAAATTAAACTAAATATACTTATTTTTCGTAAAATGAAGTTTATAATATTTTTTAAAAACTATTGTATTTCACAAAAATGAAATTTTTATATTTAAAAGAAATTGAATTGTAAACATGCCTATATTTAAGCAGCATTTAATATTTTTTAAAATATTGTTAAGGTGAAATGGTAAACTTCCTAATTTTAAAAACTGATAAAAAAAATCAGCAATTGATGTCACTTATTAATAATATTAAGTTTGTGGCCTTAGTAAGTAAATTTAGTACTTACTAGTAAGAAATGTGAATAAACTGCTAACAAAGCGCAAGTTTCTAAATTCATCGATGGAAAACATCGGTAGAAATTCCGTCGGAGATTTGGGTTGATGGATCCGCTTGATGTACCTTATTATAACCTCATCAATATTATATCTCAATTTTTTATATTATATATTTATTATATTCGGTCTAATTTATACTTTTTATTAAATAAAAGCATTAATCAATCAATGAATTCCATCTATGGAATTGGTGCTGAGTTTAGAAACTTGCCTCAACTGCTATGAAGGGTTTAAAGTAAAATAGAAAAATGAGAAAAACAAAATAATAAACGTACCATAAATATTCAACATGTGTGATAAGTTTATGTTAATATATCAACTTTGTCCATTGTTAAAACGAAATAAAATTTGTAATATTCGTACTATTAGTACAGAAGGTCGCATGTAAAACTTTTATATGTTTGTTCTGTTTGCGCGAAAGTTGCCATTTTGTATTTCACAACTAGTGTTGCCCAAATGCGAGACCGAGAGGAGTCTTGGTCTTACAAACTCAGTCTTGACATGGTCTTGGTCTTCCGCTAGAGTCTCGCAACAGTCTTGCAGTTACTTATTAGCTTATTACTATAGAGATATTACTGTAGTTTTTTAAATATGAAAAACCTAACTAAGCCCGAATGAAAAATTAGAAGAGTTAAATGAAAAAGTATATTGGTTATACCAATTATTAACATATAGTAAATAAAATTGTCGACTATTAGTAACTATTTTGCCTTAATTTTTATTTAAAAAATAGATTTGTTTTACCAGTCCCCTGGTCATGGTCTTGGTCTTGTAAAGTGCAAGACCAAGACCGATTTTGAGCAACACTATCCACTACTGGTATAAGTAGTCAGCTAAATAGGAAAATAGCAGAGGGAAATAAAATTATATTTCTAAATTATAAAAAAATATTTTTATTTTCGGCACTTATGTAAGACAAATTCAATTTTTACATACGACCTTTTGCATTAACAGTAGTGATATATGTATTTTTGAGATATCTATCATGCAACTAAATTGTTGCATTAACTTATTTGTGGGCCAGATATGTTTTTATTGTGATAAATATTTTTTTTTAACTTGAAACATATGAAAATAAGAAAATTATAATTATATCAAAAGAAAAATACGATTTATATTTATTTATGTTATAATATGTTTATAGTATAAGGTGTAATATTTCAAAAAATGTTTTCTAATTTCGGATGTACCAAAAAAGAAAGCCATTGCCTTATAAATAATATTATAATGAAGATTATACAGAAAATATTTATATTTATTAGTAAGTTAATACATATTTATATTGAAATAGCCTTAATAGCGTAGACATATCAATATTTTGATGATAATCTTGAGTAATAATAATACCAATTCAATATTCTATATTTTATAATGCAAAAAAATAATGGTAGTGCCTTTTCGATGAGCTTGACAAATCTTTACAGCAACACACGTTGTTACGTATTTAATTGTTTAAATTCGAAAGTTTTAATAAAAAGTAGATGTGTTATTTTAATATATAACTAAAATTATATAAATTGTGCTTTTTAAATAATTTGATTTTTTTTTTCTTTCATTAGGGCATTTTGTAAAATTGTAGATAATTTTGAGTGCACATATTACGATTTGAGTCATTTTAAGTTTATTCTTGTTCCTTTGGGGTTAGTATGTAGAAATATATATATATATATATATATATATATATATATATATATATATATTGTGTATAATGTATACGTTATTGTAATCATATAAGCCTTTCGTCCGAAATTATTTATATTGTAAATAAATTAAAAGTAGTTAATAAATATATGCATGTTATTATTGATAACGCTGAATTGATTTATGTAAATATATATAGAACCATCATATATATATAAATATTTTATTGTATAAAGAATTATTTTATAATAATAAAGTATTAAAAATACTTTGGTACTTATTTTTATCCCTTTTCCGTAGCCATAAGTACATTTTTTGTATGGGTCTCATATTTAAGTGAGATATTTAAGTCATATTATTAAAAAATTTCATAACTATTACACATAATAAGCATAATAATTATCAACTATTTTAATATTATAACTCTTATAAACTAAAAAAGTAAAATACTAATAGGTGATTCTCAAATAATGGACAAATTTCAGATACTGATTTTCAAGAAAAACTCATTTTTATAAATAAAAAAAAGAAGTAATGGTTCATAGGTTAATTTTAAGCCAATCAACAAGCAAGTAAAATTTAAATAAAAAATATACACATCAAATTTCAATAAGAAATATCAGTACCCAGCACTGAGACTATCTATAAATGTGATTTGAAATTTCTATGACCATTATTTGAGGGAAGTATTTGAACAAAAATAAATATTTGTTCAACAAATGTTTTTAAACAGGAACAATCCCAAATCATTATAGATCTTTATAAAAAATAATACTTTTTTGTACACGAATAAGCGAAAATAAGGTACTAAATTCATTAAAATTAGTAAGTGACTGAGCGTTTAGAAACAAATTTATCCATCGCCACTAGCGAACCTAGGATTTAACTTTTTTTTTGGGGGGGGGGAGAGGGCTTCAGCCTAAAAGAATTTTTTTTTATATATGTAACGGTAATCAATTTGGAACACAAAGAAAGAAACTAACTACTTTTATGAAATAGTATTTAAGTGATTCTTGAAGTCCTATTTAATTTAATTACACGAACAATAATACTTGATATTAACATAATAATAATAATAATAAAAGGCTTAGCGAACCCGAAGGTTCGATGCCGACACCACCAATCGCTTATTACACACCTCCCTCCACCGTTCACCGTCCGATCCCAGTCCCTTCAGATCGGCTTTAATGCAATCTTCCCACCTTCGCTTCGGTCTACCCCTCGGACGCTTACCATTCGGCACAGCAAATATTAACCTTTTAGGAATTCTCTCGTTACTAAGCCCAACAACTTTACAAGCCCATTTGATTCGCCGCGATGAAATTATCTCAATTATATTACTCGGATACAGTTGAGGGTACCGTCTGAACTCTCCGGTTAACTCATCCTTCTTCAGTCCGAATATTCTACGCAATACTTTATTTTCAAAAAATCTTAAGACGCTGCTCATCCCTTAATGTAAGCGGCCAAGTTTCGCATCCATAAAGAACTGTAGGCAAGATAATTGTTTTATAGATTCTAATTTTTAAGTTTCGGGACAAGAGGCACGAACTAAGTAGTTTACTTGATATTAACATACGAACAATAATATTATATTTTTCATGAGACATGATTTGGAGAGTGGGGTACTGAGCTTCTAATGCTTTAAGTCCCAGATTCGAACCCCGGCTCATGGCAGAAAAATCATATGTTCTGTTTCATTGGCCGTGGGGCGATTCTTGGTAGGTAGACCATCCTGGGGCATAACCCAGCCTCTATATAGTAGGTACCCTTAATTAAAATAATTGATTATGGGGGGGGTGAGAAACCTGACGGTTGAGCGTGATCTCGATCAAATCACCTCCTTGCACAAACCGTAGACCAAGAAACATTGCTTTTCCTAAATAGTATTGAACCCAAGACCCTTTATGGGTTGTAGTGGTTAAGGTTTTTCTTTTTTTTTTTTTTTTCTTTTTTAAGACATTTTTATATTTTACCATTTTTGGGAGGTCGGGGAGGGGATCAGCACGAAAGTCCCCTATTCCTCCCCCACCATCCTTAGATCTGCTGACCATCGCTAATAACTTCTTCAAGACCTGAACAAGTGTAACAGGTCTTATGTTATGGCCGTTGAATGAATCTCGTTTCAAACAGACAGAACCAAATTTGCTCTACGACGTCTGAAATCCTAATCTACAAATCTCTTCTACCTTTATTAGTGAGGAGAGCTTTTATTATTATTGTTTGCAATAAATTTATAATTATCGTATTAGATTATTTTGGTGGCCATGAGAAAATGAGAATCATAACAACCACGATAATGATAATAAGAACTTTTAATAAACCGTAACAATTGAATATCTGCCCAATCATCAATTTTAAGACCTCATTCCATTAAGAAATTAATCGTAAAAAAAATAGAAACTTTTATTGTTCGCTTTTGGCTTTACTGCTCAATTACTTCAGTTATTTTCATGAAAACTTCAATTATTGAAATTAGGAACATTTAGTTGGTTACAGAATATAATTAAGATTAACATCTATTGTTAAAAACTTGAGTAAAACTATTATTTAGAAAGGGAACTGAGGACATTCGTGACAGATGTCATATCAGCGAAACGATAAGGATTAGCCGAAAGGTTTATTAGGAAGAATGGGATGATGTGTCTGAACGTATTTAACAGTATTACTAATGCATCGCGCCACAGTAACGCTAATAGATTCCTTCATTACTTTTTAACAGACAAAATTAATTATTTTTATTTTATTTCTTTGAATAATTGTAGTTATATATGTACAAAGAGACTAATGAATAATTTTCCTCGTTATACACGGTTTTTCAGGGCACTAAGGGATCCAGGATTTAATTTTGGGATGGACTTCAGCCCGAAAGATTTTTTTTTTGTATGACTTCGGAAGAAAGAAAGAAACTTACTACCTATATGAAATGGTCTTTAAGTGATTTTTGAAGTCTTATTAACTGTAATTAGACGAACAATGATACTTTAAGAGATAAAATTTTTTCATAAAACATGGTTATATTTTACAATATTTCTCACTTCTACTTCGGTGCATACTATTTATTTTCAAGTTAATTTATTATTAGCCATATTTACACCAATTTTTAAAAAATTTTGTCACTTAATGACTTCTCATCACAATGACGACGTTTCGGCTCGTCGAGACATTTTCAAGTCTAAAAAAATTTTTTCATTTACAATCATATATTAACTTTAACATATTTCAAATTATAAAGATACTTATTATGTACCTAAAATACCCATCATGTACCTGTCCTTTTCACTTATGCGTCTACTCATAATAAAATTCCTTATTATTGTCATGTCCACCTTTAATTATTTTACAACATTATTATTACTCAATTCTTTACTATTAAATGATTCAAATAAGTTAAAATTACCTTGTTCATGGGTCACCCACATGTCATCCATCTCATTTCTATTCAGTGACTGGTTATTTTTATAGGAGTAGGGGAAGACTATATATTATGAACATATATAATGCTGTTTCTTAATATTATATGTGGATCTATTTTAAGTAATATTAGCTAATTTATTTCAAATTTTGATTTTTTCAATTGAACTAGCGTAAAACGTATTCATATTACCCATGTCTGTATGATTATTTACCGAGTTTTTTAAGTTTTTAATTATGTATATTGCTTCCTTAATTCTACGTTTATTCGTATTTCTTTCATTATGTAGGATTATGGCGTTTTTGAAATCAAATTCATGTTTAGTTTGCATATTATGTTGAGAGAGTCCAGTAGCTAATTTAATTTTTGTATTTTTTGAATTACAATTTTGTTTATGCTGTTTAAGCCTTTTTTCAAACCATTGGGATGTCTGTCCAAAATATGCTTTGTTGTTGCAATTTATTTTTAAAAATTGGTGTAAATATGGCTAATAATAAATTAACTTGAAAAGTTATATTTTATTTTTTTGGGGGGGAGGAGGGCTTCAGTCCCCCCTTTCCTGTAGATCCGTCCGTGTTTCAGGTTTAAGTGGCAAAATTGAACAAGGACCTCAAAAATGAACAAAGGACCTGAAAACAAGAAAAAAATTTCCTCTGAAGGTATGTCCGCAAACACTTTGTTTAGGAGATATTAGCATCTAAACATTTTCGTTGTTATTAATTATTTACTTTATACTATATTATACTTTATAGGTTTATTATTTCCAAACAACTATACATCTAAAGTAATATTACCTTCCGAGTTACAAACAAAAATAAATAAAAGTTGATTTCAGTTATTGGATTAAACTTCCTTTTTTTAATCATTAGTAATATGATAAAAAAAATAGCATTACTTCAGTAACACATTCAAAATTTAAAAATCAAATAAAGGATATAACATTTGGAGTAGAACATATAAAAAAAAAACTGGATACCATATCTTTGCTCCTAATTGTCCAATTTTACGATTTTTTTTTATTTTATAGGAAATTTAGTAAACTTTTAAAAAACCATTACAATACCTACAAAAAAGTGTAAACTGCTCGAGTTATTCGTAATTTAACTTTACCATCCCTCGTAACTTTTTTTCCAGCTTCTTTTCGTTGAAGTACGTTATATAGATAAATTTAAAGAGCGTCGAGAAAATGACTTTAGCGACGTTTCATTGAAATCGGTACATTCGTTTATGAGCTACAGTCTATAGTAACGCAAATTTTTCGGCCGCCATTTTGAAAGTAAAAGGCGGATAGTAATGCCAATGAAGGAGGATCCTCGTAGGGTGACCTCTGATTTTATATCCAAATTTGAAAAAAATCCACGGACGGCGGACAGACAAAAAAAAATTGTATTCGTTTTTCGAATTCTACGTGAAACCTCAAATTTTGAGAGAGGGTTAAGTTTTTAAATTTTTTGGTCAATCACGATGGTTTATTATTGAAAATAATAAACCAAAATATAAATTAACAGAGAAAGACAAAATTATGGTACCATGATTGTGACTGAATAAAAATTCTTACTATGCTTTAGGTTTTAAGTTAACTTGGGCTAATATCTTAAGTGCTTATAGGTGAATCTGCTATATTTTAAGAGTCAGCATTATTTAACGTTAGATTTTTCTAGGGTTAACGCAAAAAAAACTTCAAAACCAAAAGTTGGCGATTTTGACAATCCTCGAGGAATGGCCGCATTATGAAATTATTCACGTTTGGCTAATAGATATGATATCTCCTACAACCTACCAGCGCTAAGACAAACAACATATAGAGATGTTGGCAAATCGCTTCCTTAGGAATTACAGCTCTCATGTAACTCAGACTCGAAGGCTTCCTGATGATAGTCCGCATCCTCTCAGGAGTCGAAGGTCCCGGGATCAACTCGCGCCGGTGAAAGGCGATGTGGCTAATAACAGCTGTCAATAATAACAGCCTAGTAGATCTTTTATTGTTATATCTTTGTTATTGTAAACATATAAAGTTACTGTACAACTCATCACTGAAACCCATTTGGACTTGAAGGAGAGCTTTCAGTTTTTGCATAAGGTATATATATACATATATGTATACAGTGGCTCACAGCCTAAATGATACATCTGAATATTGAAATAAATTAAAGAATAAATAAGTAGTTAAATTTATATGATATTAAAAAAAATAATTTATTGTAATCGATAAACATCCTACTAATCCGTGGTACAGACCCCTTTTTATCGAATTATTAACATCTGCCAGAAACTTCGTAAATAGTTTCACCTCATCATAACCTACAAATATTTTATTTAAATAAACTCTTGGCATTGGGGCGTTTTTAATCTGGAGGAGGACAAAGATTGCCTATTTAATTAGGTACTAAATACTCGTAAATACCCATTTGCTTTCTACCTTGATCGTAAGATAATTAGATAAAAAAGGTGGCCTACAAAAATATTGGGTCAATTGTCCTGTATAAACTCGTTATTTTAAAATTTTGGGGGTGTAGGTCACGATAAACGGCTCAATTTTGAGACGTTTTCAGAAAATTTTCTCTTCTTCACGTTAAGATACAATTTGGGATAATAGCTTTCCCTCGCTTACAGTATGCATGTCCGGATTTTAGCTGATGAGATATTTTAATCCATATCTTCAATAAAACTCGTTATCATTCGATTTTTGACACTATTTTTCCTATTCGCCTCCAATTACAGAGAGGATTAAATGCTGAACAATCCCCTGGCTTCACGGGCGGATCTACGGGGGGGGGGAGCTTTCGGGCTGAAGCCCCCCCCCCCCAAAATGGTAAAATATAACCATGTTTTTTGGAAAAAAAAATTAAAAAATACCTCTTAAAGTATTATTGTTCGTGTAATTACATTTAAAAGGACTTAAGGAATCACTTAAACACAATTTCATATAGGTAGTTAGTTTCTTTCTGTTTTTCCAAAGTAATTATCGTTATTTTTATGAAAAAAAAACTTTCGGGCTGAAGCCCCCCCAAAATTAAATCCTGGATCCGCTAGTGCCTGGCTTACAGTTTGCAGGCCCGATTTTTAGTTTCTAAGATATTTTATTCCATATGTTTCCATATTTATATTCCATATTTTGTTCCTATGGAACGCCATCCCTCCCCACATATGTCAATCCAAAACCCTTCCCACCTTTAAAATCCGCCTCTTCAATCATTTCATATTCATCCAGTCCCCATGAAATTGTAAATAAATACTAATGTAAATATGTATATAAATTATTAGATCGTTCTTCATTATTTTTACTTCATGTTTATTTTAAATTTTTTATTTTTTATTATTAACTGCTTTAAATTAGAAGGTAACTTTTAATTTTATTGTTTTGACTATTTAATTACTCTATATTTTTGTTTATGTATCTCTGAGGCTCCTTAGCCCACATTTTTGTCTTTCCGTATTATTCTAAAGGGACTCGCCCCAGAATAAATAAAGCATTATTATTATAATCATTTTCTATTCTGCTTTCCTCTATCCACTCCTTCAATACCAGATCTCAACCTGTAGATTTATATTTCTCCTCCTATAAAACCACTTCCTTCAGTAAATCCTTCGTCATTCGTTCTACCTCCTTTTGGAAATCACTACTTAACTCCATACGCCAATCCTCGTCCACAAATTTCTTCAAACAATTCCTGTTCCACCACCTACTCAGTTAATTAGGCATCATTTTGCATTCATCTAAGCCCGATTAATATTCTTAATTATGTAACTCTGTTATTATTCTTAGAGGACTGTAGTTCCATTATAAAATTATTTTTGCATTTTCAATTATTTTTCTCTTTTCGCCTCCCTAACATAGCGTCGCGTTACGATACAATTTTGAATAATAGCTCATTACAAAGAGAATGAAATGATGAACATTTGTGTTGCTTATAATATGCAGATCTAAATTTTAGTTTCTGAGAAATTTTCGTCGATAGGCGCATTTAGTGAGTCAACAAATTGAAGCGTTTTTTTCATATGGATTAAAATATCTCAGAAACTAATAACATGACTTCAAATGGAATAGGCAAGGGATTCCTACCTTCGGTACTGAGAAAGCAAGAGAGATACAGGACTCACAAACCCGAACTATATAAAACAGAAACGTCTGAGCAGTTCTTTATTTCTAGCTTACCAAGCCACCTAAAATCTAAAAGTTATTGATATGAGTTGGAAGAGCAGCAATTTAACTTGTCAAGACTTGTAATGATATTGAATTTAGAAGAAATTTAGAGAAGTTATGAATGTATTAGTTGATAGAAAAAAGAAAAATTCAAGAAAGCCATGTACAAAAATTTATATTTTTCAATTTCTATGAAAAGTCGTATGCAGCAATTTTATAATAAATAATAAATCTTTAACATTTGATATCTGTTTAATAAATTAGTTTGAGCTATATTTTAATATGAACTTTTTTGTTTATTTTGGGTTAGTGTAGTAAAATAGTGCCGTGCAATTACGAAACATCCTGTATAGGCTTGAATGTGTTTTATCAATTTTAATTTCATTTAGTTTTTATCTATTATTTCTTTTTTTTTTTTATATACGTATTTTAATTTTATTTTCTACAATTCTTTTCTTTATTTTAGTTATTATTTGTATGTACATATTGTGTGAATGATTAATGTAGCCCTAATATTAATGCCCTCCAATGTGTCAACATTTAATGATTTTCAACTAATAAAAAAAAAGTGTTGCAATATACCGACGATGTTTTCTTTTATTTTTACTGTTTGATATAATCTTCCACAATGTATAACCATTATATGGTCAGAGGACTTTGCAAGGAAATCTCTTTATTCCGGATGATTATGCTTTCGCACTCGAGTACACTGGAAAGAGCGGTACACAAAACAGGATGCCCTAAGAGCCACCCCCTGAGTGGAAGACACGACAGCCGTCTGTTCGGTCAAGAAGATGATCCCTGTTTGGCCAACTACTGTCAGTTACCCTCGAGGACTAACAGGATCTCGACAGGACAATGGTCAGTAGCTCCTGTTTGGGCCGCAGCATCCTCTCCTTCCGCGAACCGCTCCTGTTTGTTGTCCTGGAGCTATGATCTCTTTACCTGGGGCAGTCAGCCGGGCTACCTGGCGCGTGTCTTCCTTGACACTCATCCTTCGGACCACCGAGGAATATCCGGGGCTAAATGTCTTGCAAGAGAAAAGGTGTTTTCAACAAAATAGCAAACAATACAGATATGAGTGCTTGTCCAGTAGGCAAAGAGGTAGTCCGTGGGCCAGACCCCCCTAGTGTGCACTCCTCCCCTCCCCCCCCCCCACATCTCTATAAATTGCATATCGTTGTGTTCCTTGTAACTATTTATTAAAAAAAAAACCTTACTTGTTTGGCAATGATTATTTCCAATTAGCAACAATTGAATATATTTTTTAATTAATTAATTACTCCTTAATATTTATGAATAATATATCTCTCGTTCTTATTTACGCTTCCGATACGTTAGTTCAAACTTCGTCAGATAACCGTTGGAGATGACGCCACTATACATCCCTTCTACCACATCCATCCTTCAATAACACGAGCATTGCATCTTTACCTTAGAGCAGTCAGGTTGTTACCATTTCTCTTACTTATTCTCTTTCTTATTTCAACCTTCTCAGTTTCTCTCCTCCTTCCTTTCATTCCTTTTCTCCGTTTTAACTCTTTATTATTTCATACTTTGTATGTACATATTGATAGACTTTACAACATCTCAATTTTCTATCTAAATATTCTATTCACTATATCTTAATTTTACTATTTATTTCCATTTCTTATATAACTACATTTTATTCTAAGATTCCCTTTACAATACTCATGTCACCATTTTTTAATACATTTACTTCATCATTCCACACTTTGTACCTGTTATTATTATTTGTCTCTTTTCTTACTATTGTCATTATTCTAACAACTGTATTTTACTTTAATTTTTTACCTATACTACTTATGTTTCTCATACCTTGTTATCTGGTTCTTTTCTTAACCCTGATGATGGCCTGAACTTCAGGTCGAAACGTCGGCATATGTAAAAATAAATATTATCATTTATTTTTGCCTTCTTTTTTGACTGACCACCCCAACTATTCTTCTCTCCGAATATATTTTTTGGATATCAAAATTGCATGTTTACAAGTTTACGTTTCAGAATATTTACTCCCATCTTCAGAACCACAATCCCAATGATCTTGTGTATACAAGGCTTAAAATGAATGTGCTCCATCGTCAGGTAGTAATAATCTAGGTATATAACATTTACCTATTAAGTTCTTCTAGGTAACCGGAACTAATTGTTAGTATTTGGTCCCAAAATGAGGGAAAACGCGAAATTGAACCCAAAAATTGGAAAAATAAATTAAGCGAACGAGAAAGGAAGTGCTAAAATCTCGAGAAAAAAAACAAGGATCAGTATTATATGGCTAAACTAATATGAATGAATAAATTTATCGAGTATTTACACAATATCATACAACAAAAGTATCCAAACTCAATAAAAAATATATACACGGCTTGGTTCTTAAAACCGTCAGCCGGAGGCCTTGGCAAAATAAGTATTATTGATAAAATGATATAAACTAAAATCTTATATGTTAATGTTAATAAATACAGTGTTAATGCTAACAAATACAGAAATACAATGCATAAAATCTTAATATCACAAATATAACTACTCATATATAAACATATACCTGTGAATAAATCCATACTGTGAACTCCACTAGGGATATTACAATATCTTCCTGCTCTTAATGCCACTGACCGCATCTTTTATTTGTTTTTTTATTCGTATATAATTAAATCTGTACCTATAGCTAGCATTTGACAATGATGAGTCTACATATTATTCATTGCTTAAATACACTGATATTTTATATTGTCAGCTTTGTCTTTCCTTTGTTAGCAGAAACACACCTCATTTTAGAACTCAATGTATTTTTTATTATTTTATTTTTCAAAAGAGTATAATTATATTTTTTGCTACTGTACATAGTCTTAAGTGTTTTATCATAGTTTTAAGTGTTTGTATATAGATTTTTTTTTTTTTTTTTTTGTATATCTTGTTTAACTAATATTTTCTTTACTTTCTCTTTTTTATTATTGTTTTATTTTGGCCAGATTTAGTATTTTAATAATGTTTTATTTTGTTATTCTAAAGGGACTTTGTCCCAGAATAAGGTTATTTTATATTTCTACACATTTTAATATATATTTTTTAATATAATTACATAAATAATTTTTCCGGCTTAAACATTATTCATCTAATAATTAAATTCTTGGCATAAGGCATATCTGTATTGCCAGGCTACTTAACAATAATTTGATAGACTTAGCCACTTTTTACCGTTTAAATGTGCAATTATATCCCCAAATGTCAGGCTATCTTTTCCAAAATATTTTCTCCTAATTTCCGCCAGTACAGAACATACACCAAGAAAATGTACGATATTTTCTATTTCATTCCCATTGCATAATGAACATAATTTATTATTTGTTTCATAGTACAACCTACAGTTTAATTGTATTAATTCTGCTGTGGCCTTAAATGTCCATTTTATTATCGTTTCGTTATATTTTTTATCGAAACAATTGTTCCCCGATATACCATGATTCAAGTTTTTGTATATATTAGTTCTATTTGAATGGGCTAAACGAATATATAGTAGACAGATGAACAGAATATTTCAAATTGCTGCTAAAAGGGGGTCAAATGGTGGAGCAGTTTGGATGATATTAAGCACATTTATTATGGTGAAGACCATTTTATCAGCAAGAAAAATTTATTCGAAGCAATGAGCAAGTCAGCAGGTCTGGACGAACTAAACCGAACTGCTTCGCACTGTTTTGTAGTACTTTTGAAGAAGGAAATATATATATATAATGGATTCCGTACCTGAAAGAGTACTCTCTTGCATAGAGCGGAATTTGGAGAGGGAAATTTTGTGATATGAGAACTTTAGGTTTGGAAGTAGAGGGAAAATTCCTCTTTCAATTGATATTTTTTTGGAAAAGTTAGGTGTTGAAAGGAATGAGATACAAGAGTATGGTGGAGTCCATTATTTTGGGCTCCCTGGGAAACCTGCACCATCACCTCTATTAAATCAGGTCATTGCTTTATGAATATAATATAAATATCCGCTATAAATACATATAATATAAATCCGCATCCCCACATATATTATTACAGTAAGGCTCGAAATTGATTTTGTACCAAATATAAGCTCCTCTCATGCTCAAATACCATGAATGGGGTACCGTTGGATTCAGAATTTCACGGGGGGGGGGGTTAGCGAATCGTATTCTCCACTTTTGTTTTTCTTTCTAAAATAAATAAAGTCGATACAAACATTTTTCTAGGCTTCAATACCTGAACAGTGGCTAATCTGTAGATCGATACGGGACAAATTGGATCTAGAAGATTTTGATGCGTTCAGCAAGACTCGGATAGTTCCTCCATTCCGAGTTCAATCATTCCGAAAATTCAGGCAAAAAAGTTATAAAAGAAAACAAACTTTATTTGCGAATAACTAAAAAATTACACACTTTTCCCTTGGTTATGCCCATGATTGCATAAAAGATTACTAAATTCCGTACAAAAAGAAAAAAATCCATGGAAATCGGATAATTTTTAGCAAAGATACAGCTTACTGAAATTTGTAAACATGTTGGTTCCAAACAAAAATGAAGATTTAAATTAATTTTTGTTTTCTTTGTCGATTATATTTATCGATAAAGTAACGTTTGATTTCTTTATCTGTTGATAGGTTGCATTATTTTATTTTCTTATTAATCTGGCATTTGATAACAATATGCTGTGCGAATTTTTCGCATTGGCCTACTAGTATCATGTAAATACGTATAATATAAATATCCGAATATAAATATATAAATATCCGATTTACACCTTTGGAGTCAGGTTTGTTTTTATTTTCCTTTCTTTTTCTCTATCTTATTTCAGCCTTCTCAGTTTCTTTCCTCCTTCCTTTCATTCCTTTTCTCTGTTTTAACTCTTTATTATATTATACGTTGTCTGTACATCTTGATAGACTTTACAACATCTCAATTTTCTATCTAACTATTCTATTCGCAATATCCTAATTTTACTATTTATTTCCATTTCTTTTATAACTTCATATTTTTCTGTTTTACATTTTATTCTAAGATTCCCATTTTAATACTTATATCACCTTTTTGATTATGTTTACTTCATCATTCCACACTTTGTACCGTTTATTATTATTTATCTCTTAGTTCTTACTATTGTCATTATTCTAACAAGTGCATTTTACTTTAATTTTTGCCTTCTTATTTGACTGATCACCCCAACTATTCTTCTCTTCTTTATGAATATAGGTGACGAATTGAGAAGAATGAGGATGATAGAATAAAGAGAACAACAAATGATATTTTTATATACGAAGTGTATCAAGCTCAATTGTTAAATGTCAATCAGATGGGTTAGTACGCTGTGTTACTTAGCAACCCATCACAGTTGAACAGTATTACAATTTTATTATAATTCTCTCAAGATCACTCAGTGTAACAAATATGGATCAATCAAAACAAAAATCCATTTTGGGAGATTCAGCCAGAAAGCCCTTCCCCCATAAATACGCCAGCTTCACAAAGATTATAATTTTATTTAAAACTCGTCTAATAAATCGCATCCGTTTAAAAAACCAATATATTCGCCTCATTTCACAGGAATAATATTCTTAACAATAACATTACTTTTAATACTGAATGAAAATTTATGTAATTGTTAAAAGACTATTCGTACATTATTCTCTAAAATTTCCTTCAAAGTTTCAATCAAATGAGCCGTTTTTTTTTTTTAATTTAGGAGTAGATAGGAAAATACTTCAGCGAATCTGTAAGCTATATCGGAGACGGAATTTGGTAAAATTAATACTACATGACTTTTTCACTGATCTCTAACCACCCCTTCAAATATGAACCTAATCAGTCATTCTTGATAAATAGATGTATCATGATACGTTTGCGCATACGGAAGCCGAAGTAGTGGGTGGAATTAAAATGGGACTGGGATTACAGGTAACAATCCGGACAATCCCTAAAAATTGCATGGAAATAAGAATAATGGTAGTGGGTGATAATCATCACATAGATTAGACTACAAACAGACTGTATTTTCAAATGAGTTCATTAATGTTCGCTACATGAAACAAGAGAGGAAATTTGTTGTTATCAGTATAACAAATATAAAATTTTAACCTCTCGCGCAAAGCTTACTTACTTCTCCGTTGGGCATTTAGAATCTCTAGGACCTTCTTTTTCTATTTAGCACTTTAAAATTAAAAATAATATTCAGTTATGCAGGTATAATCTCCATTTAAAAAAAACAACACCGTTTTGCCCTAATGATAGACACTGGAACTTCAATTGTTTTAGTAATGTACAGGAGGTCCGTACGATTAATGAACATACCTCAGAAATATTCTAATATCTTTATTTAACTATAAATATAACGATAAAGATAAGATAAATGTTCAACTTACTTTTAGCAAAACTGTTAGTAGGAAGGTATGAAACACACTGATCGCTAGAGCACTATCGAAACAACAATAATAGGCATTTTAAAGTTTTCTTTTGGAAACTTTGGTCATACATTTGCCAGTAGAGGGCATTGTTCTTCAATATAGAAAAAACTGGAACCTTTAAATCAACAAGGAAGCTTATTATTAACATTTAAAGTCCAACCAATCTATCACCTTGGACCCCCTGTCTATAACTAGTGCGTTCACCCTAGGGAGTTATTTAAAAATTAAAAATCTGATAATTTAAAAAAATATAATTTTAATTAAATTATTTCCCCGATCAGCCAGACAGTTTTAGATCGATATTCTAAAAATACTGGCTAGAGGTGAAAGGGTTCATTCGCTAGGCTCATTATCTATTCAATTTATCGATTCTAACACACTATTCGATTAATCGCAAAGGGCCGATCTTGTGACGTGCAACGGTACCGGTAGAGCGCTCTAGCTCTCTGTAGAACACGTGACCTAGCGCAATAAAAAGTGGTTTAATCACCGGATCGAGGCCGTATATATATATCGATATTAAATCGAGTTTGCTAATCGGCCGCCGGGATAATCAACGGCACATTTTATTATGATTGGCTCCTCATGAGCCTGACGTCATAAAGATCCCGCTCGCTTGTTTCAAACTGGTCTGTTGTTTATGTCAACAAAAAATTTGTTCCACTTAATTTTGATAATATTTCCAACAACCATTTTAACTTGTCTTTATTTTATTTTTAATTTGTTAGTAGACTTAGAGGGAGTAGGGTAGCTCAGTGGTAGAGCATTGAGCTTCCAACGCTAAAGGTCCCAGGTTCGAATCCCGCCTCATGGCAGATATATTATTTATTCTGTTTCATAGGATATGGGTCGATCCTGGGTAGGTAAACCCTCCTGAGGCAAACCCAGCCTATCTAAAGTCGGTACCCTTTTAATTAAATAAATAATTAATTAAGAGGGAAAAACCTGGTGGTTCAGCATGATCTCGGTGAAACCACCTCCTTGCACAACCTTTGACCAATAAACATTACTTTCCCTAAATAGTACTGAATCCAAGACCCTCCATGGGTTGTAGTGGCACAGTTTTTTTTTTCTTTTTCTTTCAGTGGACTTTAATATTTTAACTTGAAATTCATTAATTTAATCATTAGACCAGTAGTTTCATAATTATTAATTAATTCCATTCTTTAAAGTATTTAAAAAAGTCAATGGCGAAAAAATGGAGTAGCTCAGTGAGTAATTCGACGTATACCTATTTTCTCGGTCCTGTTTTCGATCCCTGCTGGAATACGTAATCATTTATTAATTACATTAAATTAATTAAGATTAAAAAACCTGACGGTTGAGCATGATCTCAACCGAATCATCTCCATTTTAAACCATTAGCTTAGAAACAATACTTCCTTAAGAAGACCTTTCTAAGGAAGAACGCTCCCTGTATATCTATATGAGTATACGGGAACCAAACGATCACAGCTTACGCCTGGAAGACTCCGTCACTGATAGAGGACTAATGGCGGAACACAAAAAGTCAAGAGGCTTTAAAAAAAAACTTTCTTATTAATGAAAAACTTAGAAATAGACACTCAGTTTTTTGGAGTAAATAGGTACTTTATATAATTTTAAAAACCCAAAATAAATTCTCCATAGTTTTAAACTAAGGAATAGCAAACCACAGCCAAATTTCAAACTTATCTCCTAAAGAAAAGTAATAAGAAAACTTTCTTGAAACAAACTCCAGCATTGTTTTACTAAAAAATCGATTTCCAATCGGCTATTATGGTATGATATCACTTGAAGTTCAGATCACTGTCTTAAGTGTTCTAGCTTCAATATTTGCAGAGAGTATCTGCACTCTCCTTTGAGTTATACTTTCCTTATAATCTTATAGTGTACGTTTTAGGAAAAAAGATTTAAAAATAAAAGATCTAAGAAACTTTTTTGTAGTAATGTTCCCAGGCATATAGTACAAATTCAAGTTAGTATTTATTCAATTTATGAAAAAAAAAAGTCCCAAAAAATTAAAAATAACCTCTATTAGAGCTTAGACTTTCTTCTTTTAGGCTTAGAGGTTCGTTCGGGCTTAAAACAGGGGGATTCTCTTTCGCCTGTCCTGTTCAATTTGGCATTAGAACATGCCATTAGGGAGGTAATGCGAACCGAGAAAGGGTTGGATCTGGGCGGGACAACATCCGTGCTGGGCTATGCTGATGATCTGGTACTGTTAAGCGAAGACGTTGAAACTATAAAACTAAATACGACAACGTTAATGAAAGCCGGTAAAGAACTAGGACTCGAAATAAACGTGGATAAAACAAAATATATGGTTAGCTGCAAAAATGGCGATACTACTGGTGATATCGATATAGATGGTAATATGTTTGAACAGGTAGATAAATTTAGGTATCTAGGTTCTACGATAACTAGAAAAAACGAAATTGAAGAAGAGATTAAGGTTAGACTGAAGGCGGGAAATGCTTGTTATTTTTCTGTGACAAAACTACTTAGTTCGCGCCTCTTGTCCCGAAACTTAAAAATTAGAATCTATAAAACAATTATCTTGCCTACAGTTCTTTATGGATGCGAAACTTGGCCGCTTACATTAAGGGATGAGCAGCGTCTTAAGGTTTTTGAAAATAAAGTATTGCGTAGAATATTCGGACCGAAGAAGGATGAGTTAACCGGAGAGTTCAGACGGTTACACAACGCCGAATTGCGTGAGCTGTATCCGGGTAATATAATTGAGGTAATTTCATCGCGGCGAATCAAATGGGCTTGTAAAGTTGTTGGGCTTAGTAACGAGAGAATTCCTAAAAGGTTAATATTTGCTGTGCCGAATGGTAAGCGTCCGAGGGGTAGACCGAAGCGAAGGTGGGAAGATTGCATTAAAGCCGATCTGAAGGGACTGGGTTTGGACGGCGAACGGTGGAGGGAGGTGTGTAACAAGCGATTGGTGGTGTAGGCATCGAACCTTCGGATTCGCTAAGCCTTATTATTATTATATTATTTATTATATTATTATAGGGCTTAGACTAAAGTTATAAAGTCTTCAGTGAATTTCACATGATTCTATGTGTCATTTGTTTGAACAGATAACAATAAAATCATCATTTAGATCGATTTTTTGGTGAAATCGATAGAACTTTTAATAACTTTTTTTTAAATAAAAGTTCTGTATAACCTTTACGTAAAAAGAAGCGGAAAAGTCCTAGATCCAAAATAACAGAAAAACTATCAAAAATGAAAATTCCAAAGATACCGAAACTTTTTCAAATGATAATTTCATTTTTCGTTGCTAGTCCTGATTTTTTTAATAATTTAAATTTGTATTACTAATAAGTTGTGATTTTTATTTTGTTATGTTATGATTTTTTTTTTTCATAACATGTTAAGTATTTTTTAAAAAAATTATGTTTTGGTACAATAACTGTGGTTTGAGTGAAGTTAAGTTAGAGACTGAAGAGTAGGGCAGGTATGAAGAGTTACTGACACCTGACAGGTGAGATGGCACTTAGTACTGTAGATTGACCCGTTTGTTTGACATGTCTGGAAGATATTTTGTAGCTTTCCTGGAACATCTCCAGCCAAATGGAAACCGAAATCATAACGGTAGGTAAAAAGGTATGTTAGCTGAAATTAGGTCTGCATGTTTTTTTTTTCTAGGCAGGAGATGGGTTGAAAGGGGAAGGGAAGGGAGTAAAATTGACGAAAATTGGTATTTGGGTAAAATTTTAGTCATGTTTTCGGCAAGTCAAAATTTATTTTTATTTTATTTATTGCTGGCAAAAACTTGCCTCATGCATCGGTGGATATCAAGATCCGAAAGAGTCTTGAGTTTCGTTCGGTGGGGGACACGTCATCAACCACAGGCGTATTTACGGGGAGTGTCCCCCTTCCCCCTCCCAAAAAAAAATTGTAAAATTTAATCTTGTTTTATTGAAAAAATATATTAAAAAATTATCTCTTAAAGTTTTATTGTGTAATTACATGTAATTGTTGGTGTAATTACATGTAATAGGACTTCAACTGTTACTTAATCAGCATTTCATACGGTAGTTAGTCTCTTTTCTTTTTTTTCAAAGGAATTATCGTTATATGAAAAAAAACCTATCGGGCTGAAGCCCCCCTCCCCAAAATTAAATCCTGGATCCGCTAGTGCCATCTACCATACAATGTTGAAATATTCGTAGATTTCATTTACCCTATTAATTTACCAAGATGTTTAAATAGATATGGAAGCACATTCTATTAGGAGGTATAGGATTTCTTTGGTCGTTTTTTTTTTAAAATCAATTATCTGTTTCAACAAGGCTAGATTAATAATATGAAATATAAATTACAAATAATAGCTCATTATAAAGAGGATGAAATGCTGAACATTTCTCTCGCTTATAGTATGCGGGTTCGATTTTTAGTTTCTGAGGTATTTTAATCCATGTCTATGTAAATAAAATAAAGGTTTTGTCTTTAGAATAAAATCAATAGAATCAACCCGTTTCATGATATCTTCCCGTTTCATACATTACAGAAACCAAATGCACTTCTAAAAAAATGTTTTTCTGTCTGGATGTCCGCATTGTCCAACGAAATTTTGTCAGGAGTAAGCTCAGCAATGGCTAATGGTAGAATTTTGAAATTTAGACATTATATTTAGGCTTGCTTGACTTAAAACATAGGCTTTAAATGAAAACAAAATATTGAATATAACTAAAGTTATGAATTCTTGAGTAATTTGTCTACATATCCCGGTTAGGCAGTTACTTCGATTCTCATCGCAACCTACTCTACAGCGAGCCAAATTTAAAAGTTGTACTATTCAACTGATGGAAATAATTATCATAGCTCAACGGGAAAAACACATTCATTTTTCAAATTTTTCCGATCTTCCCGTTCAAGGTGTCATTCGACTCAACTTCTCGAACCTAACAAATGTTGTCGTATACATTTTTAGGATTAACCAAACGGATTAGCCGGAAATCAGAAAAAAATCCCAAAAATTTCATCTCGTCCACCACAATATTCTTATCAAGTTCTAATTTTACACGGAGGTGACTCAATGTCCAATGTTATTTTGCCAGCGATAAACTCAGGAATGGCTAATGGTAGACTTTTGAAGGTATTTAGCATCTAGGTATTTAGGTATGGATTCAAATATTGTTAGATGATGTAGCACCCTTTAACTATACATCCGTCAACGACGAGTACATCAGCTATTCTTCAATAAAACTAGTGGTTTGGTTTTCAACACTATTTTTTTTTCTTTTCACCACTATAAGCGTTACGATACAAGTTTTAATAACAGCTCATTAAAAAGAGGATTAAATGATGAACATTTCCCTCGCTTACAGTATGCAGATCCGATTTTTAGTTTTTGAAATATTTTTATCTATATGTAAAAACACTCCAGTTAGTGGACTCCAGCCGTCTTGACCCAAGCGTTAGACATCGGAGATCTGATGTCTCAGTCTAATTCACTCTCCACAAAAAAATTGTGAAACACGCCTAAAGAAGTATTCACTTCAAAATCTCTCACATATACGGTTCATCCCACAACAAGTCTCGTTTATTTATACTGCATTATCGAACAACTCCACACCTCTGAAGGAACATTATAGATCAATAAATATTATTAATATTTTTTTTATTATTTTTATAAGTTGCCGAGATGAAGACGGGAAGATAGCGCGGAGCAGATACTGCCGCGAAACACTATCAGCCGCGGGGATCTAGACCCTCCAAGCTCGGGATAATATCTCTTCGTCGAGAGGCTGTCCTCTAAATATAGACATAAATCTCCTCTCGGCGGCAGGATGAAAGGATACGGTCCGGAGGGTACTCTCATCATCTTGTAGATCGTCCGGATCATCCTGGCAGCTTCGTAACTTCGCTAAGTTCTAGGCTTCGTCGATTCAGGATTATAAGATGTGTAAATTATTTCTTCTATATAATATAACTTGTATAAATCAAATAAAAACAATGCTTTTTTATTAATCACCAATCAACGAAAAAATAACTATAATCAAACATTTTCGAATTATACCAATTTTCTATGTTGCAAGTAATGTAGTCTGATAATCCACGCCTGCCTTTCAGTTGACAAAATTATTAACTCCAATTTCAGTTTTGAGTAATGTCATTTTATTAGTGATATTTCAGTTAGGAAAATTTATAATATTTGTACAGACAATGAGTTTATTCCACAATAGGTTGTTGTAATATAGAACTGTGAATAAATGTATAAATTTTCCCACTAGAAATATCGTTAAAATTGATAATAAAAAATGTTGAAATTGGAGTTAATCATTCTGTCAACTGAAAGGATCGTATATAACTATTAGCAAATAATACAACATTTTGTAATAATTGGTAGCTTTTTTTTGCATTTTTTTTTAATGACTAGTGTTGCCCCAATGCGAGACCAAGATGAGTCTTCTTTTTACAAACTCAGTCTAGATCTTGGTTTTGCGCAAGACTCTTGAAACAGTCTTGCAGTTACCTATTAGCCTATTACTAGAAAGATAAGATAATAATATTAAAATAATTATTATTTTATCTTAAGAGATATTACTGTATTTTTTTAGATATGAGAAATCTAACTAAGTCTGAATGAAAAATTAGAAGAGTTAAATTCAAAAGTATATTGGTTTCATCAATTCTTTACATATGGTAACTAAAATTGTCAAGTATTAGCAACTATTTTTGCCTCAATTTTTATTCAAAAAATCGATTTTTTTTTACTAGTATTGGTCTTGGTCTTGCAACAGATAGGAGGTGTTGGTCTTGGTCTTGCAAAGTGCAAGACCAAGACCGATTTTGGGCAACACTAATTGAGACTGTCTATTTTATTTTTGGAATATAGGATGTTACCCTTTAAACAGCCTTCTCTCGTTTTATTCATTTTACAGCTGTAGGTGCTTTAGGTGTTCAACACCCTATTCATTTATTATATATTTTTCTTTTCTGTTTTTTTTTTTTTATATTAATGGATATCCTATTTTGGTCTATGTGTTTCTGTACAGTCACTTGGATTTCTTACATATTTTCAATTAATTCATTGAAGTAAAAACTTCTGTTAGCGCGTCAGATCTCCGATGTGTAACGTTTAGTCGGATGGAGTCGACTAATTGAAGTGTTTTTACATATAGATTAAACTATCTCAAAAACTAAAAAAAAATCGGACCTGTATATTGTTAGCAAGGAAAATGATCAACATTTCATCATCTGAATAATAATGAGATATTATTTAAAATTTTATTGGAGAGTAAATTAAACTAAGCCATCAGATCTCCGATGTGTAAAGCTTGGATTAAGACGGCTGGAGTTGAGTAATTAAAGTGGTTTTGCATATGGATTAAAACATCTCAAAACTAAAAATTGGAACTTCATCCTTTCATTTCATCCTCTTTGTAATGAGCTATTATTCAAAATTGTACCTGAACGCGATGCGAATAGTGTCGAAAAACAAATGATTACGAGTTTTACGGAAGATATGGATTCAAATATCTCAGAAACTAAAAATCAGCATACTGTAAACAAGGGAAATGTTCAGTATAAAATCTTCTTTATTATGAGCTATTATTTATAATTATTAATCTCGCCTTGATGTTTTCAGTTCAATCGTGTGGTCTATAGCTAGTGTTGCCAAAATGCAAGACCGAGACGAGTTTTGGTCTTGCAAACAGTCTTGCAATTACTTATTAGCTTATTACCAGAGAGATATTATTATATTTTTTTAGATATGAGAAATCTAACTACGCCCGAATGAATAATTAGAGGAATTAAATACAAAAGTATATTGGTTATGCCAATTATTAACATATTGTAACAAAGATAGTCAAGTATTAGTAACTATTTTGCCTTAATTTTTATTTAAAAATCTATTTTTTTTACCAGTCCTGGTCTTGGTCTTGCAACAGTTAGGAGGCCTTGGTCTTGGTCTTGCAAAGCGTAAGACCAAGACCGATTTTGAGCAACACTAATTGGGACTGTCTATTTTATTTTTCTCTGTTATCCGGTTGCCAGGCAACTAGCGGTGTTGTGCACACGCTTTAGCCTATTCGGCCACCCCGCCCCCAAGAAAGTTAAAAGTTAGAGCAACACTGTCTATAGCACACACCTTCGTTGTTTTGTTTTTTTTTTGTTTTTTTTTTATACTAAATAGATTATCGTTACTTTTGAGATGTTTAAGAAGAGGAGATATTCATCCATTTTAAGCCCCCAAGAAAGTTAAAAGTTAGAGCAACACTGTCTATAGCACAAACCTACGTTGTTGTTTTTTTTATACTAAATAGATTATCGTTACTTTTGAGATGTTTAAGAGGAGGAGATATTCATCCATTGTAAGTTAAACCCTGGAATATTAATTTGATAAAAAATATGAGGAGTTTCCCTACAAGAAATAATTATTTCTCTTCCTGCAATCCTAAAGATAGAACACACCTGAGGTGAAAGGAGATTGAAATGAAGAGGTAGCACATGGAAATATACCGGGAGAGCCTTGGCATTCCCATGTTCGTCGAAATGCCCATTTGAGGACTCCCTTTCTTCACATCCCCGGCCATCATCTTCAGCAAAATTACTGCCTTCAAATTTGTAACAGGCACCGCTGGAGGATGGTTATCTCGATAAGAAATCTGCTGCTGCAACGGTGGTCGTTCCGACCCCTTAATGAATAGTCAAATAGCATCCGTGCTTGTGCTTGAGTTATGGAGGCACGTAGAGGCGATTGCGCTTCGAGTGCTGGTGCTTCTGGGAGCGGCTGGAGGCGGAAATATGAGCATCTGGTCTAAGTTTTGATATCTAATTGCGGCTTCCTCAATTACTTAAGTCTATATTAAATCATAAACTTCTAAAATTATATTAATGCGTGCTTTAGACCACACCATAGAAGTGTAAATATCAGCAAGGCGATATTAATAAAATGAAATATAAATTATAAATAATAACATATTACTGAGAGGATGAAATGCTGAACAATTTTTTGGCTTACAGAATGCAGGCCCTTTCACTAGCGGATCCAGGGGATTTAATTTTGAGGGGGGGGGGCGGGTAGGACTTCAGCTCGAAAACTTTTTTTTCATAAAAAAAAACGATAATTACTTTGGAATAGAAAGAAACTACCTATATGAAATGGTGTTTAAGTAATTCCTAAAGTCCTTTTAAATGTAATAACACGAACAATAATACTTTAATATTTAATAGTTGACCGTTGCATTACAAAGGAAGGAGATGATCCGGGGTTGCGGTCATAAATAGGCTAAATAGTGGTAAAACTATTTTATTAAAAGCCGACCTATTTATTCCTATTTATGACCGCTACCCCGGACCACCTGCTTCCTTAATAATGGTTATACTTTACCATTTTGTGTGGAGGAGAAGACTTTAGCCCCAAAGACTCTCTTCCTCCTCCCCTCCCCCCATTAGATCCGCCGTGGGCCCTTTAATCAATATTGAAAAAACAACTTCTGTATCAGACAACTTCTTCTTATTTTATATCTACTTATATTCATTTATTTTATTTTCACCATGTTTTGTATCTTTTGTAGCCCTGGTGAAGACCTGAAAAGTGGATCGAAACGTCGGCAAAAATTAAATTATAATACTATTCACATTTAATTTAGTATTTATTTGACCGCACCCCCCGATCAACTCCTTCTCATATTATATCAACAGTCAACCATCTCTACATCTATATGTAAAAACATTTCAATTAGTTTCATTCGTCTCCAACCGACTTTACCGTTATCACTTCGGAAATCTAACAGATCAATCTAATTCACTCTTCACAAAACAGTGCAAAACGCGCCTAAAATAGTTTTCACATCAAAAATTAAAATTAAAAAAATGTTCTTGTGTCACAGAGTTGTTGAAAACTGTCAATATTGAACTGTATACCACAGAAAAATAAATTGAAAAATAACTATGATCGTATTCAAATCACAACTAAATTTACTCTTGAGGTTAATAGTTGCAAATAGTATTACAATTTTTTGTGCAATAATAATAATTTATTTATTCTGGGACGAGTCCCTTTAGAATAATACAGAAAGAAATCAATATGGGCTAAGGAGCCTCAGAGATACAGAAAAAAAAAGCTGAGTTAAATATTCATAACAAATAAATCATAATTTACTTTCTAACTTAAACCAGTTAATAATGAAAAATTGAAAATAAAGTAAAAATAATGAAGAACGATCATTTATATACATATTTAAAGTGGTATCTATTTACAATTTTTTGGTGACTGTATGCACTAGCGAATCCAGAATTTAATTTTGGGAAGGGCTTCAGCCCGAAACCTTTTTTTTTCATACAAATTACGATAATTACTTTGGAAAAACAGAAAGAAACTAACTACCTATATGAAATGGTGTTTAAGTGATTCCTTAAGTGATTTTAAATGTAATTACACGAACAATAATACTTTAAGAGGTATTTTTAAAAAAACATTTCCCATAAAACATGGTTATATTTTTCCATTTTGGGGGGGCTTCAGCCCGAAAGCCCCTCCCCCCCGTAGATCCGCCCGTAACTGTATGGATAAGAAATGATTGAACAAGCGGTATTTAAAGGTAGGAAGGGTATTGGATTGATGGATGTCGGAAGGAATGGAGTTCCATAGGAATGAGGATCGGATAATGAACGATCTGTCGAAAGCAGCGGTTCGGTGGGCCCTCATATATAAATCAGAAAATCGCGAACGAGTATTGCGGAAACGAACAGAGGATTTGAATTGGAGGAGCTCGGAGATGTATGAAGGTCGGTGGGATTGGATGACTTGAAACAGAGATGCCAGGAAATACTTACGGTGGTGGGAAGGATAAAGCCACTTCAACCCTACCTAAGAATGGGAAACGGGCGTCCCTTGGGATCCCGAAGATGAATCGTACAATTGAACGCTTTAGTTTCGCCTCGCGATCCCCAGAGACGCCACCATATACCGAACATCAATAGTCAAAGTGGGAAAAAATTAAGGAAGTGACTAGGAGCCTACGAGCTTCAAGGGGAAATAGGTGACGGAAGTATTTCATCCTCTTTATAATGAGCACTAGCTCTTGAATTGATTTTTCTTGGTGTGCACATCATTCGTACAGGCGAGGAAGTAGTGCGATGCGATCTATATTTAGCAGAGTATTGATTGGTTGATCCTGCGATGTCGCAGTAGGCCGAATGACATGTCGACCTAGAAGAGCGCCGATGGGAACTCCAATAGATGGAGCCATGAAGACACGGATTGACAATAACAAGCTGTAAATGTCAGGGTTTATTGTCTATTATAGAGATCGCTTCCTGAGATCTAGTTGGCGGTGGTAGTACGGGGCTCGCTCCTTCTCTCTTTACGATCTTATCTGTTCCGGTTAATGTCTTTGTTAGCTGATCCACGGTTCTTCAGGGCTCTGTCACGGAAGCGGCCATCGCTATGGATTTAGATCCCAAATAAAGATTATTTATACACTTCATCTTATAGGGGTCGTTCTAGATTAAGGCTGCATTACCTATATTTATCTTGAGGCTTATAAATACTATAGTACATGTGTTGAGAAAGAAACGACTTCAAAGCCCATTCAAAACAGTATGTGGTGAGAAAATTGACATTTCATTGTGAATTCAGTGTTGTGTATTTCAGGTTAATAGCCAATCATCGACTGGAATCAGAGGAAGAGATATAAAGCTGAATTAAAGTGGGCGGGGTGGCCGAATTGGCTAAGGCGTGTACACAGCACCGCCGTTGCCAGGCAACCTGATATATCAATCAAATGATATAAAATAGCCACGAGTTCGCGTCCCGGTGCTGAGGGAGTCTTTTAAATCCCCGTCCACAGTCCCTGGCCCGGGAAAACCCCCTATAGCCTTAACGGCGAGGAAGGGGAGGACCCAAAAAAAAAAAAAAAAATAAATAAATAAAATAATAATAAAAAATAAATAAAAAAAATAAAGCTGAATTAAAAAAACTAATAGTTGAAGAGGCATGTAAGGGGGCGGGGTGGCCGAATAGGCTAAAAAGCGTGTGTAACAGCACCGCTAGTTGCCTGGCAACCGGATAACAGAGATTTGAGATGATATAAAAAGTACGAGTTCGCGTCCCGGTGCCGGAGGGGATTTTAAATTCCCCGCCCTCACCCTCCCCCCCCCCCCCCCCCGGCTCGGGAAAATCTCGTATAGCCTAAAAGGCGAGGTAAGGAAGAACAAAAAAAAAAAATAAAAAAAAAAAAAAAAGTTGAAGAGGCATGTACAAATTTCTATTAGCCCAGTCAAGTTAGATATGTTAATCAGCAAAAAGTCGGGCAATTCAAATGTTTTAATATATATTATCAGGTGTGTAGTGAACATAAATAATCCAAGTTTCCGCCATTGAAAGCCTTGTGAGTTCGCTGCAGCGTTCCGAAAACCACTAAAATATCGAACTTTTTTTGGTTTACGGTAAACATCCCATTTTTAGAGCGACATATATAAAAAAATTGTTAACAGCTTAACAACAACAAGATTATATAACTGGTTCAAACTTTGGAAAATCCGACTAAATCAAGACAAATCACAGCACGTCACATTTAACTTTCGACATGAAACATGCCCTCCAGTTTTCCTTGACAGATTCCACAGACAGACACCGTTCATTACCTTGGTCTGACATTTTATCGAAAAATGACGTGGTGCCCACATATTACAAAGAAGAGAAAACCGCTAACTCAAAATTCTAAATTCACTTTTCACGTAACATTCAAAACTAAAATTTAGACAGAAATTGAACACATACAATTACTTACTAAAACCCAATTGGACTTACGCATCACAGATATTTGGAACAGCTAAAAAGACTCAAACATTCAGGACAATAGAACTTGGTACGATAGCATACGAACACATACGAACTCATTACAAACGATTCCACGAAAACTTACAAGGACATCCAAACGCACTCATCAATGACATGGCCACTGCGAAAATTCGAGATAACGTCCGTAGGAGGATGAAGAGGAGCTGGATGAGGGACCTCCTTGGCTAATGCAGATATCACGCCAGAAGGAGATGCCGCTGGCTACTGCGCCCCCTCATGCCTTACATGGCATTATATTTTTAAACTATCATCACATTCCAATGGTTGTCATAAACATATGACAGGTGTTAAAAAAAAACCCAACAGGAATCGAACAATCGAGCTTTTAAAATGTATCCATTTTGATTTCTTCACAATAGTGCTGTTTCAGTTTTGAATGAAAAAATTCTATAAATCCATTTTAAAATTCGTCCAGAGAATTTATAGTAGTGGGGAGGTATTTTGAAAAGTATGTTACACAGTGGGCCGAAACCCCCCTCCCTCCCTCCCTCACCACCAACGTGCACACAAGACTTTCAAGGGCGAAAACTCGGATTTTTTCATATTTACTACATACCTAACAGTATAAAAAAGATATTTGAATCACCCGACCTTTTGCAAGCTAGATCCTTTTTTACTTTCCTACCTATACTAGGTAAGGAAAGTATTGCGATCGGGTCAAATTTCCGTTATGCGGGGTCAAATTTCGACGGATCTATTTTTAAGAAGGTAATGAAATTTTCTACAAAACTACATAAAAATCGTTCATTTCGGACAACTATTAACGAAGTTATAGCTATTCAATTTTTGATGTAATGAAGAGAAGAATAGTTGGGGTGGTCAGTCAAAAAAGAAGGCAAAAATAAATGATAATATTTATTTTTTTCCTTGTTTTTTCTTCACTTCATTATCCACGACAGTCAACCATTTACCAATTATGAATTTTTGATGTAATATTACGGGTTAATATCCTAGTGTCAGAAAGGGGTGAATGAGAAAGAAAACAGATAAGTAAGCGGAAGTAAGAAAATCTGTTGCCCGCATCACACAAGCTTCACTATATATATTTTCAGGAAAGTTAATGTAATTCAGTTTTTTTTTTTTTTTTGTATTAAAAGACATATGTAATGAAATAAAATTTTTGAAATATGTAGGTAAGCCGTGTTAGTGGGTACACCAGATTTTGTTCAATCCTCACGTTACAATTTGCTAAGAACTTGGAACTTCCGAATATAAAAAAAGGTTTGGTTGTACATCTAGAACGGCTCTCGCACCCCCTACTTATTCCAGAAATGTTGAGATATGAGGTAAACGAAAAAAAGTAGGATAAGATGGGACAGTTCACTAACAAGTGGTAGTTGAGGGGACATAACTGTCACTCATACTACAAGCTCTGTCAACTATCATGCAAAAATATTGTTAAAAACACCTGTTCTACGACAACCCATGAAGTGTCTTGGGTTCAGTACTAAGTAAGAACTGTGTCTAGGTCAACGGTTGTGCAAATAGATTTGACTGAGATCACGATCATCAGGTTTATGTATATATTTTTTTTTAAACTTATTTATTGAAAAATATTACAATCTGTCTTAAGGACATTTATAATAGAGTTCACAGATCACATTCACACTCTATGTATATTAAATAAAATAAATTATACAGAAAAATAATATATATACAATAAATAAGAATAAAATAACCTAAAAATAAATAAATAAAAAGAACACATACACACCTATATACAATACTTAAATAGTACTCGCTTCGGCGGTACATATACTAAAAATTAATTAATTAAGAGTACTTTAAAGGGGCTGAGTATCTACTGACCACATGGCTGATCTACTTCTGATATAACAGAAAAACTAATTACCTGCCATCACTAGCGGATCCAGCATTTAATTTTGGGGGGGGGAGCTTCAGCCTGAAAGCTTTTTTTTTCTCATAAAAATGACGATAATTACTTTGGAAAAAAAAAAAGAAACTAACTACCTGTATGAAATGGTGTTTAAGTGATAGTAATTACACGAACAATAATACTTGGAGAGATAATAATAATAATAATAATAATTTTAGTAAATTTTTCCATAAAACGTGATTATATTTTAGCATTTTGGGGGGGCTTCAACCCCAAAGTCCTCCCACTCCAGATCCGCCCGTGCCTACCATCAAACGAACTGGAAGTTGATATTTTACAGATATAATATACTTACACAAGAAATACCTAACTCTAATACCTATCCCAGATAAAGGCAATATTAATAATTATAATATGAATTAATTTTCAAAATGCTGCTTACATTTTAACTATTTTCTAAAGCAATGGAATTGATAACAACAACAACAAAGGAAGGATTTGGTGAAACTGGATTTATTAATTTTTTGTTGTGTAATATGCATTTACCAGAAGGTTAATCTCAATATTTATATAAAGAATGAAGTAGATTTTTCTCAAGATAGCCAAATCCTCCGATACTCTTTAATGCTTAAGAATGTTTCAGCAATAATTTATGTATGATGTAGAGATGGTTGACCGTTGATATAATATGAGAAGGAGTTAGTCGAGGGTGCGGTCAAATAAATAAAAAAATTAAAATAATTAAGATATTTTCCAACACTGTCATCACCACCTATGCCGATGACACGTGTATCCTATCAGTTAATAACGATCCTTTAATTGCATCCCAAACTCTTCAATCACATATCACAAGCCTTGAAGAATGGTGTAAAAATTGGAGAATAAAAATAAATTCCAACAAATCCCATCAAATCACCTTTACCCTCCGTCGTAAACCTATGACCTCTTGTCCTACAGTATCCTTCAATAATACTCCACTTATTCCTGTTGAGCAAATCCGCTACTTAGGACTCCACCTTGACAAACGACTCACTTGGAACCCCCATACCAGACTGAAACGACTAGAAACCGCCCGACGTTTTCGACTACTGCAGCACTTACTAGACAAACGATCTAAGCTTTCAATCAATTATAAACGACTCGTATATATGACAATAATAAGACCTATTTGGACTTACGGAATTGAGCTTTGGGGCTCCACTAAACCATCGAATTCCTCTCGTATCCAATCCTTACAATCCAAAATCCTTCGTAAAATCCTCAACGCTCCTTACTTTGTCACAAATAAAATCATCCATAAAGACCTTAATGTTCCATATGTTTCCGATCTGGCCCAATCCAGATACCTTTCCTTCCATAACAAACTGCAGAACCATCCGAATCCTCTCGTTTCAAACCTTGCTTCCTCCTCGATCCCTGATAACCCTCCGAGGCGTCTGAAAAGAAGATGGCCTCGGGATCTTCTAATATAGAACTTTAATTTGAGTTCTACCAATGGGTAGTTTCTCTTCATGTTGTACATGCCATGTTACAAATTTCTCATTTACTTATTGTATTCTCTATGTAATACAGTTGTAAATTCCATTAAAATAATTTTTAAAAAATTAAAAAAAAATTAATATATTTTAATTTTTTTATTTATTTGACCACACCCTCGACTAACTCCTCCTCAAAATAATTTATGTAACATAGTCATGTAATTAGTTGATCTTTTGATTTGATTATAGAACTTTTTGATAATTTCATTTATGATCAATGTCATTTGAAGCGTAAGTTTTTATGAAAGAGTAAAACAACTTTCAACTTCCAAGGCCCTTTGATGATGGTTCAAACTTTAAGTTACCAAACAGTTACAGCAACGTCTTCCACCATTCTGGAACCCGGTATCTTGAGATTCGGAAGTCAGTGCCCTACGCATTGAGCTACCTTGCTCTTTACAAAAATACAGCCAAGACAGTAAATGTCTACTGCGGTACACTATGTAATTGTCACGGTGGAAACGAGATTAATAATCATCTTGAAGATAACTAATAACATAAACTATCAGTTATCGCGGCTTGGATTGATTTTAAAGTAAGATTAATTTTTTTTCTCTCTTTCCCTAACCGCACTAACTGCTACCACATTGCCCCGATGAAAGACTTGGACCTCAGCTGATAAATAAACATTAGCGCGGCCACGGCCGTTATGATTTACGACTCCTTAGAGGCCCTTCATCACAGCCGCTCCGGATGGACGAATTTACATTCGCCGGCAGTGAGAAATAACCGAAAATATGCCGGGGTTGACACTAATAGCCGGTAGAGGAGGCGCAGGTAAAGAGGCGAAGGTAAATAAAAAAGGCGAGCCCGAAGAGGCAGCGCAGACAGTTGGTCTCCACTCCGCCGCTAGGCCACGCCCTCTCAGCCTCTGTAATTGCCTTTGATCTCGCCACCTCTTCACTCTCATTTGTCTAATTCATTTCTGTCATCTTCCTCTTTTTCATTCTTCGCCTCTTACCGGCCATTTTTTTTTCTCCTTTTTTATTCTTTTACGTTCTCACGTTTTGGCATATGGTTCTCCTCGCTTTTACTAAATCTACGGAACCGAAGGCATTTGTCTTTTTCTTGGTTCGAAAATGAGACAGAATGACTGGATATATAGGTAGCAGCTGGAGAATAGGAACGACTGCACATTTTTATGTAAATATATTGATACATTCCTTTAACGAAGGAAGACTCAAACATTTTCCATATTCCACCAAAACCTTACTCTACTCATCCCTACTCTACTCTACTCCTCGAAGGTTGAAGCGGCAGTGGCCCAGAGACTTGTAAGAATATATTAGAGTTCTGGCAATGGCCAGATTCTCCATTCAAGCCATGTATGTCTGGTTATAGTGTCTCTGCTCAGCCTCCATTGGCAATACCATTGATGCGGCTGATTGAAAGACGCTGGGATCGCCTAGAGTCCTGCCTTTGACTCCAAGAGTGTGGGGAAAGGCTTGGCTCGGTGATCTTGAGTGAATGAATATTGTAAGTATTGTATAAAAGCATGTGTGTATTTAAGTATTTATTTTGTTAGTTTAGTTTCTTTTTGTTTAGTTTAGTATCTTTTAATTTATATACGTTTACTTTTAATATTTAAAAGGTTAATATTTGCTGTGCCGAATGGTAAGCGTCCGAGGGGTAGACCGAAGCGAAGGTGGGAAGATTGCATTAAAGCCGATCTGAAGGGACTGGGTTTGGACGGCGAACGGTGGAGGGAGGTGTGTAACAAGCGATTGGTGGTGTCGGCATCGAACCTTATTATTATTATTATTATTATTACTTTTAATATTATTATATTGCTGTATATTATTGTGCATAGTATGAATGAGCTACTCTTTATAACTATTACTATTGTCCTTGAATGTGACATGTTGTAATATATCTCAATAAAGAAATTTCCTAAAAAAAAATAAATAAAAAAACTAAGGAAGAAGGAGCTTGGAATAATATAAATAATACATTAATAGAGATTAGTTTAATATTTTCAATTTATTTTATTCTAAATTTAATGAAAATTTGTTACTATAGTCTACAAAAATGTATCTGCTAAATCTGTTTGGTTTTTTAACCACATTTCTTTTCTTTTTTTTTTATACTGTTTGCCTATACGTTTTCATATTAACCTTTATAAAATATAGTAATAATAATAAAAGGCTTAGCGAACCCGAAGGTTTGATGGCGACACAGCCAATCTGAATTTACATATCTCCCCTCCGCCACACAATAGTCTTGAGCAATATAGCATGAAAAAAGTCAATACAAAGAAATTATTTTTTTTTTTGTTCAAAATTTTATCTACTTAATTAGAAAAAGGACTTTTAATTTCTGGAATATTTTTGTGCCCTTTAAAACGATAAATTTCAGAAGATATTTAAATCGTTCATTTTTTTTTTTTTTCCAAGACCAAGACCAAGACCGCTTAAATGTTGTAATACCAAGAACAGGACTAGTAAAAAAAGACGATTTTTTAAATAAAAATTAAAGCAATATAGTTACTATTAATCGACAATTTTAGTTACTATATGTCAATAATTGCTATAACCAATATACTTTTGCATTTAACTTAATTTTTCATTCGGGCTTAGTTGTCCTATATAATCTCGTTATTTTGGAAATTCGGAGATGTAGGTCGCGCCAAACGGCTCAATAGTTTTGAAGGCCACTTTTTTATCAATTTTATGATAAAATTATCTTATGATCCAATCAGAGAGCAAATGGGTATTTACGAGTTTTTGTTACGTAATTAAATAAGTTTGCCTCAATCCAGATTGAAAACGCTGCAATTCCCAAGTTTTTCGCAAATAAAATAGTTGTTGGTTACGATGAGATGAAACCATTTACGAAGTTTCAGGCGGATGTTAATAATTCGATAAAAAGCGGTCTGTACCACGGACTATTAATGTTAAATAAAAAATTATGTATATATGTGTGTATGTTTTACTATTACTACAGAACTATTAATATTATCTGCCATTCCTGGTAATATATAACTCATTCTTTTGTAATACTTTTTCGTCATACTTTCAATTTTTTTTTTTATTTATTCATGATATTTACAACTGTATTAAAAAATTAAATACATTAAGTAAATTTGATAACAGAAAATAAAAACATGAAATGACTTGTTGAGAAACTACCCACTGGTAGCAATCTAAAAACAAAATGTATTTACAATAAGAGATCTCGACGCCATCTTCTTTTCAGACGCCTCGGAGGGTTATCAGGAATAGAAGAGGAAGCAAGGTTAGAGACGAGAGGATTCGGATGGTTCTGAAGTTTATTATGGAAGGATTGGTATCTGGATTGGGCCAAATCGGAAACATAAGGAACATTAAGGTCATTATGGATTATTTTATTGGTGAAAAAGTAAGGAGCATTGAGGATTTTCCGAAGGATTTTGGATTGTAAGGATTCGATACGAGAGGAATTCGATGGCTTAGTGGAGCCCCAAAGCTCAACTCCGTAAGTCCAAATAGGTCTTATTGTAGTCATGTATATAAGTCTTTTGTAATTTACTGGAAGCTGAGAGCGTTTGTCTAGTAAGCGTTGGATTAGTCGGAAACGTCGAGCGGTTTCTTGTCGTTTCAGTCTGGTATGAGGATTCCAAGTTAGACGTTTGTCCAAGTGAAGTCCAAGGTATCGGATTTGTTCAACAGGGATAAGTGGGGTATTATCAAAGGGTACTGTGGGACATGAGGTCATAGGTTTACGTCGAAGGGTAAAGGTGATTTGATGGGATTTATTAGAATTTATTTTAATCCTCCAGTTTTGACACCATTCTTCAAGGCTTGTGGTGTGCGATTGAAGAGTTTGGGATGCAATGGTTGGGTCATTCAATTTAACGATAAAAAAAAAAAAATAATAATTTTCTTATAACTTCACAAATAACTAGAGTTAATGATGAACGTAATTAATCGTAGATAGGAAGAGGTGATTTAGTTAACTAACTGTGACTAATAGAATAGACCTGAAGCTCCTTGACTAGCCATCGCTAATGATCTTAGGCTTATTCAACTCTATAGCTCAACGCCTAATTACAATATCATCACCTCTCTGTCTTCATCAACTACTCACTAATTAATATAACCAGTATCTTAACTGTGCTAACTACCGCAATAGCCAAACCATTTTAGAATGGGGAAAACTAATTAAACTCCGAATGAAAAATAGGAAGAGTTAAATGCAAAAGTATATTGGTTATAGCAATTCTTCACATATAGTAACTAAAATTGTGTAGCATTGGTCGCTATATCGCCTTCATTGTCATTCACAAAAACGCTTTTTCTTTTTCTTTGCCTTGGTCTTGGTCTTGCAACAATTAAACGGTCATAGTCTTGGTCTCGCCAAGTGCAAGACCAATATCTTCTTTTAGCAGCACTACTTAAGACAGTAATATACATATAAAAACCAAAGCGGTCGAGCGGAAACACCCATTCCACCCCCCACACCAAAACAAAAAAAAAATATCCTGGATTCGCTACTGAAAGAATGAACATAGATTCTATTTCTTAGGTCTCAGCAATCTATTGGTAGACTTTTTTTTTTTCTTCTTAATGTTATTTACAACTGTATTAAATAAATAAATTTATTAAATTTGAACTTATGGATATAATTACGTGAAATACTACTATAAACTGCCCAGTGGTAGCAATCTAATGACATGTCTACATTAGGAGTTCACGGGGGCATCTTCTTTACGGACGCCTCGGAGGGTTATCAGGAATTGAAGAGAAAGCAAGGTTAGAAACGAGAGGGATGGGATTATTCTGAAGTTTATTATGGAAGAATAGGTATCTGGATTGGGCCAGATCTGAAACAAAAGAAACATTAAGGTCATTATGGATGGTTTTATTTGTAACAAAGTAAGGAGCATTGAATATTTTACGAAGGATTTTGGATTGTAAGGATTGGATACGAGAGGAATTCGATGGTTTAGTGGAGCCCCATAGCTCAACTCCGAAAGTCCAAATAGGCCCTTATTATAGTCATGTATATGAGTCTTTTGTAATTAATTGCAAGTTTAGAGCGTGTGTCTAGTAACAGCGGTTTCTTGTCGTTTCAGTTTGGTATGAGGATATAAAATTTCAGGCCTGTTAAGATTTGCGAATTTATTTTCCCAAAGACGCGATTTTTAGAATTTAGTCGGCTTAAAAACAGAAACAGCAGAACAATAAAAAACTGCACCTTTTAGTAGAAAGATTCATGTATCAAAGTGTCATCTATCCTGTGATGAGGGTCATTTTCTGTAAATATTGAAATCTTTGCACGGCAGTCATTTTAGAAAGCAGCGGCTAAGGAACGACAGACAAACCTTCTCTTACCTGGAATTGAACACCATTTTATAATTCACATTTATATGTTCTGCTCATGATGATTAACTTTTTTTCGACCCTGGCATCGTGGCTATAGAGAGCTGTGTCCGCTACATCTTTAATAAAATAGGCACTCTATCTTCATGGTGATGCTTAAACGTAACCAACAGAATTAAAATGCCATTCAAAATTGATCCACAATAGGACTACAAGTTAAACAATAATAATAACAATAATCCCATTGGACAGGTAGGATGAATCACCTGACCACGGGGACACAGGTAACACAGCACAACCACCCACGTCAGTCTAACGCTGGCTACCTGTCGGAGGCGGCAACATCAAAACCCCACTTGGTCATGTCTGTCCTCTGAGTCATCCGAGTCCTACTAACTGGATTGACCTTCCAGTACGGTAGGTATAGTAACTGACGTGAGTAAGTTAGATTAATACCTAACAGGATATCAATATCAATACAAAGCCTCAAGTCTCTCAAATATCCGTTAATATATAATTAATTTATGAAGAACGTTTCGACCCGTCTTTGCAGGTCTTCTTCAGGGCTAGAAGGGATGTTGAGGTAAAGTCTGCTGTGAGGATCTGATATTACCTTGGAGTCTGGAACTGCGGCGAAGAGGTGCTGAGTTTGTATCTGGCCGTTGTTGGCCCCGTGGTTTTTGAGTCATATTGAATATTTAATAGTTGACCGTTGCATTATAAAGGAAGGAGATGGTCCGGAGTGGCGGTCATAAATAGGCTGAGTAGTGGCAAAACTATATTATTAAAAGCCAACGTTTCTAGTTCTGAAGAAGACCTGAAAAGCCGGGTCGAAACGTTGGCTTTTAATAAAATAGTTTTGTCACTATTCAGCCTATTTATGACCGCCACCCCCGACCATCTCCTTCCTTTATAATGCAATAAATATTCAATAATTAATTTATGTTTCGCCAAAACACACATTCTTAGGTTTGAAGAACATATCACTCATTCGATGGAACGATAACGTAACAATTTAATAGCAGAGGCAATAATTAGAATTATTATTAATATACAGGGTGTCCTGTAAGTAGATGAAAATATTTAAAAAGTTAATAGTAGACATCTACATCTACAAAATAGTTCATGTAAATAATTGTCCAATTTCCAGCAGAAAAGTAGGAAATTTAAGATTAGTATTTTTTAAGTTTTTTCTTTTTATTTATGATATATACAACTCTATTACAAATAAAAATGCTTTCAATATATGTAAACACAAGAATATAATTACATGACACCACTTGTTGAGAAACTACCCACTGGTAGCACTCTAAAAATCCGATAGTTAGTGTTATCGGGGATCAAGCATTAAGCAAATTTTGAAACGAGAGGGTTGGGATAATTCTGAAGTTTGTTATGGAAGGATAGGTATCTGGGTTGGGCCAGATCTGAAACATCAGAAAAATTAAGGTCGTTATGGATGATTTTATTTGTTACAAAGTAGGGAGCATTGAGGATTTTACGAAGGGTTTTGGATTGTAAGGGTTCGATACGAGAGGAATTCGATGGTTTAGCGGAGCCCCATAGCTCAACTCCATAAGTCCAAATAGGTCTTATTATTGTCATGTATATGAGTCTTTTCTAATTAACTGGAAACTTAGAGCGTTTGTCTAGTGAGTGCTGGAGTAGTCGGAAATGTCGAGCTGTTTCTTGTCGTTTCAATCTGGTATGAGGATTCCAAGTTAGATGTTTGTCTAAGTGGTGTCCAAGGTAACAGATTTGTTCTACAGGGATAAGTGGGGTATTATTAAAGGATACTGTAGGAAAGGAGGATATAGGTTTACGACGAAGAGTAAAGGTGATTTGATGGGATTTATTGGAACTTATTTTAATCCTCCAGTTTTGATACCGTTCTTCAAGGGTTGTGATGTGGGATTGAGATGTTTTTAAGCTAGTCACGTTCTTTGTTGAATTGGAAGTGGTAACTTAAAAAAATATTTGATTTTCGTGATTAAACATAGCTCCATAGGCAACTAGATAAAATTTACTTTAAAATAAAGTAGAGTTTATCATTTTTAAAACTATTTAAAGAGGGCTATTTAGCGGACTAGCACACCTAAGTACCGTTAAAAAAAAAGTCATAAGTTATTTGTGATTTTTGTTATCTCCCTTCAACTGTACTAGATTTACCCTATTTTTAGAAAAACTTCCTCCTTTACTAAGCCTTAAGTCCTTATTAATTAAGTTCAGGTTTATTAAGTAAAATTTTGAGACTCGCCTCACGTTGTGTAAACAAATGATATGATTTTCTATGCATCAAAAATTACTCGTGTTTTCAACAAAAATGACTATAATTTACTGTTGCAAAGCTTTTATTTCTTGTTTTCCCGTGATATGGGATGTATTCTAGTAAATATAATTGCCTAAAATAACATTTTATTTATAAAAATAAAAAAATTAAAAATAACGATTATAAAGTCACCGTCATAGAAATTGCATCACCCAATCACAAAATGGAGGATAAGAAAATAAATCACAGTTTAATAATATTGTTAACCCTATTGCCATTAAATACATTTTTTTTATTGACAAATGTTGTTAAGTAGACGTTATTTCGTATGATAAGCGATATTTAAATAATTAATTGTTGCTACTATAAATATTAGAATCATTAACATAAACATATCGTTCAATGCAATCTTAACCATCTCTCTCCTCTCCTTCAAAAAATTAAAACATGGATACTCGATATATCGAGCTACTTTTTCGACATTCTTAATAACTATCGATATATCCGACATCTTTGTTAAAAATCTTTACATACCTGGTTTCGAGGATTGCCTAGGATTATTTTGGTTCCAAATTTGAAAAAAAAAAAATTGTTCTAGTATTCTCGTAGATAAAACACTTTGGATGATTTTCAGATCTTAGGTATCTTGATATACAAAGTATTGATTAAGTATTCAAAATATAATGTTATCACAATATAAATGTACAGACACATTATAATTATTCAAAATTCTTGCAATAGTTTTTTTTTTAACTTTTTAAAATACTTTAACATTCTGAATATACATCTGATCTTTGTTATTAATCTATTTATAAACTGACGGACATCGCACCCTCCTGATCGGCATATAAGAGTTCTCACCTCTAGGGAAGAATTTCAGAAGCGACGAGCGTGTCTTTCTTAGCGGTGGGAGCCTCCCACGAAGTTTCCCGTTTTATAAAATCATTAGAGACCTTAATGCCGGCCTAATGTCAGGATCATCCGGGGATCTAATGCGGCGCGTCGAATACCCTCCACGGAGTACGGTCCTCTCAGGGTATTCTCGATTAGTAAGTACACGACTGGAGGTAGCTACTGGGAAGATGGTGGCTATGATTCCACCGCGTATCTATGTGCCTGTGCCTACCGAATCCGACACATCACGACGAGAAAAATATTCGCAGAAATCTAGTCATGCGATTTATGGATTGTAATGTAAGAAAACGATATTGACAGTAGGTATTGAAAAAAGTGTCTATTGCCTGTATATTAACAATATAAAATAATTGAACAATGCTAAAAACAAATAAGTTGCATTCTTTATATGAGTTCTTATTTTTCTGAGGACTTCCAAAATGTGAACCGCTTAAAGCCCACACTTCTTGATCCACCCGGATAATAACATGTAATTTAGAGTCTATTATGAGGAATTGAAGTTTTTTTATTTCTTGCAAAATTATATTAGAAGCACTTAAGAAATTTTAGTATTATCTCTTACATACTATAATTATTTTTGTAATGGGGATTTTAGTAAAAAACGAGTAGGGTACAAACAATAAGGCGTTTTTGACGTTTTTCAAGGAAAGTACGTTTTATTACATTTATTAAACTGTGCTAAAGACAAATATCTAAATGGTTTGTTTCTCCTATCCATTTTTTTGTTTTTACCCTTTCTATCTGTTATCGAGTTTTTAAAAGAAATAAAATAGAGTTTGGGAAATCTCTAGTGACGCATTTAGATGTAAGTATGTTTACAGTCTGTATTGATTAAGAAACGTAGAATTTAATGGTCCCTGCTGCGAATAAAATGAATTTTCTTCATTCACCACTGAAAAATTTTAGACCTTCTATTACTTTATTTTAAAAATTATAACAGAACATCCGTCAGATTTGTTTAACTGAAAAAGGAAAAACGTCTTAGTAATCTGGAGGGGTCTTATTATTTACGAAAATTCTTGAAAATGGGGCTTTTTCAATCTAGAGATCGAAATACTTTCTCTATTTAATTATGTACTAAAAGATCGTAAACACAAATTTGCTTTCCACTTTAATAGTTAGATGATTTGAGCACAAAATCAAGAAAAATACTAACAAAAATATTTGGCTGTTTTGACCCCAACATGTCAAAATAAAGACGTTATAAAGGTAAAAGTGTACATAGGTATGACTATGTTTTTATGTTTTTTTAATTTACTTATCTTTAGGTTATTTTATTTTTTTATTGTACATAGTTTTTGATTATTATTTTACTTTTATTAATTTTATATTTTCTGCATATATGGTGTGAATGTGTTCATGTATCACTATATACTATTGTCCACGTGACAGATTGTTATAATTCTAAATAAATAAAAATATAAGTACAACAGTCTAATATTTTTTTAGGCCACCTTTTATCTTGATTTCGTCATCAAATTATCTTACGATACAAGTGTAAAGCAAACGGGTATTGACTTGTTTTTACTACCTAATTAAATATAAAGTTTGCCGATCTCCCGATTGAAAACGCACCTATTTCAAGAATTTTCTTAAATAAAATAGTTGTAGTTTACGATGAGATGAAGCTATTCACAAATGTCAGACGGATGTTAATAATTTGATAAAAAGGAACATGTACCACGGACTATTAATTTTATAAAGTAAACAGATAAAACCATATGTTTTATTGTCATTAGTTTTGTTTTTAAACATTAATAGAATGTTAGGTTATTTTTTTAAAATAATGAATCAAATTTCGAAACCTCGATAATATAAAAGGTACGTAGCAGTATAGCCTAGCTCTATACCCTAACAACCCATCGTTAAAATCGATTAATATCGATTACTTTATAAAACATTATGTTTGTATTAATGGTGGAAGTGAGAAGGGCCCCCAGGCAGCTGCGATAGCCAATCGGCACACAATCAAAATCCTCACCCCCCCCCCCCTCTTCCTATCTCGAATGCTACCCTTTTCACCTCCCCTCAATATGAACCATAGATCTGTCACTATATCGGAATAAACTCTTTCTTATACAAACAATATTAGATTTATCGTTTCCTATCGTAATTTCCGTGACTCGTTCCCCTCCGGTTATATGTCTTTCTTTCTTATTAATCTGTAGAGTACATTCATAAACACAATAGTTTTAAACTTACAACTATTAAAATATGGTGCTTTAAAGCTAATAAAATTTTAGAATATTATTTTAATTATAAACATTAAAATACAGGACGTTCTCGATAGTTCGAATCTCTAATAATCTGAAATCCCTAGCAATCCGAACTAAAAAGAAAAAAAGTTAAAGTTGACTGACGAGTGACGAAATGGAAATGAATTTTTTTTCTAATACATATTGAAGGAAGCTAGTTGACTGTTCTACATATCATGGATGATAAATATTCAGGACGCGGTCTTATAAAAAAAATAATTATTTTTTAATTGTGCCAAAATAAAAAAGAAAATCCAGGCACAAATAAAAAATTTAATTTTTTTTTAAAAGACTGTGTCCTGAATATTTATCACCCATGATATTACTGGAATTGTTCGGTGTGGTAGGATCGAAATTGTGCTGTGGTGTCTCTAATAAAAAAACATTAAAACTAGGTGATCATTCAGAATTTAAGCAATTTCTTTTTTTATACATAGTTTTTTTTTCTTATAGATCACGAGGGTATCCGATTTCTGGGGATATATTAGCTGAAAAGTCGAAGTTATTCTTCAATGTTTTTTTTATAGAGGAAAGCCAAGGCAGATTTTATTATAAGTAAAGTTTAGTTTGTTAATTTCAAAAGAAGGTTATAATACGTTTTTTATATCAATTGATCTTTACAACCATTTTATTTTTCATCATAGACAAGTCATAAAAACGCCATAAAAGCATTTAATAGTACATTTTGGAGTGGAGAAGTGGAAACATTATACTTTTAAAGAATCAAAACTGTAAGAGAGGCAAAAAGGTAAAAAGTGAACGAGTTTAGTTGAACATATGGATTCAAATATCCCAGAAATTAAAAACCTGAGCTGCATACAGTAAACGAGGTAAATGTTCAGCATTTCATCCTCTTTGTAATGAGCTATTATTCAAAATTGTATCTTAACACGACGCCGTGTTAGAGAGAAGAAAAGGGAAAAAGATACCATCGCTGTACATTTTTAAGTTACACTATCACATGTATTTTCTAGGTCTACAAACCTTTTTGGTTCTTCTCATTCTTGGTTATTTTTTTTATGAGCTGTCTCGGCTTTTATATTAATTAGAGAATAAGTTTTAAAATAAAGTTTCATTCAATATATCTATTTTTAGTTTTTATTGAATGAAACTTGGAATATAAGAACGAAATACATAAAAAATGGAGAGAGCAGAAATTTTGGAAATTGAGAACGAATACTTTCCATTGGACATCGAAGAGACCATCGGGAAGATAATGAAGACTTTGGACGACTGCTCGGAGGGGCACCTCGCAGACGTACTCAGTCTAGAGTATACAGCCTAAAATATTTTATCACTATATATATATAATTTAAACTTAACTATTTAATTGGGAATAAGGTAGCTTAATATATGTGATAGTGGACGGTGCAGAGACTGTCGGTGTGTCCCTGGCCTGATCGAAGCTCAATTTTTTAAAATTCTAACTTTGAAGAGGATCCCATGGTTGACTAATAAAAAGAAAATACCGGGATCGAAACGTCAATAAACATAGAAGAAATGAACATTCAATAGTTTATTAAATAATAATTAAATGACCTTATTCCCAATTAAATAGTTAAGTTTAAATTTAATACTCAAAGGTCGATTAAGGAAAAGTTGTAAATATATATATATATATATATATATATATATATATATATATATATATATATATATATATGTATATATATATATATAAATATGTAATCACTATAAATATGTAGATCTTTTGCCGCCTAACACGCCTGCTCTACATCTTCCTATCTTGGGATATTTCGTTCCATTTATCTGCACGAAGCTCTATTGCAACTTTGGGTCTTTTGCCTTCTATTGAGGCATTCATTGTTACGTAGGGGATTCCAGATGGATTTGCTATTAGCTACATGCCCCACCCGTCTTAACCTCCTTGCCTTCATATCATAGGATTGACCAGGTTCTGTTAGCAGTTCTTTAATGGCCTTTCTTCTCCGTCTGAGACCAGAGTAGTAACACCTGAAGAAGAAAGGCCAATAAAGAACTGCTTACAAAAACGATCAATCCATCTAGAAGCTTCTATGTAACAATGAATGCCTTAATAGAAGGCAAAAGACAAAGTGGAAAGTCAAAAAGTAGATGGATAGATAGAATCAATAAAGATAAATGGAACGTGCAGATAAATGGAAAGAAATAGCCCAAGACAGGCAGAGATGGAGGAGGCTTGTTTAGGCGGCAAAAGATCTACATAGTCTGTAATGCCAACAGAAAAAATAAATGAAATAAAAGTCATAATGCAAAGAAGCTTTTATAATTTTTATATAATTATAATATTACTAATAAAGTGAAGTCCTAACCAACAGGATTGAAATATATACAATACATTAATTTTTTTTTTTTAATTTTATGAAATATTTTTCTTTTCACTCCTCTGGGTGGACACAAGATCTCACGATACCATATTTTTTTCTCGGCTCCTAGAGCGCGTTGTGAACAACTCTCTGACATAAAGTCAAATATTTTCGATCTAGCATCACCAAAAAAAAAAAGTTTTATTGAACCAGATGATTCCACCTCTGTAGCCTACCCTTGTTAGAGGATTACACTATGCGAAACTTCCACTAACCTATCTTTGTCACACCTTTATTGTATTAAATAACTGACAACTTAAGAATTGAAAATTAAGATATCTTTTATTAAAAGAAAATAAATTTTTAACAAAAATAGAAAAATTAGGGTTATCAAGTAGTTTCCAATGCAATGATTTTTTTTTTTACATTTTTGAAATATATTATTTAAATGATAGTAACTAATCCTTTGTTTTACTCAGTTCTGATTCCATCATCGAAGGAATCGAAGAAGAAACTGGCCTCGACATAAAAGGATATTTCAGGGATAAGAGGCGGAGGGACAGGCAGAGGAAGATGGACAGGGTAAGTTTAGTCATTATTTATTAATATTTACTGTCAATATATTTATATTTTTTTATTAATTGTCAAGTCAACAAGAAAAACCCGTTTTCAACCTCTAAATTACTTTTTTTATTCGCAATTTTCATTTATTTTCACAATATCTTTCAGATGTCGGAAAGCCAATCAACAAGCCTCCAGTCATCCAGATAACTTCGTCTTGGCCGATGATGAAGATTACATCAATCTTGCGGAAAGTCATTTAAAAAAATTATTTTTATAAAACAGGCCGGACGCTAGCTGAAAGTTGTAATAAAGTATTATGTTAATGTAATAAATTAAACTGTTAAAAAAATGTAATAAAATAAACTGTCACAGTCCTATTTACTTGTTTTATCAATTTATAATAATAATCAGTATATATTGAATAGGGTACAACGTTTAAATATCTGGGAACAATTATCTCAGAAAAATATGAAGTAGAAGAGGTAATATGTGCTATTGGACTCTTAATAGTATTTTTCTAACAAGAGCCATGAATGCACAAGTTAATACTTAGGCATGTGGTCCTGTACGGGAGAGAACTGTTCTGTGGACTCTAACTGTAAAAAATGAACGATGGTTGAACACATGGAAAAGAAAGATTCTGAACTGGATTGTGGCTGGCACAGGAGACCAGTAGAATATGCGAACAAATCAGGAGTTGATGTACTTATATGGCATATCTGATATCTCCACCAATAAGAAAGTTAGGTTAAGACGCTTAGGTCATATGCAGTGAATGAAAAAAAGTCCCAAGATGATTACGGCGGGACATCCAAGAGGAAGCAGAAAGAGAGGAAGACCGAGATTGACTGGAAGATGTGGAAGAACATCTGAGGTGCTACGAACAACATTGCTAAGAACAAAATGGAGTGGAAAAAGATTGTGGAGCAGGCCTGGATTCTGCAGATAGATAGATATTATTAGAATATTTATAAATGATTTCACAAATATTTTTTTGTCGGTATGACAGAATCGAAAACAATCAATTAAAATAAATATAAAAAAATAAATTATAACTATAAAAATAACTTCTGAAAAGCATAAGATGAGTATAATAAATAAGCTGGGCGATATGAGATATTTGAAAAAAAAAAATATGTAAGAAAAACCTCTCTTGAAAGGCAGATATAAGACATTATAAGGAGGTAGTAAGACCATTGGTATGAGATAGATCGGAAACAATGGGTTTTACCAAGTCAGAGAGACTGCTGAAAATAAAGAGAAAGATACTGAAGTGTATCCATGGGCTAAGGAAATCGAGAAAAGAATATTATGCAAAAAAAAAAGAACAAAGAGATGTACGAAGACATTGAAGACCTACAGGCATCAAGGAGGAAAAGAAGATCGAAGTTTTAGACTCACAAAATAAGATAGATAAGATTTCTATTGCTTAGATTACTTACAAATATGAATTAAGGAAAAAATAAAATTCCTTTTTTGGAGATTTCAGCTAAAAAGCTTCTCTCATCGCACTGGTGGATCTATGGGGGGAGTGGAGAGGGGAGGGGGCTTTCAGGGTGAAGTTTCCCCTCTCCCCAAAATAGTAAAATGTAAGTTTTATAGGAAAAAAATATTTAAAAATTATCTTTTACTGTATAGTAAAACACTATTTGAGGTATTTAGTATATTTTTTTTTTCTAAAATAATCATCGTTATATAAATGAAAAAAAAAAGCTTTCGGGCTGAACCCCTTCATCCCAAAAGAATTAAATCCTGGATCCGCTAGTGCCTCGTCGTGAATCTGCCAATGGCAAAACATGTGCACTCTATGTAAGTCCATGAACCGCTAGTTACTTCATCTAGGGGGGTGGTGTGGCTGAGCGGGCAGACGCGAATGTAATACACTGATAACCTGATAACCTGAAGATTTCAAGTTCGAGTCTCGGTGCTGGGGGGGATATAAGTCTGGTATTAATCCCCCATCCTCTCATTGGCCTGGGGAAAACTAAGTACAGCCGAAGTAAAAAAAAAAAGTTTTCTTCAATATAATCAATAAAATTTCGACTACGTTCTTGCAGCGTAACCTTTGTTATTTCCAATAATTTGTTTTTTTATAAACGATCATTGACAATTGAACTCGAACTGTAAAAACTGAATTCACGCTAAACTAGAAACTGTCTCGCCATAGAATCTTTGATTGAGCTTGCCTGTCACCCTGATAACGTTAAAATTACGAGTTCGAATCCTGGGGAGCATTTATTCCCATCCTCTCCTCTGGTCTGGAAAAACCCCGTACAGTCGAAAAGGCTAGATTAGGGAGAGAAAAAGGATCCATATATTTAAGTATACACGCTAAATAATTAAAATCTCATTTTCCTTTACAGACTTCCCATTATTCCCCAGGACTTCGGAATGTCCCTCTTCGCAGACGGGTTATCCTGGAAGGACTCTATGTTGAGGACCCAGCGGCGGAGCTCAAAGCCTTTACCCTTTGTTGATCGTAAAGGCGAAGGCTGCCCCCTCCTGGATATTAGCCAATGTCACGGCTTGATATAGTTGGCCCCCTCCCCCCTTCTCCCCTTCCTGTGGCCTAGTCCTATCTATACCTCGAGGCTATTGTTCCAACATTTAATGGCCGATAAAAAGTTTTATGTCGTATTATATTGTTGTAATTACGAAATGAAAAATAATCTTTAATCCGGAACGAATTGAACTAATTAATTGTATTGGGAAAACCTAACTAACTAACATGATTACTGAAAGGATTCAATCAGAAGATCTCGAAAACAAAACCTTTCTGAAACAAAAGTTCTGATTTTGTTATCTAAACCATCTCGTATCAACAGTCCCATAAGAAACTGGCGACCACTCTGAGACATCTGGACACGTGCTTTGTCTGAACTAAAAAAAAAAAAAAAAAAGAAATTATGCTCATTATCTGATTCAGAGAGAGAATAATTAGTGACAAAGAGAAAAAAGATGTATTTTTAGTCGATATTTTGATATACTAAACTATAGGCCGCGAACTCTTCATTAGAAACTCGATCATTAGAGGTCGCCACTAGAGGATCCAGGAGTTCATTTTAGAGAGGGGGGCTTCACTCCGAAATTTTTTTTTATATCTATTTTTAAAAAATTTATTTATTTAGAAATATAATAATCTGTTACGTGGACAATAATTATATAGATATATGAACACATTCACACCATTTATACAGAAAATATAAAATTAACAAAAATAAAATAATAATCAAAAACAATGTACAATAAAAAAAAAAAAATAATCTAAAAATAAGTAAATTAAAAAACACAGTCGTACCTATATACAATACATACAATCAGGCAGGGAACCCCAAGCCAGGCTTCTCCCTCCAACTATAGAAGGAAAAGCAGGACACAAAGAGATCCCTGAGCTACTCTCTCAACCGCGTCACTAGTGCTAAAGTCAGTGGAGTTTAAGAGCGCTTTTTATATATATATAACGATAATTACTTTAGAATAAAAAGAAAGAAACTGAAGAATTATGACTAAAATTGTTTCAAAACTATTCCATTGTTTAACTTTAGCCGTGATGATCTATTTAAATAATTAAATATTAACTAGTCCTATCTGAATCTATCTAATTATTTAAAAAGGGTGATAAGTGAAAATTGGGTGATGTGCAAACCGAGCAGATTTTTGTAACCATGCAAATTGTTTTATTGAGAAATGTTACAATCTGGCTCAGTTAAGCACACTAATAAAGTTCAGAGACCCCATGCACAGACTATATACAGAAACATAAATAAATAAAGTAATAACAATGGAATACATAGAAATAAGAAAAAAAAATATCGTAAGGAGAAAGAAAAGAAGAAATATATATATATATATATATATATATATATATATATATATATATATATATATATATATATATATATATATACATAAATAACTAAAAATAAATTAAAATGTACTTAAAGTTAAATAAACATCTTAGTTACAAGCACACCTATATATGCTATTTACAATCAGCCAGAGAAACTCTGAACCAATCTTGTCTTCCCATTTGTGAAGGAAAAAGCGAGACTTAAGAGATACCTGTGATTCTCCCTCACACTTCACTGGTATTTAAAAGTAGCAAAGAGCTTATGTAAGACAGTTATTTTTGTCTCATTCCTCAAAAAAATATTTTTTTACTTATTGGTAGTACCTATTATTATGAGAAGACTGAAACGACAAGAAACCGCTCGACGTTTCCGACTACTCCAACACTTACTAGACAAACGCTCTAAACTTACAATTAATTACAAAAGACTAATATACATGATTATAATGAGGCCTATTTGGACTTACGGAATTGAGCTATGGGGCGCCACTAAACCATCGAATTCTTCTCATATCCAACCCTTACAATCCAAAATTCTTCATAAAATCCTCAATGCTTCCTACTTTTTAACAAATAAAACCATCCATAATGATCTTATGTTTCTTATGTATCAGATCTGGCCCAATCCAGATACTTATCCTTCCATAATAAACTTCAGAATCATCCCAACATTCTCGTTTCTAACCTTGCTTCCTCTTCGATTCCTGATAACCCTCCGAGGCGTCTGAAAAGGTGCGTGATCTCCTAATGTAGACATATTATTAGAGTGCTACCATTGGCGAGTTACTCAACAAGTGTTTTCACGTCATTATATCCATATAATCAAATTTACCAGATGTATTTCTTTAATGCAGTTGTAAGTATCATTTTTTTTTTTTTTTAGGTAATTTCTTTATAGAGATAAATTAAACCTGTCACATTCAAGGACAATGGTAATAGTTATAAAGAGTAGCTCATTCATACTATGCACAATAAATAAAAGTAATAGACAGCAATAAAATAATAACGTTTAGTATTATTTTATTGCTGTCTATACTATATAATGTATATACTAAACTAAACAAAAATAATCAAATCTAACAAAATAAATACTTAAAAACATACATTCTTTTATACAATATTTACAATATCCATTCACTCAAGATCTCCGATCCAAGCCTTTCCCCACACTCGTGGAGGGAAAGGCAGCACTGTAGGAGATCCCAGCGTCTTTCACTCAGCCGCATCACTGGTATTACCAATGGAGGCCGAGCAGAGACACTATAACCAGACATACATGGAGAATCTGGCCATTGCCAGAACTCCAATATATTCTTACAACAAGTCTCTGGACCACTGCCGCTTCAACCTTCGAGGAGGATTGTAGGGATGAATAGAGCTAGAGAGGTAAATATGATTAAGAAATAGAAAAAAAAAAAAATACGAGAAGGAGAAATTGATTTCACATCCAGCGATCGACTACAATAGAACAATAGCTGAAAAGCGAGCAAATCTTAGCTAAAAGTGGTCTGATTTCGATGTATTTTATTTGTAATATTCCTTTCCCCCATCTTTCTGGGGTTGTGCTTTTTTTTTCCACCTGAAGGAGAAGATAACCTTCAAGATGATGATTTAATCATCGGATTTGATGAAGTATGGCGTACCGACAAAAAAAATCTTTGAGAAATAAAATACGAAGATACAATAGTGTATAAAAAAAAAACAATAGAAAAAACAACTCGATCTTATCTTAATCTGTATCAATCAATTGTACCGAGCGATCCTGTTGAACGAGCTAAGAGCCATGCAATCCATGAAATCGAAATACTGCTCCAACTCGATATGAGAACTGCAAGTACAATGAGCCGAGGTCAGAGGGCTCCCACGGCTGCCTGCTCCTCGGGCAGGAAGGGTTTTTATATCGATACATATCGATATCTGTTGGAACGGTCGGAAGAGGCACGTACGGACTAATCCGCGAAGAACAGCGCCGCCGACCAATCACACGGCTGTTAGCGACCTCCGCTCTGAGTTGCCTTCCTTTAATTGGGTCAGTCTGGGCTTTAATTGACCGTTGACACGCTGGCTGTCAGGAATGTAGCAATAATATAATTATATCTCCATATAATATATGCTATATAAAAAGGGTTTTAGTGTATGTCATATTTTTTTTTATTCGTTGATATTTACAACTGTATTATAAAAAAAAATCACAACTAGTAAATGTGCACACAGTAAAAATACAATCACACGAAAACGCTTGTTTTGAAACTATCCATTGGTAGCACTCTAATAATATATTTACATAAGTAGATCACGAGGCCATCTTCTTTTTAGACGCCTCGGAGTGTTATCAGTGATCGAGGAGGAAGTAAGTTTGAAACGAGAGGGTTCGGATGGTTCTGAAGTTTGTTATGGAAGGATAGATATCTGGATTGGGCCAAATCTGATACATATGGATCATTAAGGACTTCATGGATGATTTTATTTGTGACAAAGTAAGGAGCGTTGAGGATTTTATTTTATTTTAGTATTTTTTTTTTTTGGTATTAATATTTTTATTCTCTATTATAAATGTCCTAGAGATAGATTGTAATATTTTTCAATAAATAAGTTTAAAAAAAAAAATATTTTTATTGAGGTATAATACATTTTACCACACTTAAGAGTACTGAGTGAGTATTAAAGCTGTAAGGCACATTCATACCATATTTACAATATAATAAAAAAAAAATGAAATACATAAAAATAGATATATAAAAGATAATAATGTAAGATAATGAATATATAACAAAGACAAAAACTTTAATAAAAACAAAGAAATATAGCTATTAGTGAAATAATACAGAAAATTCTTAAGGGAAAAAAGAAAAAAAAAAAAAAACTAAGTCAATTTTAGTATTTATATAGGTATGTATGTGTTCTTTTTATTTATTTATTATAGGTTATTTTATTCTTATTTATTATATTTATATTATTTTTCTGTATAATCTATTTTTTTATTGTACATAGAGTGTGAATGTGATCTCTGAACATTATTATATATGTCCATGAGACAGATTGTAACATTTTTCAATAAATAAGTTTAAAAAAAAAATTTATAGTATTAGATATAGTGTTGCCCAAATGGTCTTGGTCTTGAACTAGAGTCTTGCAACAGTCTTGCAGTTACCTATTAGCTTAATACTATAGAGATATTACTGTATTTTTTTAGATAGGGGAAATCTAACTAAGCCCGAATGAAAAATCAGAGTTAAATGCAAAAGAATATTGGTTATACCAATTATTTACATACAGTAACTAAGATTGTCAAGTATTAGTAACTAATTTGCCTTAATTTTTATTTTTAAAAATCGACTTTTTTTACCAGTCCTGGTATTGGTCTTGCAACAGTTAGGAGACCAAGACCGAATTTGGGTAACACTAATTAGATGAGTAAGAGGTTACAGGAGCTCTCCTATTAGCTCTATAATCAGCACTAATTACACAGCTGTTCATTTAATTACATATGTATTGAGCTCCTGTTACCTAATACTCTCCTAATAAAAAATAAAGATTTTAGACAAAATATTTGTATTGGAAATGATATTTATTCATCTAGAGGTGGTAGTTTGATTTTATCAAGGTGACAGCAGTTATTTTTCTATCTAGACATTTCCCCTTGAATACAATATATTAATTATTATAATATATATAATATTATTTATATTATATTGAGATATAATTATAATTATTATGAAATAGAAAAGGAAGCATAATATAACGAACAATGAAAATATTAGATTTAAAAGGCTTAAATTATTGTTGGGTTTATATGAATCTGGACAAGTTGAATATATATAATGGTTCCAATTGGCAATAAGAATAATAATAATATAAATTGGCAATATGGCGCGATGTATGATATAGATATTTAGCCATTTGGAGTGAACTACACCCCAAATATCCATGTTATATAGGACAAATGCTCCAATATTTTTGTAGGCCGCCTTTTGTCTCGATTTTGTGATCAAATTATCTTATGATAAAAGTAGAAAGCAAATGGGTATTTACGAGTTTTTAGCACCTAATTAAATAGACAAAGTTTGCCTATCTCCAGATTGAAAACGCTCCAGTTCCAAAAGTTTTCGTAAATGAACTAGTCAGAGGTTACGATGAAATGAAACAATTTACAAAGTTTCAGGCGGATGTTAATAATTCGATAAAAAGGATCTAGGACTAATAACTAAAAGGTACCAAGGACTAATAATAACAATTCTTGATTAATACCTTTTAAAAATAGAAATACAATTTTTTTGTAAGCTCTGTGACCTATTTTGAGTAGTATGTGAAGGATATTGTAGTTAACTATTAGAAACAGAACATCATTATTTCCAAAATTTACTCGACATTTCGGTTCACATATATATATATATATATATACATATATACATATCTATAGTACATATCAAAGCGATTTCAGAAATATAATATTAAAAAATGTATACAATATTAACATGTTAACATTATATGCATATTAATATTTAATTAAATTTTTGTGTAAAAAGTTTTTTGTATCACAATTCAATCATTATTATTTATGTAAAACTCAGTAAGTGATAATTATTTTTAATTGAATAAATAAACATAAAAGATCAATTCAAATTTTTATTTATAAATCACGCCCGATTTTTAAATTGAACATAAAATATAATAATTGTTATATGATTTTGTGAACAAAAATAATTATCTGGTTCAAACTCTGCAAGAGACCATGTGGAAGGCGAAAAAAAAGAAAGAGAGCTGGTTAAGCCGGTAAAAGCAGGGGTGCCCAGAAGGGAGGTTACTGGCGCAAGTTATGCCATCAAAATTTTTGAGGGGGGGCAAATTTCAATGGCGTAATGAATTTTCGGACTAAGGAACAAATTAAAACATGGAACAGACCGCAGCAAGTGTAATTGTATATGATCTATGATTTTTCTTTATTCTGCCTGAGCTGGCTCTGTTTTTAAGAAAAGGTGAGCAAAAAAATATCTTGGGAGGAGGGGGAGGTTTTAGTGAACACGTTTTATTCATTCATGTAGCTTATTTATTATTGATTTTAATTTACTTTTAGTTCAAATTATTGGGGGAGGGGCGAAACCATATTCTCGATCCCTCAACATATTTATTGGAGGGTCAGCGCTTATGCCTTTAATAATTACTAACTCAAAAAGTTATGATATATTAAAACATACAAAAATCACATGATTGGCGTAATTTTACTGTAATAATTAATAATCCTGGCGAATATTAAGAGATTATAATACATATACTTCGGTCAAAGAACTCACGCCTATGCGAAATAATTAAATAGGATACGGTATAATAGATAGTGGACAATTTAAATTTTAACTTTCCCAATCACTGAATACAGACACGAAACAAAATTTGTTCCTTGAGGTGTAAAACGTAGATCACGAGTTTTCTATTCTGATCATAAATATTTTTCAACCTCCCGCAAGAATACAAAGCTTCCTTACCTTCGGCAATGACGAAGCGAAATAAAAATGTCTATTTTAAAAAAAGAACAAGCATTAAAACGATAATGGTTCTTTACAGCCTTGAGATTGTTTCGAAAACAACAATAAATTTAATTGAAATATCAAATTGATTCGAATAAAATAAATAAATACAAAAACAAGTATGGATTCTAATGAATGGATGTGTAAGAACTTAATGTCTTAAATAACAACTTGATGTAAGAAAGACAACTGTGTTCGCCTGTAATTTCAGACCCATGGTCCATATCGCGAATCAAAATAATTGACCATCGACTTGGCTTCGATGTCCCGTAAAATTTTATTATCTTCAATCGAAACAGCCGAGTCATTTCTTTAGAACGAATTCCGATTGCAGTGATCAGAAATGAAATGGATAGGTTATTTTTTAGTTGTATATAAGAGGACAATATAACCGTTTATTTTTATGATCCATTCTGAACTTTAATTTACTGAATGACAATTACCCGAATAAATCCTAAACCAAACCCTGTCAAATCACGATTAACGAAATAATATTTTCGTTCTGCTTATTTTGTGAATTTGATTATATAATGAAGGCTTGTTTATATGAGACAGCTTCCTGTCGTGGTAGTAATGTGGCGACTGAGTGATAGTTGGCAAATAAGTCCTTTCGGTTTTTCTGTTTATTTTTATGTCACTATGAAACACTTCTTCTCTGATGAATTAATCCCTAAGAAGGGTTGTTTATCCTGTTTGTAATATGTCAACAACTATATCTGTTTTTTTTTCTCTCTAAGACTTGTCAAAGCAAGTCCTATTTAGTCAGTATATTAGTATGATTCTTAATTAATTCTATGATTCCAAAATGAGAGTATTTTTTTACGTGAAATTTGTAGTATTGATATTAAATCTAAAAATTCTATATTAATGGCTTTAAATTTTGTAATAGCTATGTTAACTTGAACTTTTAACTGAAAGTAATATAATAGTTTTCTAGACTAACAGAAGTTTTATTGAACTTACATATAAGTTTATGAATCTCAAAAAAGCACAAGGGGCTTAAATAGATGCCTTCATCTTCTTTATGAATTGACCTAATATAAGAGCATTATCTTTATCGATTGCCTTATGATAACTATTACTATAATCGACAGTTTGTGACCCTAAACTAATTCAACTTCGTTTATGGAACCTCTTGCATTGGAAGGCAATGTGTCTTGGATTTTTTAGCTAGCTAGAACATGTAGAAATTTATTTATTTCCAAGACTTATTATTATTGGGTTGGCAAATAAGTCCTTTCGGTTTTTCTGTTTATTTTTATGTCACTATGATACACTTCTTATCTGATGAATTAATCCCTAAGGTGGATTGTTTATCCTGTTTGTAATATGTCAACAACTATATCTGTTAACTCTTGTTGAAACTAGCTTAGTATTGTGTTTGCTATTGCACTGTGAATATGGAAGAAAATATCATTCATTATCGGCATATTTTGTTGTATTATTTTAAAAAGATAAGCGTGCTACAGAAGCTCATAGAAACATGTGAAGTGTTTATGGCGGTGATGCATTAACAGAGGGCGCCTGTCAAAATTGATTTGGCAAATTTCATTCAAGAAATTTTGACAACAATAATGCTCAGCGGTCTGGTCGCCTCCATGAAAATAGGTCCCTCACATGATTTTTTTTTCGAAAATCACAAAAAAATATTATAACTTCAATAATACGACTTTAGCTATCTACAAGAAATTTAGCAGGAATTTAGGACCACCTAAACTACACAAAATAACATTAACAGGACCTTCGCATAATAACAATTATAAGCAAACTATAATACGATTATAAAAAAACCTATAAGGATTTTTTGTTTATTTATTCCTTATTTAGGCATTAAATAAAAAGAACATTCATGCTTCTTGGAAGTGCAATAATTCTTTCTAACGGATGTAGTAACATCGAATTTCGAGAACATCCTGAAGAGTTATGAATGATCTGCATGCATGTCAGCTGAAGTATTTCTGAGTAAGTTAATATGAAATCGTTTGTAAAGAGACCTTACGTGTTGGTTAACTGCAAGCAGGTGGAAATAAGTAGGGTTTTGTTAGTCATGTACCAAAATGATTTAGTTATGAGTCACAGAGTTTATGATTGGACTGTTTGAAGTTTTTGTAAGCGGATCGTTTAGGCTATACCGTATAAAGAGTATTTTAAAGTTGGACTAAGTAAGTAAAGGTATGTATTAATTATCTGTCCCAGTTCTAATTTTGAAAATTTGGAAAAAAACTGATTAGTGATGCCCAAATACCCACCCCCTGAAGGTCGATGACGCATGAATCTACCACCCCACTCTCCAAGAAATATTATTACTAACCTCTTCTTAAAAAAGCAGGCAAGTAAAAGTAGAATTTAAAAAATCGTAGATCATATACAATTAAACATGCTGTAGTTTGGCCTATACTTTTTTCCTTGTCATTTGTATTGAAACTTTTCATTCCAAAAATTCATAATTCAGTAAAAATTTGCTTTCTCCCCCTCCCTAAAATATTTATAAATGTGTCCCTCTCAAAACTTTTAATAGCTTACGCCATGAAACCCCCTTTTGGACACTCCTGGTTCTCAGTCTTGGTTTTAGTCACGGTCTTGCCCAAGAATTTCACAAGAATATTGTAGTTACCTATTTGCTTATTGATATTTAATGAATATGTTACTTTAGATCTTTAAAAAAAACGCTACATTTAAATGTACCTATGTATGCACATTTAGATGTTTTATTGACATAAAGTTAACTTGCAAATACATTAAAGGCATTATCAAGAAAGAAGAAAGATAGTGATAGACCCCTTCCCCTTGGAATGGGATGTAATGGAAGAATTGTAAAGCAAAGTATTATAAAATTTCACTAATTATTTAAATAAAAAATCTGGTGTGTCCATTCACATGACTTTCCTACCTATTTAATTTTTTTTTCATTTTTAAATATGCTTATTAAAAATAATACAATTGAATTAGATTAATTTTCTCGATAACCTATCAGAGAAAGCATTAGAATGCGATATCTTTGATGAACTAAAACAATGTAAACGGGCAAATGAGCAATTATTAGAATTATGAAGAGAAGGATAGTTGGGGTGATCAGTCAGAAATAAAAGGGCAAAAATGAATAATAATATTTATTTAAGCATTTTCCGAAGTTTCAACCTGAAGTTCAGGCCTTCCATCAGGGCTGGTCGAAAAGATTGCTTGAATAGAATGACTATTCAGTACTCTAGTACTCTATTCAAGCAATCTCTTCGAACAGCCCTGATGAAGGCCTGAACTTCAGGTCGAAACGTCGGAAAATGCCTAAATAAATATTATTATTTATTTTTGCCTCATTATTTCTGACTGATCACCCCAGCCATCCTTCTCTTCATTATTCAAAACAGTCTACCATCAACCCAAAATTATTAGAATTAGATTATAAAATTCAATACAGAGTAACGTTGCTAGATCTGGTTCGATTAAGTTGATTTTTTCAAGTTTTGTTTCAAATTTAATAATATAAAAAAATGTTGCCGAGTCCAATTTTTTTAAAGTTATTTTTTTTTGGAGGGGATTATTGTCGAAAAATATATTGAAAGAAGTTCTGAACTTACAAGTTGAGAATAATATAATATATACATCTGTTTTATAAACCTTCCTAGCAAAAAAAATCAATTATTAATGGAACATTCAAATGTTCACTCATATTTATAAAGCTGACACTAATTCGGTAAACAACTAAATATATCGATATCATGGTAAGAGTCGATTATAGCGTACACAATCATATCATTACCGTATCCTCCTGCCTTTGTGATGTCACAGGATGGGGGGGGAGGATATATATTATTATATCGTGGCTAATGATACAGCTCGTGAACCATGTAAAAAGAAAACTTTATTTGTTGTAAAATGCCTGTGTACATATATATGATGAGAGTATTAAAAAAAAAACAGGTCCGAGGACACAAATCTCCTTAGAAGAGGCCGAGAGCAACAAATGAACCATTATATATATATTATATAATTTATATTACTTTTTCTTTTTAGTGATACGGTTAACATATGGGGCCGCTGAGGCAGTAAAGTGATTTTTATTGTAGCTCCGGGCAGTTTGAAGGAGAGATTTATCGGTAACTATAACTCCGGATTAGGGGAGGGGAGGGAAAAAAATAGGGAGGGGCGGTGAATGCCTTTCATCTATCAGCTGGTTCTGCCTTGGGGTATTAATATTAATACTACATCTTATATTTATTCATCATTTATGATTAATACTATATTCATAGCTTATATCGATTAATTGAACAATAGTATAATATATCGATATCCCTTCTAATATATAATTTTGAAATAGAGTACTCCTTAATAAGAAAATTAATTTGCTCTTCCATAGTAATTTAGGGAACACAGCAAATTTCCCATTTAAATTTAATTAAAATTAAACCAAGAACAATAAAACAGCTGTGATCTCGAATATACTCCATATATACCTCAGTTGTCATTGTGACTCCGCCATTACTGAAGCGTAGACGCTCACGTAGAGTAAGAGATTGACTAGACTGTCTAGTTAGAAAATTCGTAATTACACTGAATTGCTGAACATGGAGTAAAAAACTACATCGGCAGGCAAGGGGCCAAGAAAGGAAGAGAGAGAAGATGAACAAGAAGACTGACAACTAGAAGAAAAGAAAAAATGCAAGTATCCCAACCCACCTATATTTAACCTCTGTATATAATTAAATGTTATAAAATAAAGCAATCAATTTTACATATTCACTTCTTTAATCCATTAACTTCTCTAATTTTACAGTCCAATAAATTATCACCAGCTCTTAAAGCAGAATTATTATGTCGGTACCCCTGGCAGCCATGGAAGGAATTGGCATAGTAAAATAAACAGTAATACTACAGAATATTCGATATGCATAAGTGCAGATTTAGAGATGTAGGAAAAGGCGAGAATATTGTTTACCATCCCCCCTTAATACGAAGAACAATATAAAAAGTTAACCACTCCCCCTCCGAAAAAAAAATACAACAGTAAGCAAATTAAATAATTGAACATAATTTTGAGGATGCAGAAAAACCAGCCAAAAGTGTTATGAAGATAAGGAATCCTTATTTCCACATAGCTCAAAGAGTGTAGAATTAATGGTAGAGTTTGCGCCTATAGGCTTATGGTAAGTATAGGCTGACTAGGGACATATCTTGATTGCGGGGGAGGAAACGATGGCCCTAAAAGTGTCTTTATTTTAAATAAAAATAAAATAATGAAAGGAGGGATAAAATAGATTAAGGAAGAGCGAGAGGGACAGTCCAGGAGGATGAAAGAGTATTAGAGTGGAAGGAAGATGTGAAGAAGAACAGAAATGATATTTGCGTGGTCATTGCTGACCGATTCGTATCCAAAAAAAAAAAAAAAATGAAAATAAAGATGGTGGTAGTACATAGTATTTGTACAAATTCAACATAATTATTTTGAAACGAACTATTAAAATTTCGAATATTTAAAAATAAATATATATATGTGCAATTATATAAATGAGAAAAAGAGAGAAAGTATCCATAATATAGGTACATTTCTAGAACTTATTCAGCTAAAAATGAATAATGTTAAAACTGAAAAATACTTTTGATTTTTTAGTTTGTACAACTTCCAAATAAAAATAAACGTTTCAAAGCTGATATTATAAAGTCTACAAAAGAACAAAATAAAATATCATAGTGAGGAAAAAAAAAAAAAAAAAAATGAAAATAAACATCTTAGACGCAGGCATACCTATTACACTATTTACAGTCGGCCATAGGAACTCCGAACCATACTTATCCCCCCACACGTGGAGGGAAAGCAAGATTTTAGGAGATCCCTGCGCTTCTTCCTCAACCATTTCACTGGCATTGAAAGCCAGCGGAGATGAAATTTTTTTTTTTTGGATATTTAAAAATAAATATATACATGTGCAATTATATAAATGAGAAAAAGAGGGACAGTCTCCATAATATAGGTACATTTCTAGAACTTATTCAGCTAAAAATGAATAATGTTAAAACTGAAAAATACTTTTGATTTTTTAGTTTGTACAACTTCCAAATAAAAATAAAACGTTTTCAAAGCCTGATTATTTATAAATGTCTATAAAAACATTCTCTATAACATATATTTACACTTATACTTATTAAATAAATAGTTTCCAAATTTACTGTAGAAAATGTACAAGAAAATCACGTGAAAATGGAGGAGTCCAGATGAAAGGTGAATGAATGATAAAATCCAAGGATATGTTTCTATATTATTATTCCTGAATATGAATGAAAATAGAGCTTTCTTCTCCCTTTCAAAAGAATTAAAATCCCGAAAAATCTCAAGAAATCTCAAATCAAGGATATAAAATGCAATGATAAAGCCAGTTCTATAAAAAAGTATTGAAAGATTTGAGAGAAAAATCCTTCGTACGATAACCGGAGCGATCAGAGTAATAACACATGGAAAATAAACACCAATAAAGAACTGCTTACAGAAACTGGTCAATCAATACCCCATGATATGAAGGCACGGAGGTTAAGATGGGCAGGACATGTAGCGAATGCCAACGAAGGCAAAAGACCAAGTGAAAGGCCAAAAAGCAGATGGATAGATAGAAGTCAACAAAGATGCAACAGAGCTGCGTGCAGATAAATGGAAAGAAATATCCTAAAACAACCAGAGACGGATTAGGCTTGTTATGGCGGTAAAAGATATACAAGGTCTGTAATACCAACAGAAAAAAATGAATGAAAATTTAAATAATAAAAATAGTTAGTCGTGATAAAATAGTTAAGTACCTACAAGTCCATTTTTTAAAATTTCTTAATCCATTTTATTTTTTTTATTTTTTATTAATTCATGTAGTTTATTTGTTATCAATTTTACTAATTTTTTTTATTTCAAATTATAGGAGCAGAAGGAAGAGAGAGGGAGAGGGGACAAATTTATATTCTCACACTAGCGAATTCAGAATTTAGTTTTGGGAGATTTTTTTTTTTTTTTTGAATGTAACGATATTTACTTTGGAAGAAAAATAAGGAAACTAACTACCTATATGAAATAGAGTTTAAATGATTCTTTAAGTAGTATTAAATGTAATTACACTAACATTAATACTTTTAGAGGTAATTATCAAATTTTTTTTCATAAGACATGGTTATATTTTACCATTTTGGGGAGGGGTGGGAGAGGGAGGGAGTGTTCAGCACGAAAGCCTTTTCAGCACGGAATCCTCATCCCATACTAAAGCGACAAGAAACCGCTCAACGTTTCCTCTACTACTTCAGCACTTACTAGACAAACGCTCTTAACTTTCAATTAATTACAAAAGACTCATATACATGACTACAATAAGACCTATTTGGACCTATTTGAGCTATGGGACTCCACTCAGCCATCGAATTCCTCTCGTATCCAATCCTTACAATCCAAAATCCTTCGTAAAATCCTCAACGCTCCTAACTTTGTCAAAAATAAAACCTTCCATAATGTTCCTTAATGTTTTTGGCCTGGCCAAATCCAGATACCTATCCTTCCATAATAAACTTCAGAACCAACCAAACCCTCTCGTTTCTAAAGTTGCTTCCTCTTCGATCCCTGATAACCCTCCGAGGCGTCTGAAAAGAAGATCTCCTTTTGTAAGTATATTTTAAGAGTGTTACCAGTGGGTAGTTTCTCAACAAGTGGTTTCATGTTATTCTTGTGATCACACTTACTAAATATATTTATATTTGTAATATAGTGGTAGATATCATAAATAAAAAAATATTTTGGCTGATTAGTGCTTCTCTATTCTTACATAAATTTGTTAATTTATATTTTGTTTTATATCAAGTTAATTTTATGAACTTTCATATTCCCATGAAGTTCGAGTCGACAAATAAGGAAGTATAAGCCCAAGTTACAGCGTATGAAACTGCGGAACTGAAATAGCATTCTTATAACAATCAAAGTATATATCATTACAAACCTAAGTGCCCGGTGATATTTGCACCGACGAATTGTCAATCTATACTCGGCGATCCGTAATGGTTTCCTTATTAAAGGCAGTTGGAGATTAATGACAGGCCGTTGCTTTTGATGGAGCCATAAAAGGCAGATTACAAAGGCGATAAGGGTTGCTTAGTGCACGGTAGTCCTGCTTTGATGTTGCTTCTGTGCCTCCGCATAACTACACTCTCCGATCATTATTGGCTATAACGCTTATTCGACTCTGCTAATGGAGAATAATCAAGTAGTTTACATAATATTTGTATATATATATTGAAGAAAAAAAAAAACGATGCAAATTATTTCACAATGATTTATTATTTCCAAACAATTATACATTCAAAGTAACATTACCTTACTAGTAACAAAGCTGGAGTTCTGGCAATGGCAAGATTCTCCACTCAAGTCATGAGTGTCCGTGGTTGTAGCGCCCTTACTCAATCTCCGCTGGCTTTTAATGCCAGTGAAATGGTTGAGGAAGAAGCGCAGGGATCTCCTGAAGCCTTGCTTTCCCTCCACGTGTGGGGGGATAAGTATGGTTCGGAGTTCCTATGGCCGACTGTAAATAGTGTAAATGCCTGCGTCTAAGATGTTTATTTTCATTACTTTTTTTTTTTTTCTCACTATGATATTTTATTTTGTTCTTTTGTAGCTTTATATTATTTGAAGTTAGCTTATTTTTTTTATTTATTCTTTTTTTTGTTAATTTGTAAATATGGTGTGAATGTGCTCTCAGAACTCTATTATAAATGTCCTTTATTGAGACAGATCGTAATATTTATCAATAAAAAAAAAAAAAAAAAGTAACAAAGAAAAAAACGTCTGCCAAGTAAGTTCAGTATAGCTTCCTCACCGTTTCCGTTGTATATTACAAGGTATACAATTTTTCGTATGAGAATAAAATCTCTGAGAGAAGAAGAATCGGAATAGCCGATTACAGTTACCCTTCAACATTCAACAAAAGAGTGTCGTATTTGAAGATTCCATACTTGATTATGCTTAATAAAAAAATAAATAAATAAAAAAAAATGCATACTGAACATCAATTTCAATACTGTTAGTGCAAAAGGTCTTACGTACAAATTTATTTATTGTTTTACAAGAGTGCATAAAAACTCATAATCTCTTTATGCTTTATTAGAATAATTTCATATTTTATTGTCATATGCTATTTTCCATAGTAGCGGACTACTAATATCAGATGCAGACTACAAAATGTCACCATTAACACATAGAATTAAAGCTGAAAATTTTTACATTCGAACTTTTGCTATGATAATAGTAATATACACTACCGGATCCAGATTAAATTTTGGTTGAGGGGCTTCAGCCCGAAAGATTATATATATATATATATATATATATATATATATATATATATATATATATATATATATGACGATAATTAATTTGAAAAAAATCCACTGCAAATTATTTCACTATGGTATATTATTTCCAAACAATTATACATATAAAGTAACATTAAATTCCTAGTTATAAAGAAAAATAAATAAAAGGTGATTCCAATTATTGAACTAAACTTTTTTTTAATCATTAGTAATATGCTAAAAAATAGCATTACTTTAGTAATAAATTAAAAAATCAAAACAAAAGATAAACCTTTTGCAATAGCACATCTAAAAAAAAACTATAGACCATATCTTCGCTCCTAATTGTCCGATTTTAACGCATTTGTTTTTTTAGGAAATTCCGAAAACTTATAAAAAAACCATATACAATATTAACAAAAATGTGTATACTTCTTGAGTTATTCGGAATTTAATTTTACCATCCCTCGTAACTTTTTTTCCAGGTTTTTTTCGTTGAAGTATGATATATAGATAAATTTAAATGGCATCGGGAAGAAGACTTTAGCGAAGTTTCATTGAAATCGGTACGGTACATTAGTCTATAGCAACGCAGGTTTTTCGGCCTCCATTTTGAAAGGAAAACAAGGATAGAAATGTCGATGAAGGAGGATCGTCCTCGGCTGATCTCTAATTTTAAATCCAAATTTGAAAAAAAGCGATCTAGTATTTTCGGCGAAATCCGTCAATCCAAAACCCTTCCTACCTTTAAATCCCAACTGTTTAATCATTTCTTATCCATCCAGTCCTCATCATAAAATTGTAAATAGTTACTACTGTAAATATGTATATAAATTATTAGATCGTTCTTTGTTATTTTTACTTCATGTTTATTTTCAATTTTTTATTTTTATTATTAACTGATGTAAATTAGAAAGTAACTTATAATTTCTCTAAATATTTTTTTATTTTATTTTTTTTTTTTTACTATTTAATCAAACTATACTCTTGTTTATGTATCTCTGAGGCTCCTTAGCCCACATTTTTGTTTCTCTGTCTTATTCTAAAGGGACTCGTCTCAGAATAAATAAAGCATTATTATTATTATTTAAAAAAAAAAAAAAAAAAAAAATACGCGACGGCGGTCGGACAAAACAATTTGTATTCGTTTTTCGAATTCTACGTATTCTGAAACGTAAAACCTCAAATTTTGAGAGGGGGTTAAATTTTTAAATTCTTTGGTCAATCACAATGGTTGATTATTGAAAACAATAAATAAAAAATATTTTAAAATAGCTATATCTCTACTAATAGTGCTTTGATTTCCATGAAACTTCCTGCATTTTTTAGGAAATTTAAATACCTTTGGAACATCTTATCATAATATATACAAAAACTTGTATACTTTTTGAGTTATTCGGAAATTAATTTTACAATCCCTCGTAACTTTTTTCCAGCTTCTTTTCGTTGAAGTATGTTATATAGATAAATTTAAAGGGGGTCGAGAAAATGACTTTTTCATTCAAATCGGTACATTCATTTAAGCTCGCGCTACAGTCTACAGTAACGCAGGTTTTTCGGAATGGCTCAATAGAAGGCAAAATACCACTTGGAAGGCTAAAAGCAGATGGATATTTAGAATCAACAAAGATGCAATAGAGCTACCTGCAGATCTAAGGAAAGAAACAACCCCCAAATACTCGTAGCCCAAGACAGGTAAGGTCTACATGGTCTGAAATGAAAAAAAAAGTCTATTATTATTGTCTATTATTTCATGTTATATCCTTTTTTCCTTTTCTTTCAATTCTTCTGTAGATCTGTATTAGTATATTCACATTTGCATATATTATATATTACACTACAACAATTGCTACCATCTATTTACTTCACTTTAGGATCTTGGTACTTACTGTGTTTATTGAATATTTAATGGTTGACCGTTGCATTATAAAGGAAGGAGATGGTCCGGGGTTGCGGTCATAAAAAGGCTAAATAGTGGTAAAACTATTTTATTGAAAGCCAACGTTTCGACCCGACTTCGCAGGTCTTCATCAGGGCTAGAACGGACAAGATACAAAAAGATAGAGAATTGTGGAAATTACATAATATTTAGACATAATTTATAAACAATGTGAATAAGCTTATTAGAATTATAAACAGTAAGTACAATACAATATGGACTAAGTAAGCTGAGTAACAAGATCCTAAAATAAAGTAAATAGATGCTAACAATTGTTGTAGTGTAATATATAACAAATGAAAATGTGAGTATAGTTGAGTCAAAATGTGATTTGTCAAAATGTGTTGATGAAAATGTGAGTCATTTGTTATATATTACACAACAACAATTGTTAGTATCTATTTACTTTATTTTAGGATCTTGTTACTCAGCTTACTTAGTCCATATTGTATTTTACTTACTGTTTATAATTCTAATAAGCTTATTCACATTGTTTATAAATTATGTCTAAATATTATGTAATTTCCACAATTCTCTATCTTTTTGTATCTTGTCCGTTCTAGCCCTGATGAAGACCTGCAAAGTCGGGTCGAAACGTTCGCTTTCAATAAAATAGTTTTACCACTATTTAGCCCTTTTATGACCGCAACCCCGGACCATCTCCTTCCTTTTTACTGTGTTTATATTTTAATGTACTTATTGTTTACAATTTTAATAAGTTTATAATTTTTTGTCTAAATATGTGTAATTTCCACAATTCTCTATCTTTTTGTATCTTGTCCGTTCTAGCCCTGATGAAGACCTGCAAAGTCGGGTCGAAACGTTGGCATTAAATAAAATAGTTTTTCCACTATTTAGTCTATTTATGGTCGTCATCCCGGTACTTAAACCTCTTTTTTTTATAAAAAAAAAAAGGCATCATTAATTCAAACATAATATAAGTAACATTAAAAAAAAAGTTGAATACATATTGTAATTATTTAAAATTGGTAATTGGTTGACTGTCGTGGATAATGAAGAAAAGAATAGTTGGGGTGCTCAGTCAAAAAGGAAGGCAAAAAATAAATTATAATATTTATTTTTTACATATGCCGACGTTTCGACCTGAAGTTCAGGCCTTCATCAGGGCTAAGAAAATAATCAGATAACAAGGTATGAGAAACATAAGTAATGATGGTAAAAAAGATAATAAAAAATGAGAAAATAAAATAATAAAAAAATGTTAGAAAATAATATAGATAGATATAAAGTAAAATGAAATTATTAGAATAATGACTAAGAACTAAGGGATAAATAATAAAAACTGTTACATAGTGTGGAATGATGAAGTAGGCATAATCAAAAAGGGGTGACAAAAGTGTTACGTTGGGAATCTTAGAATAAAATGTAAAAACATAAAAAAGAAATATAAAGTTATATAAGAAATGAAAATAAAATAAATAGTAAAATTAAAACATTGAGAATGGAGTAGTTAGATAGAAAATTGAGATATTGTAAAGTCTATCAAGATGTACAGACAATGTATAATATAATAAAGAGTTAAAAACAGAGAAAAGGAATGAAAGGAAGGAGGGAAGAAATTGAGAAAGCTGAAATAAGAAAGAAATAAAAGAAGTACTACCTTTCTCCTTAAGTGTCAAGGGGAGAATAAAAGTCGTGTAATTATTTAAATTTTTATTTTATAACAAAAATAATTTAGAAAATAAAAAAATTTTGGAGAGAGCCGAAAGCCTTCTTTTCACTCACTCGTGAATCTTCCAGTCCGTCGACGTGTATTAGAGGATACTGCGAATTAATACTTTTATTAAAAAGAAAAAAATTAAAAATTAAGGTCAATGAAAGAGCCGATTAGCGTTGATAAGAGATCTTAAGATGTTATCTCCCCCTTGACGACTCCTCCCGGAGAGGAAGGCTGCCAAATTATTTTATTTCGATTTTATTTCTTTTTAATACGCTACCATTAATTACTCCCGCCAAGATAACCGTTATCTTTGGACTTTCTTCTCCCGGGCCCGGGAATTAGCACTAATGGCTCTCAATGAGCTGGTAATCACGGATTTAATCGCTCCTGAGCGATGTATCGATCCGCTATTAGCCCGGACAGTAGTGAGCCCAACATGTAATTGCAGGAAGGCACTAAAGAGCGAGCGATCCGCGGGGGTTATCATCGGCTCGCGGTGGCGCGGCAACCCCGTATTAGTCCCGACGGCTCCGTCTAATCCTGCAGATCCGAACCTCTGATATCCTCCAGGTGTGTCCACGCCGTGGGAAGCCTTGTCTCTCGTCCGTTAGCTCCGCGATCTTGGGGGAATCTCAACTGAAGGGAGAATGTCTTAGGAGGAAATTCAGGATTCCGCGGAGTCGGGCGGTGTCGAAAATACAATAATATACAGGGCAGGGCGCCTTTAGAAAATAGAAATATGAAATAACTTTATTCTGGGACAAAGTCTCTTTAGAATAACAAAATAGAACATAATTAAAAGACTATAATTGCCCAAAACAAAACAATAATAAAAAAAGAGAAAGTAAAGAAAATATTAGTTAAACAAGCTATATACAAAACACGTTCGTTCTTACCATTCCACTGTACAACAGTGTCGTCGTATAGCAGACGCTATCTCAGTCGCCTTTGAGAAAAAAGAATTCTGCTCAGCGATATTCCTGGATATCGAGAAAGCGTTTGATAGCGTCTGGCACAAAGGTTTACTGTGGAAAACAAAACCACACCTTTCTTCAACTTACTTTCTGATTCTTCAATCTTTTCTTCTTGACAGGTTCTTCTGTATTACTATTGATTCCTTTACTTCTCCCTTCTTTCCTCAACTTGCGGGCGTACCACAAGGTAGTGTTTTAAGCCCTCTTCTATTTTCTATCTACACGTCCGATATCCCTGAGCACCCTAGCACCATTCTCTATAGCTTTGCTGACGATACGGCAATACTTTCTTCTCACAAAAATCCCACTACCGCTTCAATATCCCTTTAAAATCACCTGCACGACCTTGAAAAATGGTTTCAAAAATGGAGAATTAAAATCAATCCCAGCAAGCCAACTGTGACAATAGACAATAAACCAGTTCCCTCAAAAACACATGTACGGTATTTCGGACTATACTTGGACAAAAAACTCACCTGGAATATTCACACTAAATTAAAAAAAAACAAGAACTGACCAGACGATACAAACAACTGTCACATCTTTTGGATTACAGATCTCCACTCAACTCACTAAACAAGCGACTAATATACACCACCCTACTAAGACCTATTTGGACATACGGAGCAGAACTTTGGGGTTCCGCAAAACGCACACACATAAACAAAATTCAAACCACACAATCCAAAATACTTCGTAAAATCGTCAATGCTACTTGGTTTATTTCAAATCACACCATACACACAGACATGAAAATACCAAAAGTAAAATCCCATATATACAACATTTCATTCTTCTACTCTCAATCATCCAAATCCACTCGTTCTATCTCTATCATCCTCCCTGTTACCTGGTGAGCCTCAACGACGACTAAAAAGGCAGTGGCCTAGAGATCTTCTGCTGGCAAGTTAAGAATATTTCAAGAATACAATAAACTCCAACACATTTTCTTGATGCGTCACAATGCAGTGCCAAATTTAATGGAATATAAATAAATAAAAATATACGAAGCACTTAAAACAATGATAAAACACTTAAAACTATGTACAGTAGGAAAAATTATAATTATACACTTTTGAAAAATAAAATAATAAAAAATGCATTGAATTCTTCTTTAAAATGAGGTGTGTTTCAGCTGACAAAGGAAAGACAAAGCTGACAATATAAAATGTCAGAGTATTTAAATAATGAATAACATGTAGACTCATCATTGTCTAATTCTAGCTATAGGTAACAGATTTAATAATATAAAAATAAAAAATATTAAAAAAACAAACAATAGATGCATTCAGTTGCATTAGGAGCAGGAAGATATTGTAATATCCCTAGTGAAGTTTACGGTATGGAATAGTACTATCGTTTGATGATGAATGATATAACAGAAATGTATAATATCAAAGTTTAGCAAGTATCTGACTGTTTTTGGGATAGGAATTGGAATAGGAGGGGGGTTTTGAATGTGGATATGGAGGGGGAATGCCGAATTTTGATAGGTAGAGAATTCCAGAAATTGACAGAGCGAGCTATAAAGGAGTTTTGAAATGAGGCAGATCTGTGAGAATGGATGTAGAGGTCAGAAGGTCGATATCTTTACCCTCCCACCTCCATAAAGAAGAAGGAAAAACTGTAACCACCATGAATGGCATATTTTTCCTTAATTGTTTGGAAAACAGGTGAAATCGACTGGTGGGGAGAGCGATATACGAACATATTCTCAACCCCGTTTCAACAAACTATAACAACCCCGCTTAAAACAAAATAAATGAGATAAAAAAAAGGAAAGTAAAAAAAGAAGATTAAGTAATAGAAAACAAAAGAATATGTTAATTTTTAATCTAGGTATTGTGACTGGTTTCAAGGGAGCCAATCGTGTTTTGGCAAAGACAAGATTGGTCGAAATATGACCATTTTAGAACATGACCACATCGAAACATGACCACTCTACTCCAGCAATCTCTTGGAGCAGCCCTGATGAAGGCCTGAACTTCAGGTCGAAACGTCGGCAAATGTTGAAATAACTATTATTATTTATTTTGCCCTTTTATTTCTGTCTGATCACCCCAACCGTCTTTCTCTTCATATGACCATTTTCTGTTTCATTTCGGAGATATATATTACAACGGAGATATATATTACCCTGAGAAGAAACATCGGCAAATCCTAATATGATGGTCTTAAACTGTTTGTTGGGAACATGTCTTCGTGGAAGGCATATTAATTCGAAATTTTTCAAGATCGCAATCCTTTCCCTTACTATATATATTTCATATGTAGCTACGAAAATGTAAAAAAAAATATGAAGTTCAGGTTTTGGTACCATGAACCAGTCTTCCGATTTTGATAGGCGAGGGAGGCGATCATAAATAATAAATCTTTAATCTTTGGTATCTGTTTAATAAATTAGTTTGAGATATATGTTAATATGAACTTTTTTCTTTATTTTGTGTTAGTGAACACATACCTAAAATAGTACTGTGCAATTACGAAACACCCTGTATATACATGAAAATATCAACAAAAAAAATACAATTGAATATATAATGTATTTGTTTAGATTAAATACAAGAGAAGGAGAAGACAGCCTTTATAACATTGGTATATTTTTAGAACTTTTTTTAGCTAAATCTTAATAATGTAAAAAAATGAAAAATATCTTAGATTTCTTAATTTGCACAACCTCAAATAATAATAATATGTTTTTCAATGTCGACTAATTTGCCGCGGAAATGTGATTAGAATATCACGTGAAAATTGATAGACTTATTTTTATCAAATTAGTAACATCCGTTATTAACATGAACACCCATTATTAACATGAAGACTCATTTGTTTTCTACTTGAATCGTAAGATAATTTGATCACAAAATCGAAAAAATAGTTGACCTACAAAAATATTGGGTCGTTTGGCATATATAACCTTATTATTTTGACATTTTTCGACCCAATATTTTTGCAGGCCAATTTTTTTTATTTTATGATGATGTTATCTTACTATTCAAGTGTAGAACAAATGAGTATTTATAAGTTTTTAGTACCAAATTAAATCGACAAAATTTGTCGATATCCAGATTGAAAAAATATTTGTAGGCTACGATGAGATGAAGCTATTTACGAAGTTTCGGGTGGATATTAATAATCTCATTAGTGTTGCCCAAAATCGGTCTTGGTCTTACACTTGGCAAGACCAAGACCAGGTCTGGTAAAAAAAAAAATCGATTTTTTAAATAAAAATTAAGGCAAAAAAGTTACTAATACTTGATAATCTTAGTTACTATAAACTTTTGCATTTAACTCTTCTAATTTTTCATTCAGGGTGACTTAGGTTTCTACTATCTAAAAAATTACAGTAATATCTTCATAGTAATAAGCTAATAAGTAACTGCAAGACTGTTGCGAGACTCTTACGCAAGATCAAGACTTAGTTTGCAAGACCAAGACTTGCATTGGGCAACACTAAATTTGATAAAAATAGGTCTACCTAGGGCTATGCGGGATGATTGAATCATTAATCCTAGGATATGTTGATGTACATATATTATTATCTTTGAGTATATATGATAATTTAAATAATAGTTACATTTAGATATCAATAAAATAGTTATGCAATTAATACTAGGACTTATCTAGAAAGCAAGTCGACTTTTCTTAAACGATTTTAGTTTAATCGATTTTGTTGATTGATGTAGCTTGTTCATTATTGATTTCGCGCCTATGGTTCTGACACAATTGCTGACAAAGCCAGTACTCCACTTTTCAAGTCGATCGCCGGCGGAGATCAATTATGACCTCTCCCCCTCCCCATCGAGATGTCGCGACAAGAACGAGGCGGGAAATCGATGCTAAGCGGTATAATTGAAAGGGATGAAGGAGGCGGTGGTGCAATCTGTGAGCGGGATATAAAGTAGGATCAGGGATAATATAAAGCCGTACTTTATTATTCTAAGTCCCCTCTGTCTCAGAGCTGGCTCAGGTACATCGGACGTTTACGTCCAGGCATAAACCATCCCGTGATGGCATCTGATTACACTGTTGGGATAATACCTTCCCTTCATGTGAGTTGTCTGCTGTGAGGTCGATGCCTGCTCTGCGATGTATCGATATCTGTCCAGGGCTAAGTCCCAGCTGTCTCGTTAGGTCGTCTGAATTACAGCCTGTCCCAACGCATGCGTATTAGTAAACTCGTTAGAAATAATATAAAAAAATTAAGACATTTCCTCTTGCGAGGTTATTGTCATTTTCGATGTCAACAGAGAAAAGTCAGAGTGAGGTTATTAGTCTATGGTACAGACTCCTTTTTATCAAATTATTAATATCTGGTTGATACTTCGTAAATATCTTATCGTTATCTACAAATATTTTGTTTACGAAAATTATCTGAATCGGGGCATCTTCAATCTGGATAAAGCTGAAAACGCTGGAGGATAAAGGGTATTGAGCAATTCATTCGACGTTTAAGTTTAGCTTCGAGTTCTCCCGAGAGTCCACCATACACCATACAGCCAAAGTCGAAGCGGGAGAAAACAAGAGATGAAAGTGAGTTGACGGGTTTTGAATGAAAGAAGATAGCGTAAATGGTTAAACTGTTTCAGGGTGGAAATAATATTTTCCTGCAGTTACTAGGTAAAAAAGGATGGAAGAGGGATGGGATAACAAAGGCCTAATCTAGGTAATATCATCGATATAAATGTTGGTTTATAGCAATCGATACTATCAAAATAACGGACTTAAAATAGTCGATATTTTCATTGATATTAGAAACATTTTTGAAATATAAATATTAATATACATATTGTTTCTCTACACGGGCGGATCTACGGGGGGGGGGGGGCTTTCGGGCTGAAGCCCCCCCCCCAAAATGGAAAAATATAACCATGTTTTATGGGAAAAAAAATTTTAAAAATACCTCTTAAAGTATTATTGTTCGTGTAATTACATTTAAAAGTACTTAAGGAATAACTTAGACACCATTTCATATAGGTAGTTAGTTTATTTCTGTTTTTCCAAAGTAATTGTCGTTATTTTTATGAAAAAAAAAGGTTTCGGGCTGAAGCCCCCCCCCCAAAATTAAATCCTGGATCCGCTAGTGTTTCTCTAGCACACAGACGCATCAAAAAACATCTTATATTCATCTTTAAATGAATTAATGAGAATATCATTTATTCAACCCTCCTTAATAAAATTAATATACTAGTTCCTGCCCATCTTCGTCATCCTCAGCTTTTTTCCTATAAATTTCCATTCAACCAATTATGCCTTCCATTCATCTATAGATCGGGTTCAGCGAAATGCTAATTTATTTGCATCATAGATAAATTTCTTTAAAAATTCGTGATTTTGGTTTGAGAAGATTGTGAGAGGGCAAATTGTGTTTACTGAATGAGAAACTCTATTCAACTCAAAGAACTCAAGGCTCATGTCATTCTTCTATCGAATGTCAGTCCAAGATATTGATCTTTATCTATCTCAGGTATTTGGACATTGTCGAGGTAATTTGGAGGGCAAGTTTGGCGTCGAAGAGTAAAAGTAATATGCTGTTAATTGTCTTGAAATTTAATAAGGTGATATCGTAGAGACTGTGAGTCGCGTATTAGATTTTAATGTCTCGTTAAGATCGTTGTATCGTCTGCGTAAGTCCTGCGGAAGGAAAATATTGATATTTCGATAATAAAGATTATCCAAAGCGATTCTCAGTATAGGATCTAGTCTCCACTGGCTTTTAAAAAGTGATGCGGCTGGGAGAGAAGCGCTGGGATCTCTTGAAGCCCTGCCTCGCCTTTCACCTGAGAGCGGCAAGGCATGGTTCAGAGTTCCCTAGGTGAAATGTAAATATTGTACATAGGAATGTGTCACAAGTAGTATTTTTTTTTCTTTCCTTACTATTCTGTCAACTTTTTTTCCTTTTTACAAGTTTTTTTTTACATGTTTTCTTCTCAATTTATATTTTAAATTGTATATCGGACAAATTCTCACTTCAGAATCCTCATACAAGACTGAAACAGCTCGACGTTTCCCCTTACTTCAGCACTTACTAGAAAAACGTTCTAAACTTGCAATTAAGTAAAAAATACTCATATACATGACAATAATAAGACCTATTTGGACTTATGGAGTTGAGGTTTAGAGCTCCAATAAACCATCGAATTCCTCTCGTATCCAATCCTTATAATCCAAAATCCTCAACGCTCCCTACTTTGTTACGAATAAAATACTCCATAAAGACCTTAATGTTCCTTACTTTTCCGATTTGGCCTAATCCAGATACCTATCCTTCCATAATAAACTTCAGAACCATCCGAACCCTTTCGTTTCTAACCTTGCTTCCTCTTCGATTCCTGATAACCCTCCAAAGCGTCTGAAAAGAAGATGGCCTCGTGATCTCCTATGTTAGATACTTTATTAGAGTGCTACCAATGGGTAGATTCTCTACAAGTCTTGTCATGTCATATATTTCTTTGTAATAATAATGTAAATTTCATAAATTGTAATTTCATAAATAATAAAAAAAGATATATATATTTTAAATTGAATATTTAATAGTTGACCGTTGCATTATGAAGGTATGAGATGGTCCGAGGTGGCGATCTTAAATAGGCTAAATAGTGACAAAACTATTTTATTAAATAGTATAATTTTTTTTTTTAAATATTAACTTCCACAATTCTCTATATTTTTTGTATCTTGTCCGTTCTAGCCTTGAAGAAGACCTGCAAAGTCGGGTCAAAACATTGGCTTTTAATAAAATAGTTTTGCCACGATTTACACCATTTGTAATCGCCACCCCGGACCATCTCCTTCCTAAATAATAGTATATAAACAACTAAAAAATAAACTAAAATCTTCTCAACTATACTTATAATTGTACTGGAAAAAAAAAAAAAAAGGAATTACATGTATAGAAAGAAAAAGCAAAACCACGAAAAAAATATCAAAAGTAAGTAAATAAAAAGTATTGACTTTTTATTTTCAAATACACAGCTAAAATATACAAAATATATACATAGATTAAAAGTATATTAATGACAGAAGATGAGCAACGGGATCACAATATTGCATTATCCCAGCATAAGGGGTATATAATATAAGAATAAATAGATAAATACAATTAGGAAGGGTCATTAAATTAATTTTATGAGAAAACAATTGCAACCAAAAAGAAAAAAAAACTTATTTAAATAAAATAAATTATTTATATATGTTACTTAGGTACTTAAAATGAGAACTCGCAATGGTATTGTAAACTATATACAAACACTTCAACAACTTCAAGGCTCCACTTCTTCAGGGCTAGAACGGACAAGATACAAAAAATATAGAGAATTGTGGAAGTTATATAATATTTAGAAAAAAAAAATTATACGTTTGCTTTTTATATAATAGTTTTGCCACTATTCAGCCAAGTTATGACCGCCACCCCGGACCATCTCCTTCCTTTATATTTTAAATTGTATATAATATTTATGAATGTAAACATAGAGCCAAAATGCTCAATGCCCTAGATTGTGTTATTTTTCTTCAATAAAACTTTAATTAATATATAGTATAGGATCACATTTTTAAATTTTTTTTTCTCATAGACTTATGCTACCCTTCGCCACCACTTCCTACCTCATTCCATTAACATGAACAGGGCGAATTATTTGGAATTATTCAAAACTGACAATGAAGTCTTCCTCAAGAACCTGTTTTATTACACGAGGCAATGTTGCAGATTGAGGTCCTTCATTTTCAATGAATAATGACGTTACATATATTTTTCCAAAACTTTGAAGTTTATTTACTTTTCTCTGCTTGTGGTATTCATTATACACGCATGAAACATATTTATATGCATATTGCGTTTTATTGCATCAATTACTATTTACATGTTTATATATTATATATTGCATACTATGCCTGTATTTATCTTTATTACTAGTGCTATTTATTACTATTTGTCATTTTATTTATCGCTATATTCAGATGTATTATTATAATTATTGTTTTATATGGGGTATTATATTCTATTTCATTGTTAATATTTAGGCATACAGTCAGGTGCTTGGTTGTTATCAGGAGAAGATGTAATCACTGAATCCTAATGAATTTTACTTTGTATATAAGTTGTAAATGTTTTTCATATTAATTTGTTCATTGTTATCATTATAGCCATCTATATTTGTATGGGGCATTCCCCGAAAGCAAATAAATAAAAAAAAATATTCAAGATATCCATCGAATTGCCAGATGATTATTTAATTACTTACGAAACTTCAATTTTATAGTGTTTAAATCCGCCTGCAATGTATTTCCGCTGAGTTAGCGCAACGAAGTACTCGAAGACGACAGACCTCCAGGAGGATCGTGCGCGCGCATACATTATCTTGGCCGGGGAAGGCGCTGCGTGCAGTTACCTCAAAAGTTGCATAAGTGCAGTTACATGGCGGATTACATCTCCCAAGTAGTAACTAAATTCTCTAACTTACAAGCTTAATATACATCCGTAATGTAAATTTCATCTAATAATGGCGGCCTCATATTTGATCTTTGTTTAGCACTTAAATTTCAATAGCTTATGAGATATTAATACTCGAGCCCACAGGCAGATTAAAGGGGGGGAGGGCTTGCGGGCTGAAGCCCCTTCCTAAAATTAAATCCTTTACCCACAAGTGCTCAATACAGTACTCTTTCTGAAATCAATAAGGTAGGCATAATTTGGGGGCGGGGTGGCCGAATAGGCTAAAGCGTGTGCACAGTACCGCTAGTTGCCTAGCAACCGGATAACAGAGATTTGAGATGAATTAAAAAGTACGAGTTCGAGTCCCGGTGCCGGAAGGGATTTTAAATTCCTCGCCCTTAGCCCACCTCCCCCCGGCCCGGGAAAATACCATATAGCCTAAAAGGCGAGGTAGGGAAGAACAAATAAAAAAAAAACAAAAAAAAACAGGTAGGCATAATTTATTGGCTAGTTAAAAAAACGCGGCAAAATATTTCACAAGGGTTTATTCATATTTCAAAAATCGATAAAATATCGACTATCGATATTTCAAGTCCAATATTTTGGTATAATCTATAGTTTTAGGCCGATATAAATATCGATGACAATATCGATATAGGAACTCCATTTCAGCAGTTCTTCTTGCGTTAGACTGGACAGTAACCATGGCACTGATGATGAACCTTATAAAGCCTATAAAATATATCTAAACTACAAATCTTGACTATTTATTATCTTAAAAAAAAAAATTAGATTATTTTTAATTACGTCTTGTAGGTTTTGGTTTTCCAGGTGGTAACTTATTACGCCCAATCATTGTCCGGATGAGACAGGCGGATTTACGGGGGGAGCTTTCGGGCTGAAGCCCTCCCAAAATGGTAAAATATAACCCTGTTTTATGGTAAAAAATATTAAAAAATTATATCTTAAAGTATTATTGCTCGTGTAATTATATTTTATAGGACTTCAAGTATCACTTAAACACCAATTCATATAGGTAGTTAGAATCTTTCTATTTTTTAAAAGAAATTATCGGTATATATATGAAAAAAAAGCTTCTGGGCTGAAGCCCCCCCAAAATTAAATCCTGGATCCGCTAGTGCCGGATGATGATCTACATACTTGGGTAGAAACGTCGGGAAACGGAATAGAGCTCACTAGATTTAGTGACTTTTGTGGATCTTGACTTTTTCTTCTGCAATACGCTAGTTTGGTAAATTATACTAGGAAAAATCGCTGAAAATTATTACACAATAGTTTATTATTTCCAACAACTATACATTTAAAGTAACCTTACCATCCTAGTGACAAAGAAAAAGAAAAAAAAAATGATTCCAATTATTGGACAAAACAGTTTTTTCATTAATCATGAGGAATATGCTAAAAAAATTAACATTACTTCAGGAACAAATTGATTAATCAAAAAACCAAAGCAAAGGATATAACTTTTGCAGTAGAACATATAAAAAAAATCTAGAGACCATATCTTTGCTTCTAATAGTCTGATTTTAACGATTTCTTTTGTTTTTTTTTAGGAAATTCCGTAAACTTTTAAATAACCATATCCAGAGAAAAAAATGAATAATTCTTGAGTTTTTCGAAATCTAATTTTACCATCCCTCCTAACTTTTTTTTCAGCTTTTCGTTGAAGGATGTTATATAGATAAATTAAAGGGCATCGAGAAGAAGACTTTAGCGAAGTCGATTAAGAAGGATCATCCTTGAGTGACTTATAATTTTAAAGCCAAATTAAAAAAAAAAAAACGGTAAAGTAGTTTTGGAGAAAATGCGCGGACAACAAAAAAATATTTATTCGTTTTTCGAATTCTACATATCCTGAAACGTAAAACCTCAAATTTTGAGGGGGAGTTAAATTTTTGAATTTTTTGTTCTATCACAATGGTCCATTATTGAAAATAATAAACCTAAAATATTGAAAGATTTACTAATACTGCTTTGATTTCAATGAATCTTTCTTCATTTTTTAGGAAATTTAAATACCTTTGAAACATCTCACCACAATATCGACAAAAAAGTGTTATTCGGAATTTAATTTTACCATCCCTCGTAACTTTTTTTTTCCGGCTTCTATTCGTTGAATTATGTTATATAGATAAATTTAAAGGGCGTAGAGAAAATGACTTTAGCGAAGTTTCATTGAAATCGGTACATTCGTTTAGGCGCTACAGTCTATAGTAAGGCAGGTTTTTCGGTCACCATCTTAAAAGGAAAAGGCCAATAAAAATGGAGATGAAGGAGGATCATCCTCAGGTGACCACTAATTTTAAAGCAAAATTTGAAAAAAAAAAAAAATCGGTCCAATAATTTCGGAGAAAATTCGCTAACGGCGTACGGCAAAAAAAAATTATATTCGTTTTTCGAATTCTACATATTCTGGAACGTAAAACTCAAATTTTGAGAGAGGGTTAAGTTTTTGAATTTTTTGTTCCATCACAATGGTTCGTTATTGAAAATAAAAAACCAAAAATATCTATATCGACTTTCGCAAATAAGTTTCAGAATTCTAGATAGTATTTACATTTTAAGATTTTTTTTTTTTTTTAATTTAGAAATATAACAATCGTAGACAATAGTTATAGTGATAATTGAGATATTGAGATATTTTAGTAAATATCTCTATATATAAAATAGTCAAAACAATTGTTCTTATTTGTTTTTTTGTCGCCATCGTTTTCTATTTTCGACTCTCTGATTCGGCGTTACGTCAAAAAATTTTGATTTTAAGCTCATTACAACGTGAATGGAATGCTGAACATTTCCTTTGCTTACTATTATATAGGTCCGATTTTTAGTTTATGTGATATTTTATTCTATGTGTTCAACAGAACTTGTTATAATTTATTCTTCGATAATATTTTTCTCCTTTTGCCTTTCTAACACGGCGTCGCGTTATGATATCCTTTTGACTAATAGTTCATTATAAAGAGGATGAAATGCTGAACATTTCTCTTGCTTACAATGTGCAAGTATACAATGGAATTTTCGTTCCATCCATTTTACGAGTGAAAACATACCTAAATACTTTATAGGTATGTTTTCACTCGTTAGTACACAACTGTTAGTACAGAAACAAGTATGTGTTTTAAATTTTTGTTCTATTTTTGATCAAAAGTAGTCTACAATTGATATAAGTAGTCAACTACTTTGACAAATAGCAGAGGACAATACAATATAAAGTTATACTAATAAATCATGAAGAAATAATTAGTTTTTGTGCTCTCCTGGAAATCAATCGATTTTTACTTACGATCTTTTGCACTAACAATAGCGATATACTTATTCAGTATGAACTGCAATTTATTTTTTAATTAAGATTATTGCTTTCCAAAATGCATTATTGTTACAAATAGTACTGCCATTAAAACAACAAAAAAAGTTATTTTTTTTCAAAAAAGTAAATTAAAAGCATAACAATAGCCTGAAAGATCCCACACCACTCCTAAAACATTATGATTCACTTGACCAGATTGCATGTTCGAATCCGAAGTACAAAAACCTATCACATTGAAGAAAATAGAAAAATACCTTAAAAATGCATAGCTAATGAAAATGTATCATTTCCACCCGCATAGGAATTAGAAGGACAAGAAATATCCTTAGAACACTCCTTTTTCATTAATAATACTTTTGTTCATATTCTTGACTAAACAAAATAAAAAAGATTCCCATTAAAATCCTTCTTAATCTATCATTACAGAATATAACACTGTAAAATATATAGTGACTAAAGAGGTAATTCTACCCACTTACTCCTGAACCCGCTGCCTCCTAAAATTATAATTTTTATTTTATATATCAAATTTATTTGAAGATCCCCCATAATGGCTTATTTATTTTATCTTGTCTTATTTTTGGTACATTTTCCTTATATCCCTTAGCTTAAAATATCTATATTTGTTCTATAGTTCACATGTATTGCAGCTACTAAATGTAAGTAAGTCTCATGAATAACATAAACTTTGCTTTCCAAAAGGCATTATTGTTAGAAATATTACAGTCATTGAAACTATAAAAAAAGTGATAACCCCTTAATTAAGTCCTGAACCCTATACCGATATCAGGAAACTGTTAAAGTGTCTTGTAACTAATAGTCGATGACCTTTATATTTGGTGATCCAGTGTTAGCTCTCTGGTGATATACTGTGTGCGGTTGGCGATATACCGTCAGCCATTACTGTAATCTGTCTTATTATATACTGTAAGCTGTCTTAGCTTTTAGTGATAACCCGCTAGCTGTTAGTGACATCCCGGTTGCTTACAATGATAACCCATTAGCTGGTCGTGATATCCCGTTCGCCGTAGGTCATATCCCGCGAGCTCCTACTTTCTATTACTGGAGCAATATACGCTGTCTGCATTTCCTAAGTCTTTCATGATTAATTAATTAATTTGCTTCCTAGAAAAAACGAAAACCCATAAAGACTAATATTAACCTAGCTGACAAATAATCCGATTTGCAAAATTTTTTAACATCCGAAGCATCCTTTCAGTCCAAAGTCCTCCGAACAATAGTCGATGCTCCGTTCTATGTAAGCAACAAAACTCTACACCACAACCTTAATATTCCATTTTTCCTCGATTTTATCCCTGAAAAATATTCCAAATTCCATCAGAATCTTATAAATCATCCAAATTCAATAGCACAATCCCTATCTAGTTGCACTCATCCCTACAATCCTCCTCGAAGGTTGAAGCGGCAGTGGCCCAGAGATCTTTTGTAGTATATACTACAAGTTATAGAGTTCTGGCAATGGCCAGATACTCCGCTCAAGACATGTGGAGTGTGTGTGGCAAAAGCTTCTCTCTCAAACTCCACTGGCTTTAGCACAGTGACACGGTTAAGAGAGTAGAGCAGGGATCTCTTGGAGTCCTGTTTTTCCTTCTATAGTTGGAGGGAGAAGCCTGGCTTGGGGTACCCCGCCTGATTTTATATTACTAGAGTACTACTAGAGTGAGATTACTAGAGTGTGTTTTTATGTTTTTAATTTAATTGTCTTTAGGTTATTTTATATTTTATTGTACATAGTTTTTTATTATTATTTTGCTTTTATTAATTTTATATTATCTGTATATATGGTGTGAATGTGTTCATATATCACTATAATGGTTGTCCACGTAACAGATTGTTATATTCCTAAATAAATAAAATAAAAAAATTACGAATTATGAAATATGCAATATGCAAATGCGGAACTCTTTCGCATTTTAGTATTTGCTGATAAATAAAACTCTAGTAGATATTAAGGCCGTATATGTTGTGAGGAATTACTGAATTTCCGAAAATCTCATTTTCTAGTGATTTTATTCTCATTTTAGACCTTTTAATATAAATATTTTTTAGCAAATGAAAACGGTGAGGAAGCTATACTAACCTTACTTGGCAGACGTTTTTTTTTTATTTTTTCGGTTTATATTTTTAGGAATATTCTATTACGACAAATTTATAATTGGTATGTTATGAGAGTATGAGTACAATATTGAAATGAAACTCTTTGAACCGACCGAAGGAGTTAAGTGAGTTCATACATTTTTTTGAGAAAAGTATCAACGGATTCAGAATTTTATTTGCAAATAACTCAAAAAGTACACAAATAGTAGAGTACTCTTTTTGCGGCTTCAGTCCTGCTCGCGCTTCAATAGTAAATGGTATTTTTTTGTTCCTTTCCTTTTTCTCATCACATCCCACTGTTTCCATGATTGTCACTTCTGAATATTTCCATAACTTCTAAACCATTATGGTTCTTCTAATGGCTTTCTCCGTATCATCCTTTCCGATTTACAACGTAGGCGAAAACTTTATATCAGGTAGTTACCTGGTTTTAATTATATAGTTAAAATAATTTAAAAATCTTATAATATAATGTAACCTAACATCTTATAAAAGTTAAAAAATATAAATTGCTACTGCTGGGCGAAATTCAGTATAATTTATTTGATGACCCTTTAAATTTCTATATTTTCTCGTTAAACGCTGTCTGAGAGATATCCTATTCTTACTCCTCTACACTAGCTGATCCAGGATTTAATTTTGGGGAGCTTCAGCCCGAAAGCTTTTTTTTTTCATATATATATATATATATATATATATATATATATATATATAAAACGATAATTTTTTTTTTAAAAAAGGAACGAAATTAACTACCTATATGAAATAGTGTTTAAGTGGTTCTTGAAGTTCTATTAAATGTAATTACATGAACAATAATACTTTGAGAGATAGTTTTTTCTATAAAACATGAATTTTTTTCTATATTTTACCATATTGGGGGGAGAACTTCAGCCCGAAAGCCCTCCCCCTCCTGCGGAATATTTTAAAGAAGTCTAGCTTAAATAATAAATATATTACTTATTTTGAGGCAAACTTTATACAATTTTACTGCACACTCACTTCACATTATCCGAGGTGTTTTTTGCTGCCTTAGTCAAACTTTGCAGCAAATTATAGGTAAACATTCTTCTTACCTGAAACAGAAATAACAAAATATTAGGAATAATAATCAAATCATTTAATTTTAAATAAGTAATAAAATAATAACAATAATAATGATTAATGCAAGTATAAACATTTATTTTCAATAAATTTGAGACCATTGATGTAATATTAATAACAATTAATATATTTGCCCAAATTGACTGACATTCTATAATAAATTCAGTTTTTTTAAATATCTTTCTTAAATTGAAAGATTCACTGATCTTTTTATGTTTTATGCCTTTTCCATGTGCTCTGGGTCAGAGAGAGAAGGGGAAAAATAGTGACGGGAACCAAATGATAACGAGTTTTATTAAAAATATGGATTCAAATATCTGAGAAACTAATAATCGGACCTGCCTATTGTAAGACAGGGAAATGTTCAGCATTTCATCCCCTTTGTAATAAGCTATAGTCCGTGGTACTGACTCCTTTTTATTGAATTATTAATATCCGCCTGAAACTTCGTAAATAGTTTAATCTCATCGTAACCTACAACTATTTTATTTACGAAAACACTTGGAATCGGGGCGTTTTCTATCTGGAGGAGGATAAACTTTGTCTATTTAATTAAAGTACTAAAAACTCGTAAATATCCATTTGCTTTCTTCTTGGATCGTAAAATAATTTAATCACAAAGTCGATATGTCTATAAAGAACACGATAGAACTCTTATCAGAACAAGCCCACTTACGATTTTTTAAATTTTATATGCAACTTTTCTTTAAAATATAATCAACACCCAACTTTTCTTTTACCTGATCCGATATCTGAAATGTTCATCATTTCATTCTCTTATTCAAAAATGTATCTTAACGCGACGCCGTATTAGAGGAGCGAAAATGGAAAACATAGTGTCAAAATTCAAATGATAACGAGTTTATAGAAAGACGTGGATTAAAATATCTCACAAACTAAAAATTTGACCTGCATATAGTCAGTGGTACAGACCCTTTTTTTTCGAATTATTAACATCCGCCTGAATCTTCGTAAATAGTTTCATCTCATCTTAACCTACAATTATTTTATTTACGAAAACTCTTGGAATTGGGGCTTTATCAATCTGGAGGGGAGCAAACTTTATATATTTAATATAGTACTAAATACTCGTATATACCCATTTGCTTTCTACTTGGATCGTAATATAATCATAACAGCGAAAAAAACGCGGCCTTAAAAAATATTGAGCCGTTTGGCGTCGCCTACACCCCCGAATTTTAAAATAACGAGGTTATATAGGACAGACGGCTCAATATTTTTTAGACCACCTTTTTCTCGGTGATGTGATCAAATTATCTTACGATCCAAGTAGAAAGCAAATGGGTATTTACGAGTTTTTAGTACTTAATTAAATAGACAAAGTTTGCTCCCCTCCAGATTGAAAACGCCCCAATTCTATCAGTTTTCGTAAATGAAATAGTTTTAGGTTACGATGAGATTAAACTATTTACGAAGTTTCAGCCGGATTTTAATAATTTGAAAAAAAAAAAAAGGTTTATACTACGGACTACTATGATTTATAATTTACATTCGGGGGTGTAGGTGACGCCAAACGTAATATTTTTTAATATTTTATATTTTTTTCGCTGTTGTGATTACCTTACGATCCAAGTAGAAAGCAAATGGGTATATACGAGCATTTAGTACTATATTAAATATATAAAGTTTGCTTCCCTGCAGATTGATAACGCCCCAATTCCTAAGTTTTCGTAAATAAAATAATTGTAGGTTAAGATGAGATGAAACTATTTAGAAAGATTCAGGCGGATGTTAATAATTCGAAAAAAAGGCGTCTGTACCACTGACTATATGCAGGTCAAATTTTTAGTTTGTGAGATATTTTAATCCATGTCTTTCTATAATCTCGTTATCATTTGAATTTTGACACTATATTTTCCATTTTCGCTCCTTTAACAGGGCGGAGCGTTAAGATACATTTTTGAATAAGAGAATGAAATGATCAACATTTCAGATATTGGATCAGGTAAAAGAAAAGTTGGGTGTTGATTATATTTTAAAGAAAAGTTGCATATAAAATTTAAAAAATCGTAAGTGGGCTTGTTCTGATAAGAGTTCTATCGTGTTCTTTATAGACATATCGATTTTGTGATCAAATTATCTTACGATCCAAGAAGAAAGCAAATGGGTATTTACGAGTTTTTAGTACTTTAATTAAATAGACAAAGTTTGTCCTCCTCCAGATAGAAAACGCCCCGATTTCAAGAGTTTTCGTAAATAAAATAGTTGTAGGTTACGATGAGATTAAACTATTTACGAAGTTTCAGCCGGATGTTAATAATTTGAAAAAAAAATGATCTGTACTACGGACTACTATGATTTATAATTTATATTTATTATTATTAATCTCGCCTTGTTGGTGTTTTCATTACTATCGTGTGCTCTAAAGCATATAACTTAGTTTTTTTTTATCTTTAACAACTATTTCTAAATAAAGCAAGCTTAAATTATTTAAATGTTATTATTTTTAAATTACGTGTCGATGCCTCAAAGCATTGACGAAGTTGTCTTGGCTTTATTTACGCCTAAGTACAGAGGCTATACAGAGATGGCGCGGCCAGATCTGAAAGTATAGTCAATATCCTAACTATTCGATGTATGTTCAGTATTTTAGTACAGTCAATCTCAAAAATTTACTATACCCTAGTAGTTTAGTACCCCAAGGATGTCTTTAAATACGGTTCCAACTTTAAGTCGGGCCTATATAAGGCTGGAGTAATATAATTCTCCAAAGTAGCCTTCGGTATTTCAAACTCAAATTGAATTTCCAAAGTATCCTTCCTGCATTTAGGTGGCCTTTTATTACGTTTTTAGTACCCTCTTCCGTTAGACTAACTTGTTATAAGAACATGCCATGTACAATGCGGTTAAAAAGGTATTTAGCCGTACTTTTTGGGAGATAGCGTTACATATTCTCCGGACGAAAGAATTTAGTTGGTGTGCGTGGGTTTAATATTATAATCAATTTATTTATTACAGATACGAATACCATTATAATTCATTCGGAAATATGTGAAAATGCTTCTTAAAAATATCCAAACAAAAATAATTCAATTTTCAATTCAAGGTTTGGATACGACTACCAATAGTTGAAACATTTCATGAATTGGTCATTTAACTTGGATAAGTTAAATTAAATTTTTAAAGTGAACACTTTTTTGGGCGCGTTTTGCACTTTTCTTTGTGGAGAGAAAATTAGATTGAGCCCTCTTCATAATCAGCTATTATTTATAATTTATATTTCATATTATTTATTGATATTTTTACTTCTATCGTTTGGTCCAAAACACACACTTCAGTTTTTTTTAATCTTCGCCCTTAGGTAAGAGATAAATAAAAACATTCAAAATATATCGTTTATTCTCAAAAATTGTTTTAGAAAAAAATTATAATCATGCATTTTCTAAGTCCTTTGTCATATCCCCAATGCTGGTTATTCTTATTTATGATTATGAGCAAATCTTACTTCCAACTACAAACAAAAAAAATCTGGTGCGCGCAGCACACAACTTTCACTTACCGCTCTACTTTGAATAGAAATTACTTTCTGGCAATGCTAGGCTATTATAATTTTTTTTTGAAGTGCGTTTTAAACGGAGCTAAAGCTTAAAGCTTACAGATAACAAGCCATTAAGAAGATTATAATTACAAAATGTCTATTTAATATATCTACGATAGGCAATAAAAATCTAGTCACTCCATCTGCTTTTATAAACCAGACAACTTTCTTTGCTTTTATAAACCACCGAATAACTAACTCCAATTTCAACATTTTTGAGTAATGTCATTTTAGTGATATTTTTAGTTGAAAAAGTTATCTATGCAGACAGTGAGTAAGTTGATGACGGAGTTGGGGATTGCAGTGTTGAAATATAGAACTGAGAATAAAAGTATAAATTTAGGTACTTATTTCTTATGAAAGATGTTCTGAGGTAAGATATTTTATTAAATATCTGTAGAAAAAAAGTTTTTATAGTCTCAACAATTAAAAAACTATATTTTAAATTTATACAAATTTTCGCCTCTTCAGGGGAAAAAACTAGAGACCATGTCTTTCCTCGTAATTGTACGATTTTAACGATTTTTTTTTTTTTACGAAATTCCGTAAACGTTTAAAAAACCATATACAATATTAACAAAAAAGTGTATACTTTAGTCGATAATTTCTACTATAGATGGTTCGATAAAAACTATCAATAGTTCAGTAACTTCCCAACACAGACTTAAAGAGGGTTTATTTTCGCTCTATTCTTTATTTATTTACTTTATTTTGCTACATAAACTTTATAATAATTAACATTTATATCGGATACATCCTTTATGATTTATGTCAAGGCACTAATAAACATTATTAAATAAATAATAAAAAAATCTGATGAATACGTAAGTGAAAGTAAAAATATTTTAAAATTGCGATATCTCTACTAATAGTGCTTCGTTTTCGATGAAATTTCTTTCATTTTTTAGGAAATTTAAATACCTTTGAAACATCTTATCACAATATCGACAAAAAAGTGTATACTTGTTGAGTTATTCGAAATTTAATTTTACCATCCCTCGTAACTTTTTTTCTTGCTTCTTTTCGTTGAAGTATGTTATATAAATAAATTTAAAGGGTATCGAGATAATGACTTTAGCGAAGTTTCATTGAAATTGGTACATTCGTTTACGAACAATCTATAGCAACGCAGGTTTTTCTACATTTTTGTTTTTTCTCCTTTATTAACTTATCAAAATCTTTCAAAAGTTATATGTAGCATTTTTTTGTAACTTTGAATGATGCGAAATGATTAACTTTTTAAAATAAACCATATTAAACGTACTTAAGAGGAAGACATATATGAACATTGGACATATAAGCCCCGTAAAGTGACATCAACGGGGATAAGACCTCAATGATATTAAAGACCACTTAATTATACAATGATACACCGAGTTCAATCAAAATCTTTAGAGCCGTTATTGAGAAAATTATAAAAATATGTTTCAGCGTTCATATAAAGAGGCACTTCTGGTAAGCCGATTTTAACGAAAAAGTTACTGTCACATCCGGCTCATATATAAACCTTAAATACTTAATATCAGTTTCGTACTACTATTCATTTATGAGTTAGACTGTTAACACACACCGACCATTGTGCGACACTTGGTTATTTGGACTCAGGGGACTTCAAAACATGTATTTCCGTTGAAAACTGAGATTCGAAAATTTTCACGATCGCAATATTTACCCTAACTATATATTACATATATAAGTAAGTGAAAGTAAAAAACTACTGCTTTCTCGGTTATTATACCGTTCGAATTGGACGTTACACTGGCGTCAACTTGAGGAGAGGTTTATATTATTTATCATAGATGTTTTTGTCTATATCTTGGTAAATTCTTCATGAAATACCTAGATTGAGCCACCATTTTGAAGATTTCTTATAATAAAATAATAATTATCGCTTGATGCTGAAATAATACGAGTGTATAAAAAGCAAGTTCCATCTTGAACTGGATATTGGTTGAGTAAGACGAGAGCGTGTGAACGGGGCTACGTGCTTCAGCAATAGCCAATGCCATCTAGATCACACGCGATCTTCCGGTAGCTTTAACTGCCGCTCGCGTAGTCTTTGCCGTTCACCGCCTCTTCGATCAACAACCTCCAGCGACAGATGGTCGTAAAAATGTTATCTGCTCCCCTTCCGGCAACAGGATGCTTACAGCAGCATATTTACGATCATAAAGGAAATACAATCTAATCTGACTCATATACCATCAAATAGAATGTCAGCGATAACCTTAGCGTTGTAAAAATTCAAAATGGAAATAAACTACATGTTCTGGATGTAGAGTTTACCTTCACCTCTTAATAGAGTCACCTCACATTCAGGGTTGAAGGGTCAAAGAGAAGAAATATACAAATGAAAAATAACTTGAGAAAACTTTACAATGTTAAGATATGCGTCAAGTAGCTGACTGTTGCCTGCTAAACTTCTGCACTAGGGATAGGATATGGATTCATAACTATGGATACCATCAACATATCTAGTGTTGCCCAAATGCCAGACCGAGACGAGTCTTGGTCTTGCAAACTCAGTCTTGGTCATGGGTCTTGTTCTTGAGTCTTGCAGTTACTTATTAGCTTATTACCATAGAGATATTACTGAGTCTTGCAGTTACTTATTAGCTTATTACCATAGAGATATTACTGTAATTTATTAGAAAAAAAGGAAACCTAAGCCCGATTGAAAAATTACAGCAGTTAAATGAAAAAGTATATTGGTTATACCAATTATTACCAACTAAAATTGTAAAGTGACAATAACTACTTTGCCTTAATTTTTAATTTAAAAAATCGATTTTTTTTACCAGTCCTGGTCTTGGTCTTGCAACAGTTAGGGGGTTTAGTCTTGTTCTTGCAAAGTGCAATACCTTAGACCGATTTTGGGCAACGCTAAACACATCGGACTGGAAGTATCGCTAGTCAATATTATAACTGTTTTGCAACTGTATTACATAAATACATCAAGTAAATTTGAACATAATTGATATAATAACATGAATACACTTGCTGAGTAACTACCCAATGGTAGCACTCTAATGATATGACTACATTAGAGGATCACGGGGCCATCTTCTTTTCAGACGCCTCGGAGGGTTATCAGGAATTGAAGAGGAAGCAAGGTTAGAAACGAGAGGGTTGGGATGATTCTTAAGGAACATTAAGATCTTTATGGATAATTTTATTAGTGACAAAGTAAGGAGAAATATGAATATAAATATTGATTTTTTTAGCACATAGGCGCATCACAAAAGGTTTCTATTTTACTCTTTAAATAAATTAAATATCAAATCTTCTACACTCCTTAGTAAATTTAATTTTCTAGTTCCTATTCATTATTCCAGTCAAAAGTCCTCCGAACAGTAACCTATGCTCCTTCCTATGTAACCAACAAAATCGTACATCATAACATCAACATCTCATTTGTCCTAGACCTTATCCCAGAATAATTCGCCAAATTTCACCAGAACCTTAGGTATCATCCAAGTACTCTTGCACAATCCCTATCAAGCACCACTCATCCCTATAATCCTCCAAGAACGATAAAACGGTAGTGGCCCGACGAACTTTTGTATATTGTACATATTGGAGTTCTGGCAATGGCCAGATTCTTCACTCAAGACATGAGTGTATGTGGCTAAAGTGCTCTCTCTCAAACTCCTCTGGCTTTAGCACCAGTGACGCGGTTGAGAGAGTAGCGCAGGAATCTCTTGGAGTCCTGCTTTTCCTTCTATAGTTAAAAGGAGAAGCCTGGCTTGGGGTTCCCTCGCCTGATTGTAAATAGTGTATTTAGATATGTATGTGTTTTTGCATTGTTTGTTTTAATTTCCTTTTTTTTTTAAGTTATTTTATTTTATTTGTTGTATAGACTGTGAAAACATTGTATTTTTATTTTAAGGTTGAGCAAACTAAGATATCAAAAACATATTTCGGTTTTTTTAACATTATTCATTTTTAGCTGGAAACGTTATAGAAATGTACTTATGTTATGATGGCAATAATACATCCAATAGTTTTGTTCAGTTTCATGTTTTGTTCAAATCATGTTTATCGATATACATATAAAAAAATTCTACAACTTCCAGAAAAATATATGAAGTTATTTTTAAATACTCAATATTATATTTGATGGTTTCACAATAATTATGTTGAATTTGTAAACAAAATAAAGAATTATTGCCATTTTAATTTTTGTTCCATCGCCCCCTCTCCTCCCCCCATATCGAATAGGAAAGTCTACAGCTATATCTTCAACAATTCTTCTGGTACACAGTCGACCCCAGGAGCATTATTATTTTTAATACTGAGGTGAACTTCCATTACCATTTCCTTCTCAGTAGGAGCTTCCATCATCATTTTCTGGAATTGATCCTGCTCGATGTCCTGCGAATTTTCATTGCACATCTTCGGTATAGCCCTCATGCAGGCGAAGAGCTATCCAAGACACCATAGAGTGCCCCCAGGAACCCTAATTCTTGGACGACTCCTTTCCCGAAGATGAGAGGGGAGTAGAAGAGACATTAGATAAGAGACAGACATTAGATAGTAACTATTTAGCAGATTACAGAGACTGTATTAGGCAGTCGGACGTGAGCGCTGCCTGCTCTGTGATTACGGAGCCGCCTCCCACAAGAGGCGCGGGCATCGATACTTCCGCAATCGATATAGGCTCGTCTTATAATCGTCATAGGATCGATATTAAAGACTATCACCGCAAGGCCGTAATGGCAAACATACTCTCTTTTTTTCCTGATCGTCAAACAGTTAAAAATCGTGAGAAAAATTTGTAAATATCTGAAATTTGTGTGTTATAAGAAATTTTATTTCTACATAATTTTTTTTTTATTCATTGATATCTACAACTAGTAAATGTGCACACAGTAATAATACAGCACATGAAAACGCTTGTTGAAAAACTACCCATTGGTAGCACTCTAATGATATATTTACATAAGTAGATCACGAGGCCATCTTATTTTCAGACGCCTCGGAGGGTTATCAGGGATGGAGGAGGAAGCAAGGTTTGAAACGAGAGGTTTGGGATTATTCTGACGTTTATTATGTAAGGTTTGGTATCTGGATTGGGCCAAATCGGAAACATGTGGAACATTCAGGTCATTATGGATGATTTTATTTGTGACAAAGTAAGGAGCGTTGAGGGTTTTACGAAGGATTTTGGATTGTAAGGATTGGATGCGAGAGGAATTCGATGGTTTAGTGGAGCCCCAAAGCTCAATTCCGTAAGTCCAAATAGGTTTTATTATTGTCATATATATGAATCGTCAGTAATTGATTGAAAGCTTACATTATTGTTTTAATCCAGTATAATGGGTCTACTAACAAAACAGAGAGGGGGTTAATTTTTTTAATTTTTTACTCGTTTACAACGGTTCATTATTGAAAATAATAAAACAAAAATATTTTAAAATCACTCTACTAATAGTGCTTTGATTTCTATGAAACATCCTTAATTTTTTTTGGAAATTTAAACCCTCGTAATTTTTTTTCGAGCTTCTTTGAAGTATTTTATATAGATAAATTTAAAGAGAGTCGAGAAAATGACTTTGGCGAAGTTTCATTGAAATCGGTATATCCGTTTAGGCACTACACTCTATAGCAATGTAGATTTTTCGGCCGCTATTTTAAAAGTAAAAGGCAGATAGTAATGTCGATGAAGGAGGGTTATCCTCGGGTGACCTCTGATTTTATATTCAAATTTGAAAAAAAAAATTGGTTCAGTAGTTTCGGAGAAAATGCGCTGACGGCGGACGGACAAAAAGATTTGTATTCGTTTTTCGAATTCTACGTACGAAGTGATAGAGATCTTCTGTTTCGTTTGTATTACACATGCTACAAATATTATTTGTTTATAATTTAAGTTCAAAACATCAGATCTAATTTTAACTACGCATCTGATCACCTTCAATGAGCTTTTGTCATCAATATAATTTACTGAAGATTTTAATTTTAATTTTTTTGGTTTTTTTTTTTTCATTTTGTAGGGAATTCGGGAAGCTTTAAAATACTCATAGGTTTAACCCCAAAGCCCATGGCGCATGAGCCTTGTTACATCCCACCCAAGATATTTTATTCCTCTCTTCTTCATAAAAACAGTGAAAACGAAAGTAAAATTTAAATATTCGTAGATTATATTCAATTACACATTCTACTGTCTGTTCCAGGCTTCCACTTGTCTTTAAATTTGAACTTTCCATTTCGAAAATTTTTAAACCCTTCGAAATCTGACCCCCCAAAAATTGAAAACTTCGTAAAAAATTGCTCCCCTCATAAATTTTGATGGCGCAACTTGTGTCATAAAATCCCCTTCCGGACACCTCTGGGTTTAATGAACCAAAAATAGTGTACTTTTTTTAGTCTATGGGGGCTAAAATGACTTTCCTAGAAAATATATTTTATTTTATTATAATTTTTTTTATTTATTTAGAAATATAATAATCTGTCACTTGGACAATAATTATAGAGATATATGAACACATTCACACCATATATACAGAAAACATAAAATTAACAAAAGTAAAATAATAATCAATAACTACATACAATAAAGAAAATCTGGTGTGCCCACTCACACGACTTTCCTACCTATTTCAAAAAAGTTTTTATATCTTTACATATTTTCATGAAGAAACCACAAAAAATTAAATTAGATTTATTTTTCTGAAAATTGATCAAAGAAATGATTTGAGTAAGATTTATTCGATAAATTAAAGCAAACCGGCTTAAGGTAGATCAGTGTAAACATTTCAATACTCGCTAATATTGCTAATCAAAAACTTTTTGCCATATTCTAATTTTGTCAAACAATAATTTCTGTTAACAGTAGAAGAAATAGTGAAGGTTGTGTGATGCGGGCAACAGATTTTCTTACTTTCACTTAGTGATCTTTTCTCTCTCATTCACTCCTTACTGACACCAGGATATGAACCCGTAATCTTACATTGGAAATTTAATAGCTGTAACTTCGTTAATACTTGTCCGAAATGAATGATTTATAGATAGCTTCGTAGCGAATTCCATTACCTTTCGAACTGTAGTCGAAAACCGCATATCTGAAATTTGACCCGATCGCAATACTTTTCTTACCTAGTAGAGGTAGGAAAATAATAAAATAACCTAGACATAAGTAAATTAAAAACGTAAAAACACAGTCATACCTAAACACAATATATACAATTAGGCAGGGAACCCCAAGCCAGGCTTCTCCCTCCAACTATAGAAGGAAAAGCAGGACTCCAAGAGATTATAAATAAACATGTCATTAGATAGATTTACAATGTTACTGAAATCATCAAAATTTGTTTCAGTAATAAATTAGGAGAGTTTTCTATTTCGTGTGATTATATCAGAAAATAATGATAGATATTTAGAAACAATTATATGTTGTTATTGTTACTGCGTTGCAGCAATATTTCCTTATGTATACTAAATACAAACCTTACTCAATTCAATTCTAAACAATTTAATACATTAGCAATAAATAGAACTATAATTAACAGGTTAATGTGTGGCATTGTATAGATAAATATTACAATCCCGATCCACAGTGTAATACAGCTTTAATAAGTTTTAATGTTTTGCTATAAATTTGAATTGTTTTGTTTGTTTCGAATAAACGTCATTCATTATAGAAAATGCCTTCTAAATTACTAACAGATTAAGAATTTGATTTTGAGAGCTGGCACCAGTTATGAACAGGTTAGAGTTTAAACATAAATAACAAACTTCCTTGTTGGTTTAAAGGTTCCAGTTATTTCTAGATTGAAGAACATTGCCCTCTATTGATAACTGTATGAACAAAGTTACCAAAAGAAAATTTTAAAATGGCTATCATTGTTGTTTCTATAGTGCTCTTGAGATCAGTGTGTTTCATACGTCTCTACTAATAGTTTTGCTAAGAGTAAGTTGAACATTTATCTTATTTTATCTTTATAGTTAAATAAAGATTTTCGAATTTTTCTGAGGTATGTCTATTACTGGTACCGACCCTCTGTCCATTACTAGAACAATTGAATTTCGGGATGTCCATCACTAGTGCGAAATAGTGTTTTTTTTTTTTTTTTTAATGCTGATTACAACTGCATAACTGAATATATTTTTTCAATTATGAAGTGTTGAATAGAAAAAGGAGACCTTTGAAATTCTAATTGTACAATGGAGAAGTTTATAACTATAATTACGGCGAGATAAGCCAAAAAAGACAAAAATTTGCTTAGCTATGTCCACACTGTCTTTTTAATCGGTCAGGGAAAAAAGTCAATCCCTTCCCCTCAAAATTTGGGCTGTTTTACGTTTTTCCGCTGCCACTAATACCAGTGATGCGGTTGAGAAAGTAGCGCAGTGTTCTCCTGGAGTCCAGCTTTTCCATCCATAGTTGGAAGGAAAAGCCCGCCTCGGAGTTTCCTAACCTGATTGTAAATAGTATATATAGGTATGCATGTATTTTTGTTTTGTTTTAATTTTCTTATTTTTTATGTTATTTTATTTTATTTGTTGTATTTACTTGTTTATTATTATTTATTTTATATTTTTCTGTACATATAGTGTGAATGTTATTCTATCTCACTATGACTTATATCCATATAACCGATTGTTGTAATACTCAATAAATAAATTTAAAAAAAAAGTTTTACGTTAATAGGTAGAATTTTATTTTATTGTATATAGGTATGTATGTGTTCTTTTTATTCATTTATTTTTAGGTTTTTTTATTCTTATTTATTGTATATATGCTATTTTTCTGTATATTTTATTTTATTTACTGTACATAGAGTGTGAATGTGATCTGTGAGCACTATTATAAATGTCCTTGAGACAGATTGTAATATTTTTCAATAAATAAGATTTAAAAAAAAAAATAGGTAGAATCCAAAAATGTATTTTAAAAATCCATCCGTCTTTCGTACGACGTCCGCGGCTTTCCATGGAGACTATTGAACACTTTGTTTTGAGATTTCGTATCAATGCACCTGGGTATGATCCTCGGAACTCGGCATTACCATCCGCCCATTTCTTTCAAGATGGCGCCTAGTGTGACTCCCGGTAACGGGGGAGGGGAGAGGGGGGGATGGTGGTTTTAACTGTGTCATTAATATTGAATATTTAATAGTTGGCCGTTGCATTATAAAGGAAGGAGATGGTCCGGGGTGGCGGTCATAATTAGGCTAAATAGTGGTAAAACTATTTTATTAAAAGCCAACATTTCGACCCGACTTTGCAGTCAGAGAGGTGTGTTCTAAGTGAAACTCCTAGCTGAACACACCTCCCTGAAGAAGACCTGCAATGTCGGGTCGAAACGTTGGCTTTTACTAAAATAGTTTTGCCTTGCTTTGTGACGAGAAAAAGCTCATAGAGTTGGTAGCGTAGAAAAGAGAAAATGAAAAAAAAAATCAACTATACCTCAATGATTCATTTATATGTATGACTATGAATTATGTTGGATTACATGTTCCTCTGTGGCAATGGTACCGAAGGATTGCGGTTCTTGTACGTTATTGGTTCAAATAGTGTTTACGAAGCTGCTAGGTTTAATCTGATAGATTGAGAGTTACAATATTATTTCCACCCAGCTATTACTCTACTTTTCTTTCTTCAGACTTTATTTCTTGGATTCTTAGACCAAACTGTATCATTATCATTGAACTCTACCAATTCAAGGACTTTGCTATTACACTGTAATAATTGCAGTTTTAGCCAATGGTTCGCACCCGACCGCAATATTTGGTGTGATCTTCGGTAAGAAAACAAACAGCGGGCGACAAAGGACGAAAGAGGAGCGCGCGAGGTGTATTGAGGACAGGCCGTAAATCGGGACCCGGTGTCGCAGGTAAGGCCCAAGACCAGTCGTGGGAAGGAGTCATTCATAATTAGGAGTCCTCTGTGTGGGGGGGCCGCTTTGATCTCGCCGGCCCCCTCCCCCCTCTCCCCGGGCATAAATTACATCTCCGGGCTAGCTCGCCTCTCCGCTCTCCTCTGCTATAATAAAGTGCTAAGTATATGTCGACGCCACTCTTTGTCTTCTCATATCCTGTCGTATTCTGCCGGAGGGGTATTTCGGCGAGCTTGTAAGTCAAGGAATGGTAGAAGTAAGCTGGATGAAATACGGGGAGATCTCCAAGCGTAATCAGAGGCGAAACGAAGTCGAACGTTGCTTCCGCCTCGAGACTATTGATTTATAAACATACTAGCTTTACCCGGCCACGCGCTGCTGTGGCTTAGCCTGGCAAAATGAAAAAGAAAGAAAATATAAAGCACATATGAGTAGATTAGTAGCAAAGGACACTAAAAAGTTGAGAAACAAATTTGTCTGTAAAATGGCTTCAATTTAAACTAATTCTAATGGTTTTTTTTCTCATGATTCAAATTGAACATTCATAATCATCCGAGTGAATACGCTATCATTCATAATCATCAGAAACAGTCTGAGTTGAACTTATAAAACTAAATTAATAAATTAATAAAATAAACGTATTGACCTACTAAATTCTTCTCCTACTAAATAAATTCTTCAAAAGATAATTTCAATTACTGTAGTAATTATAAAAATTTCGATTAATCAATAATAGAAAAAAATGCTTGCCGACGTTCGGTAGTGAGAAATCAAAAGGAAACGGCCTTTTCCGAAGAGAAAGCAGTAAATGTTTAAAAATTCAATAACTCTGCAACGAACCGTCCGATTTCGACGATTTTTTTATTTTGTCAGCAATTCAGAAATCTTTCATATAAATATGGGTATTATCGGTCAAAAATTGTGTAATTTTTTATTTATCGTCAAATAAAATATTGAATTCATCGTAACATTTTTCAGCTTGTTTTCGGGAAAGTATGTTGTACACATAAATTAAACGGTTTCAAGGGGAAGACTTTAGCCAAGTTTCGTTAAAATCGGTAAAGCCGTTTTGGCGCTACAGTTTATAGCGACACATTTTTTGCGGCTTTGAACAGAAAATCATTTACATTTTTATTTTTTTTTACATATATAAAATTATCGTAAGACAGAAGTACAATGCCAGAAACCTTCCCAGGAGTGTATGGAACAACTTCCCAAAGTTTCATGGCGATCGGTTGAATGGTTTAGCAATGCACTAAGGACAGACAGATATACATTCATTTTTATATATATAGTTTACATTCACTTACATAGTTATGAAATGGAAAGAAAATAGATTTTTATTATCCTGGGACTGTTGTCCCTCTAGGACAAATTATAGATACAGAGGAAATAACTATGTGGCCAAAAAAAAGAATTAAATATTTACAATTCTCATTAAAATTAAAATATTTGAAGAAAAATAAAACTAAAACACTAAATATATACAGATATATATAATACTTTTATTTTTTTTTCTAACCCCCCGAATTTGTTTATTTTATTTATTTAGTTTAATTATAGTATTAAATTACATAATAATACAATATATACAAGTAAAAAATTCCTTCCACTGCATTGTAAGAATTGGGGATAGCTAAGGGTAACATATATGGCTTCACGGTTATAACTATATATCATACAAACATGTGAAAATAAAATAACTGTAAACTGTAAACAAAATCACTTCTGGAGGAACTTAAAAAGTTCTCTTATTTACTTTTCATGATCAATCGGGTTGGGAAAGAAGTAGGTGCTTAAAAAGGAGAGATTTAAATGAGGAAACTGATTGCGCATGTCGGATATCGGGAGGGATGGTATTCCAGGTGGAGACGGCTTGAATTATAAAAGATTTGACAAACGCAGTAGTTCGGTGAGGTAATGTAGTAATATGTAGTATATTTAATAGGTAGTATAAAATATGTAGTAAAGAAAAGTATTGCGATTGTGAAAAATGTCTAATCAGTTTTCAACGAGAAAATGCATTTAGTCAAAATAACAATCTCGCAATTTGGACTGTGCTTATCGTACGATACTTAAATTTAATTTAAGGTATACTAATTGGCCCGTGTGAATATTTATTAGGTTATTATTTTATAGATGATAAATATTCAGGACGCAGTCTTTTAAAAAAAAAAAATTAATTTTTTTATTTATGCCAACGTTTCAACCCAAACATGTGCATCATCTTCGGTTAGTAAGAGAAAATATTACCACTTTGTATAAATGGATTATATATATTAGTTTTTAACTATTTACATATCTTATTTTTAATATGTGTTTTGCAATATTAATTAAGATTCATGTAAAATCAATCACTATAGTTTATTTTTTACCATTATCGGTCGTATAATATTATATCTCTGATTGTATTTTTTTTAAATTTCAGCCCTGAAGATGACCCACATGTTTGGGTTGAAACGTTGGCATAAATAAAAAATTTAATTAAAAAAAAATTTTTTTTTTGGCCAGATTCTCCACTCACGACATGAGTGTATAAGCACTTAAGCACTCTTGCTCAATCTCCACTGGGTTTACCCTCAGTGACGCGGTTGAGAGAGAAGTGCAGGGAGTCATGCTTTTCCCTCCACAGTTGGAGGGACAAGTCTGGTTTGGAGTTCTCTCGCCAGATTGTAAACATTGTATATAGGTATGTATGTGATCACTTTATTCATTTATTTTTAGATTATTTTATTCTTATTTATTGTATATCACTAGCAGATCCAGGATTTGATTTTGGGGGGGGCTTCAGCCCGAAAGCTTTTTTTTTCATAAAAATGACGATAATTACTTTGGAAAAAAAGAAAGAAACTAACTATCTATATGAAATGGTGTTTAAGTGATTCCTTAAGTCCTTTTATATGTAATTACACGAACAATAAGACTTTAAGAGATAATTTTTTAATATTTTTTTCCATAAAACATGGTTATATTTTGCCATTTTGGGGGGGGCTTCAGCCCGAAAGCCCCCCCCCCCCGTAGATCCGCCCGTGTTGTATATATATTATTTTTTTGTTTAATTTATTTTATTTATTGTACATAGAGTGTGAATGTGATCTGTGAACACTATTATAAATGTCCTTGAGACGGAATGTAATAAAAAAAAAAAGACTGCGCCCTGAATATTTATCACCCATGATATGTAGAACAGTCAACTAATTTACTTCAGTTATTATTTTAATTTAAATGTGAATTGTATCATACAATTAAAAATAGGCTCTACCAAAGCAATATGTACAAATATTTTGGTCTATTATGTTAAATGGAATATTGTAATCGACTAATGGAAAAATTTTCAATACATAAAATATAGCTCTCTCAGATAATACATAGAATCTACTTATTTCCATATTGTTTTACTATTCCTTCACTAAATAAAATTTTCTGCGAATTATTCGCACGGGCCAACTATATATTCCACAAACAAAATAAGATTTCTAAAATAAAGAAAATTAAAATAATATTCAAATTTTTTTTTTTACAAGAGTAAGAATCCAAATTAAAAATAAAACGTTGTATATCACATCCACGAGTTATACCTAGAAATAAACACAAGTTGCGGTAGACAGCTTCCAATTACCCCAAGAATGCGGAGATGTTTCAAGGAACACTCGCTATTTCGTACTATACTGCATTTCGGCCTGCGTCTGTGACAGTCTCTTTGATAAAATGCAGAAACGCGGCAGGTTGCCTCTGCAATAAATATTGCACGTGCAATTTATTGCATCGTTGCATCGCTGCAGTTGCACAGAGAAGGCCTAAGGAAGACTGTCTAATATTTCCCGTTTCAGCTATGATCTGCCTGAGGATTTCCACATTGGTATGGCTAAGGCCATCTGGGCATTTTATATTGAATAATGACAAGAGGATCTGTACAAAATTTTTTTTTTCTTTTCTTTCCTCCTACCTCGCATTTTCAGCTATACAGAATTTCCATGGCCTGGAGAGAAGGCGGGGGATTAATACCAGAGTTAAAAGCTCTAGACACCGGGACTCGAACTGGTACTTTTCAGTTATACGCACGCTTTAGCGGACTAACCCACCCTATTGTTGATATTATACAATTGCTGGTATTCCTAACTAACAACCTAATATTTTTTTTCCTCTTCAAAATTAAAGGTAGAGAAGTTTTGTATCCGTGTGGTATGTTGAAGAAAGTTTTGAGATCAGAATTTCCACTTGCATTTTACACTCCGACGCAATTCCTGTCCACCAGTACTCTTTAATTCCATCCAGCTTCCTTATTCAGACACAGTCCGGTATCTTGGCTTTCATTTAGACCGAAGACTAACTTGGAACCCGCATACTAGACTCAAAAGACAAGAACTCAACCGACGATACGGCCAACTATACCGACTACTAAGCAGAAAATCTAAACTTTCCATTGAAAACAAGCTACTGATCTACAAGACAATACTGAAACCTATTTGGACTTACGGACTAGAACTGTGGGGATCAGCAAAATTTTCTAACATCAAGCGCATCCAATCCTTCCAGTCTAAAGTCCTTCGAACAATAGTCGATGCTCCTTTCTATGTATCCAACAAAACCCTACATCATGACCTTAACATCCCATTTGTCCTAGACCTTATCCCAGAAAAATTCTCCAAATTTCACCAGAACCTTACTTACCACCCAAATCCTCTTGCACAATCCCTATCAAGCATCTCCCATCCCTATAATCCTCCAAGAAGGTTGAAACGGCAGTGGCCTCGCGACCTTTTGTAGATTATATAAATTGGAGTTCTGGCAATGGCCTGATTCTTCACTCAAGACATGTGTGTATGTGGCTAAAGTGCTCTCGACCAATCTCCGCTGGCTTTAGTACCAGTGACGCGGTTGGGAGAGTAGCGCAGGGTTCTCCTGGAGTTCCCTCGCCTGATTGTATATAGGTATGCCTGTGTTTTTTTTTTTTTTTTTTCCTTAGTTTTAATTTTCTTATTTTTTAGGTTATTTTATTTTATTGTCTATTGTATATACTTTTGATTATTATTTTGTTCTATTTATTTTATTTTTTTGTACATATGGTGTGAATGTCATCCTACCTCACTATAACCAATGTCCAACAGACAGATTGTTATAATACTCAATAAAGAAATTTAAATGCATTTTAACTTTTGGATATCAATGAATAAATTTGGTTCCATTGCTGTCTAGTCCACTAGTGATTGTTATATGACCTACTACTCAGTTCACTAGCGGATCCAGGATTTCATTTTGGGGGGGGGGCTTCAGCCCAAAAGGTTTTTTTTTGTATATATTTATATATATATATATATAAAACGATAACTACTCTAAAAAAAAAAAGAAAGATATTATCTACCTATATGAAATGGTGTTTATGTGATTTTTGAAGTCATATTAAATGTAATTACAGGAACAATAATACTTTAAGAGATATTTTTTTTTACCATAAAACATGGTTACATTTTACCATTTGGGGGGGAGGGGTGGCTTCAGCCCGAAAGCCCCCTCCGTAGATCCGCCAGTTACTCAGTTCAGTAACCTGTTATCAGCTTTGTATTTCTAAATGTTTATAAATATTTTTAAAAAATATTATACCTATTGCTCGTATCCTGCAATCTTTCATACTGTTAAGTTTTCCTGAACGTCATTAATCAAATTGAGCTGGACAGGTAAATGATCTACCTGTTCCCCTTGGCCCTAGTTTTAAGTGTTCGATTTCAGCGTGAAAATGTTCACATTCTATCCAACTGATTTGGCACTGATGTTTGTGAGCTCTTTAAATGCTAGATGTTTAGTTGAAATATTTATACTAATGCGTTTAAACAAAGTATGACAAAGAAATTTATATATTAAATTTATTTTTAAATTATCTTGATATTGTGAGATATAAGTACTTGTATAGTGTATACAAGTATATGTATAAGTTGTGAAATACAAGTTACTATATTGTATAAGTACTGATTGAGGAAACTTACAGTTCCTGGAGAATATCTTGAGGTTGCTGCCGCCTACCTACCATAGTGGAAGTGTGAAGATTTATTTCAAGGGGTTTTCGAGAAATAAATAATGACTTATTCAGGTGAGAATCAAACCCAAAAATCATTCAGAACAGGGCATTCTGAGACTTAAGTCCCATGTTCGGCAATCACGTCCTCTAGCTTACAATATGTAACATTAATGAATTATTGAAGGAAGATAGTCGACTGTTCTACATCACAAGGGTGAAAATAGTCAGAACGCAGTCATTATACAATTTTTTTTTTTTATTTGCCCCTCTGACTATGTTCACCTACCTTTTGCTATCTGAACTGGGAACTCCTCCCCCGACCGTTTCACTTACCTACCAAATGTGTCAGTACTTGAAAGCCTTCAGTGCTCGAACCACGGCTAGTAAGAGATGGTTATATTTTACCATCTGGGGGGGGGGAGAGGGACTTCAGCCCTAAAGCCCCCCTCATCCCCACCTCCTGTGATTTATAGTGAAGGACTCGATTCCAGATATCTTCAAGCTGGCAGAGTCCGCAAAAAGTAATCCCAAATAAATAATAGAGAGAAGCAAACTGTTGCCGGCACGTTTTTCACTTCGCACTTCTGTCAATATTTTAAATAAATAATTTAGGTACATTATTTCGAAATAAATAACTTCGGGTAATACTAACTGCTATAATATTGACTGAATTAAGGTCAAAAAGTTGAAAGAAATATTTTGTTAAATATTTAATAGTTGACCGTTGCATTTAAAGGAAGGAGATGGTCCGGTGTGGCGGTCATAAATAGGCTGAATAGTGGCAAAACTATTTTATTAAAAGCCAACGTTTCGACCCGACTTTGCCGGTCTTCTTCAGGGAGGTGTGTTCAGCTAGGAGTTACACTTAGAACACAAGGTGCTATGTTCTAAGTGAAACTCCTAGCTGAACACACCTCCCTGAAGAAGACCTGCAAAATCGGGTCCAAAGGGTGGCTTTTAATAAAATATTTTTGCCAATATTTAGCCTTTTTATGAACGCCATCCCAAATATTTGTTTTCTTTAGCTAATAAAGAAATTTTCCACCCTCTAAATTATGCCTCTTGAAAGAAGTTCACCTACTGCCTCTCCGTACTTTTGGCTCTGATCTTCGTTTATTTGTAGGCCGATTTGCTTTGGTTGTCTTATTGGAGTCTTAGAGAGTCTCTGAATGTCCTCTTGATTGCTTTCAAGTACAGTTAGATGATCTGCATATCCACGGATTTGGTATATAGATGTTTTGTAATAAAAGTTAAAGGTTCTTAAAAAAGTCCAATATATACATACATACATACATACATACATACGTACTTATACATATATATATATATATATACAGTCAGACCTATCAACAAAATCCCCAATTCTACTTCTCCTAAAGACTACCGCCCAATCTCCATTCTTTTTAACTTTTCTAAACCTCTTGAAAGAATAGCCCAATCCAAAATCTCTAAATTCCTTGAAAACTCAAAACTACTTGATCCTCTCCAATCTGATTTTCGACCTGGCTTCTCCACACAATCCGCCCTACTAAAAATTACCAATGACTTACATACCGCAATGGACGACAAATGTTAACTGTGTTAATACTTCTAAAGCTTTTGATTCCTTAGACCACTCTATACTCTACACTAAATTAAAATCTCTATCCTTCTCCAACAGCTCTATCCTCTGGTTGTAGTCTTTCCTATCCGACAGAACTCAAGCAGTCAGCATTCCAAACCAACCCCTATCTTCCTTTCTTACACTGTCCGCTGGAGTGGCCCAGGGTTCGAGCATTTCTCCTCTCCTTTTTAATTAATATATAAATGATCTTTCCAAATCCATCTACCACTGTTCACATCATTTATACGCTGATGACACCCAAATCTATTTTTTCTTTCATCCTTCTGAGCTACTAGTCGTGTTTGCCAATATTCAGGCAGCTCTAGATAGGATCAGTGCCTGGGCAAGTCTGGATAATTTAAATCTAAACACGACAAAAACTCAGGCCATTAAATCCATCTCCTTTCTTCCTCCTTTAGTCATCAACGATCATCCTGTCACATTCAGCTCCTCCGTTAAAAACCTAGGAATCATCATTGACGAAAACCTCTCCTGGAAACCCCATTTCGTCCTCATCTCCCGTAAGTCAATAGGTACCCTTAAGCTATTTCATCGCTTCCGCCACCTACTCCCACAACCCATCCGCAAGCTCCTTGTATCCTCTCTCATTTTCCCCAACTTTGACTCTGGCTGTGTGGCGTACGGAGGCATCACGATGGTACTCGAGGATAGATTGAATACGTGCTTAAGATTTGTCTTCTGTAGATCGAGACGGTCTCATGTATCCCACCTTTACCATGAGTTAAAGTGGCTCTTCCCTTCTTTCCGCAGACAATATTTCTTTGGATATTTCCTATTCCAAACGATCAACACCAGACACCCTTCCTACATCTACAGTCTCCTACAGTTCAAACCCGTGGTCCACTCCCAGAAAACAAGATCCCGTGTTTCCGACCTTTATATCCGTTCCTATAGAACTAAGACATTGAATATTCCTTTATAGCCCGATCCACTGCCTTCTGGAATTCCTTGCCATCTGATATCCGCCATGCCTCTTCGTTGTCCTCATTTAAATATCAACTCTACCAATTCCTTCTCACATATCAAAATGAATTTACATACAATGAAATAAATATTGCGAAACAGATTTTGACTGAGGTGAATGGTTGTTAAAATTGATTGAGTTTTAATTTTATAAATCAACCCATGCGTATTTTATTTTCATTTAAATGATGTTTTTTTATTTTATTTTTTTCAAAATGCTGTTATTTTTACTGATTTTACTGAAGATACTGTATATATTCTTTAATATTGATTAATGTAATTTTTGGCCAGATGTAGTTTTAATTTTTTTTTGTTCATATCTGTTATTCATAAGGGATCTCGTCCCAGAATAAAGTTTACTTTCTATCTATCTATATATTTCAGATAGATTTTAGATATACGATATATGTTTGATGTACCTACATATAAAAGACTAAGCCATAATATATATTCAATAGCTTTTCAAAGGGTTTATTATGGTTCCAACAATAATAATAATAGACTATCAGAGAAAGGCAAAAGAACCGCCAGATATCGAGAGACCTGCGGTACAGACCTTTGTCCTAAATGATGACCCCTATTCGGACCCGAGGCATTGTCCCCAGGTACCGGTACCGCCTCCCCACGAACTCCTATCAATGACAGAACGGACTGGATGAAAGGTGAGGAGTGGCGGACCACCCGCTGGTTCGAGACCGCACATCACTCAGCTGTGGGCCGATGACTGATGGTCGAGGTCTTCCGTCTCTTGGAGGACAATGGCTACGAAATGATGTTTCTGTTGAGTCCTCTTGTTGACATTTGTAATCTGTCGGGTGGCGCTAGCAGTCTTCTACAAAATTTTGATCATGGAATTTGTTAAAGGAAATAAATCAGAGTAGGGGATAGGCGGATCTACGGAGGGGGAGGGCTTTCGAGCTGAAGGGCTTTTTAAAAAGTAAAATCGTACCTGCATACTGTAACCGAAGGAATTATTCAGCCTTTCCCTAATGGGCTATTATTAAAAATTGTATCTTAACGCGACGTCGTGTTAGGAAGGCGAAAAGGAAAAAAGTAGTGTTCAAACCAAATAATAACGAGTTTCATGGAAGATACGGATTAAAATATCTCAGAAACTAAAAATCGGACCTACATACTGTAAGCAAGTGAAATGTTTCATCCTCTTTGTAATGAGCTATTACTTGTAATTTATATTTCATATTATTAATCCATCCTTGTTGATGTTTTCAATTCAATAGTGTGGTGTAAAGCACACATCTTAGTTTTTTTTTCTTCAGTTACCCTCCCTCCCCCACCATCCCACTTTTGGCAATCTTCCTGGATACAACACCTCCAGGAGTAGCTTATCCACTATTTACTATGTCATTTTTGGAGGACCACACTCTAAATAAGCCTTCAGAGACCAAACGTGGTCCAAAATTTGAAGATAGATGAATCAAAAAAGCAACTCCTAAAGAAATTGATGTTCGGCCCATTGGTATAAAGTGATATGATTATAATAGCTCAGTATTCTATTTTAAGATAAAAATACAAATTTTCACGAATTTTAATGGCTTTTAGGATATTTTATGAAGCAATCTGGTCAATATAAAAATTAATTAAAAATTTAAGTAAACTGATTTTAGAATCTTTTTTGCATAATATTATTAAATTTTTATCCTTTAAATAATTAAAACAGATGCCTTCTTGTCACTACATTTTTTTTGCCATTGAAATATTTACAATTTATTAATCCAAAGCCCGAACACCATCGTTTAAAACAATTATTTTACTATTAAAACACTTTATTCAGAAATATTACAATTTGTCACAGTTTAAGGACACTTATAATAGAGTTCAGAGATTGCATTCATACCGTATATACAAAAATATAAATAAATAAAGTAATAACAAAAGAATAAGAAGAAAGAACAAAAGAGTAAAGAAAAAAAAAATATATATATACACATAAGTAAATAAAAATAGAAATAAAAGTAAAACAAACACCTTATATAAAACATACATTATTTACAATTTGCCAGGTGATCTCCGAACCAATCCTGTCCCCTCCACATGTGGAGGGAAAAGGGAGGCTTAGGAGATCCCTACGCTTCTCCCTCAGCCACTTCACTGGTATTTTAAACCAGCGGAGGATGAGTAAGAGCGCTACAGCCACAGACACTCATGACTTGAGTGGAGAATCTGGCCATTGCTAGAACTCCAAAATATCCATATTTACAAAAGGTCTCGTGGCCACTGCCGCTTTAACCTACGAAGGGGATTGTAGGGATGGGTGGTGCTTGATAGGGATTGTACAACGGGATTTGGGTGATGAGAAAGGTTCTGGTGAAATTTGGAAAATTTGGCTGGGATAAGATCAAGAATAAATGGGATATTAAGGTCATGGTGTAGGGTTTTATTGGTTACATAGAAGGGAGCATTGACTATTGTACGGAGGACTTTAGACTGAAAGGATTGAATGCGTTTGATGTTAGAAAATTTGGCTGTTCCCCATAGTTCTAGTCCGTAAGTCCAGATGGGTTTCAGTATTGTCTTGTAGATCAGTAATTTGTTTTCACCAGAAAGTTTAGATTTTCTATTCAGTAGTCTATATAGCTGGCCATATCGTCTGTTAAGTTCCTAACTTAACAATTAAAGATATAAACTACATTTTTAATGCAAATAAAAATATTTGAATATAGAAGAGCACAGATGTCCACATGAGTTATAGAATTTTAAAATGATGCATGTATTTTTTTTTTCCTTTCTTAATTTTAATAAATGAATTACTTAATATAGCGGAAAGTTGCTAATACTTTTCTAATAAGTTTTTTTTGGTTCTTATTCTCCTGTCTTTTCTTAGTTAACCCCTATCGAACTTCCAAACAGTAAAAAATATTCAATTTGTTTTTAAAATTATTATTTTCTCTGTCAAATAGGGTTTTTAAATCAACATTTACAATTAAAACTTATCTACTTATAAAATATTCCAAAAGTGAAGCATATTGACTTTTTTTTTTTTTTGTTTATTTAATGAAATTTACAACTGTATACAAATACAACAAGTAAATATGCGCAAATATAAATAATGGCATGTACAGGCTTGAAGAGTTACTACCCAGTGGTAGCACTCTCTAAATAATTTTAAGTAAGAAGATCACGAGGCCATCTCCTTTTCAGACGCCTAGGAGGATTATCAGGAATCGAGAAAGAAGCAAGAGTGGAAACAAGCGGATTTGGATGGGACTGAAGTTTATCATGAAAGGATAGATATCTGGCTCGAGCTAAATCAGCGACATATGGTACATTGAGGTCTTTATGAATGGTTTTATTTGTAACAAAGTATGGAGCATTAAGGATTTTACGGAGGATTTTGGATTGTAAGGATTGGAGACGATAGGAATTCGATGGTTTGGTGGAGCCCCAAAGCTCAATATTGACTTTTGAAGAGAAGAATAGTTGGGGTGGTCAGCCAGGAAAAGGAAGGCAAAAAATAAATGATAATATCTATTTTTTACATATGCCGACGTTTCGACCTGAAGTTCAGGCCTTCACCAGGGCTGTCTCCTTAAGTGTTGTAGGGAGAATCAATCATATTGACTTTTGATTTTCTACAATAATTCCTTAAGGCTTTTGGTTTATTATTTTCAATAATGAACCATTGTAATCGACCACAAAATTCAAAAACTTAACCTCCACTCAAAATTTGAGGTTTCGCGTTTCAGGATACACAGAATTCGAAAAACGAATAAAATATTTTCTGTCCGTCTGCCGTCCGCGCATTTTCTCCGAAACCGACTGGACCAATGTTTTTCAAATTTGGATATAAAATCAGAGCTCAGCATAGTATGATCCTCCTTCAACGACATTACTATCCGCCGAAAAACCTGCGTTGCTATAGACTGTAGAGCCTAAACGAATGTACCGATTTCAATGAAACTTCGCTAGTCATTTTCTTGACACCCTTTAAATTTATCTATATAACATACTTCAACGAAAAGAAGATGGAAAGTTACGAGGGATGTAAAAATTAAATTCCGAATAACTCAAAAAGTATACATTTTTTGTGAATATTGTATATAGTTTTTTAAACATTTAAGAAATTTCCTAAAAAAAAAAAAAAATTCGTTAAAATTAGGAGCATAGATATGGTCTCTAATTTTTTTTTTTGTTGTATGTTCTACTGCAAAGGTTATATTCTTTGTTTTGGTTTTTGAATTTTGATTGTGTTACTGAAGTAATGGTAGTTTTTTTCAGCATTTTATTAATGCTTAAAAAAAAGTTTAGTTTAATTATTGGAATCACCTTTTATTTATTTTTCTTTGTAACTAGGAAGGTAATGTTACTTTAGATGTTTAATTGTTTGGAAATAATAAATCATTGTGAAATAATTTGTAGCGTTTTTTTTTATTTTAATACTTAGCATAGAAAATAACCAGATTAAAAAAAATAATTAAATGATAATTATAGTTAACTTATAGTCGAGGACGTAATGTAGACGATAGCATTTTGTTGAAAGATGTACAATCGTTGAGTAGCGCTCCTTGACATAAAAGAGAACACCTCAAAAGACGTGCTCAATAAGTTGGAAAATCCTAGCAATAATGGTTCTTGTCCTGGTTCAAGACGCGTTAAAACGAAGGGATCAGTTTCTAAGGCGAGTCTCGTGCCCACTTTCTTTTCAACGCACAACAGTGGAGAAGTTAAGCCGGCAGCTGCTGTGTACTAACGATAAGGATAAGCCAGATCTTACGAATCCTCCGCCTCAACGAATATGTTCGGGCAGTGGTCAGCATTACGCGCCAAAGACCTCTAGTTTCATGAGGTCTTCGCTCACAATGGAGCAATTCGTCATACCCGACCACCACTGGGGGGTCCAACTTTAAAATGCCTCCTCCTAGGGAACAAAACCACAATAACTCGAAACCTAAAGATCCAGTAGAAACCACAACTTGTACAATGTATTGTACTAACTTAATATGATTTTTGAGTCCCCAAACTTATTGTTCTGCGGTTGCAACAATGAATGATGAGTAAGCTTCCGAAATGATTCATTATTAAAATAAAAATTATTTTCAGTTGGGATTTGACTCTGCTATTGTCCACTGACATAAATGTGACCCAAATTACAAAATGACCCCTATAATAGTAGATAATCTAAACTGCATATGATGATGATGATAAATGAAGGTAGTGGACCATGAAAACCAATTTATTTAATTTTGCTACGAATTTCTGTATTTTATTTAATTTTAACTCAGTTACATTTAGTTACATTTCCTGTGTTATATATTTATAAAATCTTTTATCATTATTTATTTATATTTTTTTATTGTATTGCATATATGGTATAAATGTGCCTCACTCAGGTTTAGTACTCAGTACCCTTAAGTGTGACAAAATGTATCATTTCTCAATAAAAAAATATATAAGTTGAATTAGATGAAAGGATTAAAGAGAAATTGAGATAACTCTTCTATAGTTCAAACAAGACCATCTTCTGCTTATAATAAAATGGCTTATAAAGAATGTACCAATCACGGGCGGATCTACGGAGGGGGAGGGCTTTCGAGCTGAAGCCCTCCCCCCCCCAAAATGGTAAAATATAGTTTTATGGTTTTATCGAAAAAAATACTAAAAAAGTATCTCTTAAAGTATTATTGTTTGTGTAATTGCATTTAAAAGTGCTTTAGGAATAACTTAAACACCATTTCATACAGGTAGTTAGTTTCTTTATTTTTTTCCAAAGTAATTATCGTTATTTTTATGAAAAAAAACCGCTTTCGGGCTGAAGTCCTCCCTAAAATTAAATCCTGGATCCGCTAGTGGTACCAATACGAACGTACCAATACCAATATACCAATAGCAATGTACCAATAATTAAAATATTTAATACCTCAGTTGTCTCAGTTGTTAATGACCTGAAGGGTGATTCTAGACAAAATTACAAACAAAAAAGTTCATTTGATGTATCAGCCTATTCCGAACGAAAACGAGTTGAGACTAATTTTGTGTTTTTCTTAAGGTGGTTGGTCTCGTTTTTAATTGAATAAGAAGGAATTGCTCAAAGGCTTCAAGTTAAATAAAGTCTAAGTACACCATCGTAAAGTAGACGATTTCGGTATGTTATTTTCAATAATGAACCATTGTAATCATCCAAAATATTCAAAAACTTAACCACCCCTAAAAATTTGAGGTTTTACGTTCCAGGATACATACATAGAATTCGCGAATCAATTCAAATTTTTTATGTCAGTCCGCCGTCCACGTATTTTCTCCGAGACCACTGGATCGATTTTTTTTTTTTAATTTGGAATTAAAGTCAGAGGTCACCCGAGAAAGATCCTCCAACATCGCTACTATTCGCCCTTTCCTTTCAAGATGGCGGTCGAACAACATGTGTTGGTGACTGCAATGAAACTTGGCTAAACACCTCTTCTACCCTTTAAATGTATCTAAATAATATACTTTAACGATAAGAAGCTGGAAAAAAGTTACGAGGGGTGGTAAAATTAGATTTCCGAATAACTCGAAAACTATACACTTTTTATTGATATTGTAAGGTTATTTAAAAGGATACGATAGAGTGTGAATTTGATCTCTAATATCTCTATATAAATATCCTTTAAAACAGATTGTAATATTTCTCAATAAAGAAGTTCTAAAAATAAAATAGGTTACAAATTTCCCAATTTTTTTTTAATTTGGTGCGCGCATCACACGAATTTCACTTACCACCCTCTTCTTAGCAGAAATAAGTATTTTCAGACAAAGGAGAAGTGAAAGTAAAAATTATATACATATTTTGATTTTTATATCGCTGTATTCTCTGCAATTATATATTAAATAATTCCAACGATAGTATTTATGAAAAACGCAATGTATATGAACATAATATTGTCGGAGTCCGTATTATATGAAGCTCATGTTATGTACTGAGGCCCCTTGTAGTCTCTCAGGCAAGCTCGTATTCTTTAGATTTATTTATTATAACTACTCTCCGTTACTACATCTTGTTTCTCCTTTAGTTAATTATCAAATTCTTACATAGTTTTATTTAACTATTTTTTATATTACAGACGATTTCCTTCAGCTAATAATAACCAAGGATAACTATCAGTACTACAAGGCATTTTTGTACGAGTGTTACGAAATAATAATAATAAAAAAAATAAAGGTATTTTAGTGGAAGCTAATATTGAAAATGATCCATTTAAGCCCTGTTAGAGAAAATAAATCAGAATAAAAACTCCGGTTATACTAAAAACTGCTTAATAATACACTGAGTCAAGATAAAAAATCTTTGAAATCGGACTATTTTGAGCAAAGATATGGTGTCTAGATATTTTTCATATGTTCTACTACAAAAGTTATATCCTTTGTTTTGTTTTTCATTTTTGAAAGTGTTCCTTAAGCAATGCTATTTTTCTAATTCCTTCTTATTTAATAAAAATCGTGACTAGCTTAAAAAAAAAAAAACTCAAAATTAGATTTAACTCTTTTTTTAGTTTGAAATCAGCCCATGTTGTTTTTGTTTTTTTTTTGGAATTCTTGTGTAGAATCACCTTCAACAATTAGGAACCGAGACACCTTATATAATAAATTTTATATAATTTAAATTAATTTATTATATTTTTTTAGTTTTTGTTATAATTAAATTATATGACATTAATGCACTGATATATCAAATACATAGTTAAATTCTAGTTACGATGGATTAAGTGGCCTTTTTCAGCAATTTCTACTGATTTATAAAAAAAAAATTATAAAAACTATAAAATTATAATAATAAAACGTAATTCAAAAATACTTTGCAGAATATCTTGATTTTTTTATTTAATATTTGCAATTTAACATTTTGTTATATATATTTACTGATTCTTAGAGGTAATTTAAATTGTATATACTTCCCTGGAAATGAGTCATATTAATATCTGTTTTATAAACTAATGTAATATATACCTAATCTGAACTACTTTTAATGAATAGGTGATGGATTGTTTAGTAAAATTGTTATATCGCTATTAAAAAAACCATTTGTATTTCCTTTATTTTATTCGGAAGTTGGACCATATCATAAAATATAGGAACTTTTAATATTAAAGTGCATTATTCCCTCTGCACAAAAGAAATATAGAAAGGGCGAAGCTATAAGTTCTTCTATGTAACTGGAACTGGTTGTTAGTATTTGGTCTCAAAATGAGGGAAAACGCGAAATTGAACCTAAACATTGGAAAAATTCATTAAGCGAACGACAGTGCCAAAATTTCGGAAAAGAAAACAAGGATCAGTATCCATTATATGGCTAAACGAATATATAGTAGACAAATGAACAGAATATTTCAAGATTCTGCTAAATGGGGGTAAAAATGCTTGATCAGTTTGGATGATATTAAGCAGGTTTATTATGGTGGAGACCATTTCATCAGCAAGAACACTTTCCATTGCCTAAGGAACACTTTCAAAAATGAAAAACAAAACAAAGGATATAACTTTTGTAGTAGAACATATGAAAAATATCTAGACACCATGTCTTTGCTCAAAATAGTCCGATTTCAAAAATTTTTTATCTTGACTCAGTGTATTATTAAGCAGTTTTTAGTATAATAGGAGTTTTTAGTCTGATTTATTTTCTACTGATTTTTATGTTCTATAATGATTTCATTATTTGCTTTTTCTGATTCAATTTAAAATAAAATAAAAAAATATTTACAAATATATTTTTTCTCTCTCTTTACTAAATATGTGTACATACAAAGTTTGTTTAGGTTTAGTTATATAAGGAAGTGAGGAGAATGCGTGGAACATGTTACAAATGGAAGCCTCCCCTCGCCCTCGATAGATGCGGCTGTTATTTCCTCACGATATAAACGGCATTGTATCGATTAGCTTTAGTGTTAGTGGCAGGAGGGGGGGCTGCCTATTGTCAGCTCATCATAGCCGCCATTTTAAAAACTATACCTTATTAAAGTTTTATATATATATATATATATATAGAATAGATGAAGAATCGACTTTATTCTGGGACAAAGTCATATAAGAATAACAATATTGGACATAAAAATTAACATTAAATCTAGCAAAAAAAAAAAAATTTAAGGCTAATTTTGTGTTGTTTTTTTTTAAGCTAGTCACGGTTTTTATTAAATAAGAAGGAATAAGAAAAATAGCATTGCTTAGTAACAGTTTCAAAAATCAAAAACAAAACAAAGGATATAACTTTTGTTGTAGAACATATGGAAAATATCTAGACATCATATCTTTGCTCAAAATTGTCCGATTTCAAAGATTTTTTTATTTTGACGCAGTGTATTATTAAGCAGGTTTTAGTATGTAGGTTAATAATGTAGGTTTTATTCTCACCGATGTTCTTTATTACGGCTTAAATGGCTAATTTTCAATATTGGCTTCCTCTATATTACAATGAAATAATGACTACAACATAATTAATAAGAGAAGTATTTACATAGCTATACAAATATATTAAAGAAAACAGATGAGCAATAAGGTCACAATACTGCAAAAATACAAACAATAAATTATGAAATACTAAATGAAATTGGAAAAGAACCATCAATTACTTTGGTGTATAGCCATTTAAGTAATGAAAAAAATAAATAAATAATAATAATAATAAAAAAGTAAATACATATTTACAATAATTGATTTGCATCTGTACCTTAATATGTTCAAATCAATACTTATAATAGTACTGTAAACATTAGAAAAGTCTTCATTAGGATATAATCTATATCCTAAAGATGTAAATTGATAGCAGAAGAAAAAAATAAGATAATATTCATATAGAGGAGTGCGTTCAATATTAGCAGACAATTAAATACATCTCAAAGACTTAAAATCTTATCAATAAAAAAAAAAATACTCTAAAAAATAATAATATATATATATATATATATAAATGAAATTTTTATAACAGTGATGGCAGATCTCAAGAGCTCCAAAAAAGTTCATATAAACAATGGGCCAATCATACGTCCCAGATCATATAAAAACTACTAACAAATATTTAGCAACAACCAATTGTAGTAATTTTTGCTGAAAAACGGGGTATTTATACTTGAGAGAATAAAAAATAACATCATTTTCTACACAACAATCAAGTTTTTCTATAATAAATCTCAACTTAATTAATATGGACTTAAAGCGAACGAAGAAGTTTTTGTAAAAGTGGGATATCTACAGTATAGTTGGATGGTGGTAGTAAAAAAAAATTGAGAATAATTTATTTAAAATTAATATACAAATATATAGTATTAACAATATATATTTGAGCATAGTATACAATACATTTATATATATATATATATACATATAAGATCATTTCCTGATTAAGATCATTTTCCTCTGCCCAAAGAGAGTGTGATCTATTATTAACACTCGTACGAAAACGGCTTGTAGTTCGGATAGTTATCCTTGGTCATTATTAGCTGAGGAAAATCGTTCTCTGTTAGAATATAGGGTAAGATGACCAGATTTTAAAATTGGTAAAGTGGGGCCTCATTGAACGGGGGGAGGAGAGATACGCGATTAAAAATTTGGTTCATTAAGTCCAACAGATAGTTCAAATTTACTGTTATAATAATTCATTTTACATAACAATAATCTGGTGCGAATGTTAATCAGATGAAATAGTATTTAGCTGAAATAAGACTGGGGATTTAGTTCTAAAAGCGTATTTTCGAGGGCGAATAATTGACTTCTAATTTATAGCTTCAATAATAACACTGGTTTTAAGACTTAAATGTTTGTACCAGAAGTTTGTACACAATCAAGGAGCTCCTTTTCAAATTGCTATAAACGAAAAAAGAAGTCTTCCTGTATATTCCTTTATTTTTCACTTTTGCGCCACCGGGCTCGTTCTTTTATCAGACCATCATCAGGCTAGGAAAAACAATACAATAAACAAAAATAACAACTTTTGTAAATAAACATAAAATCTAATTTAAATTTAAAGTCAAACCTTAATAAATTAATCAATAAAAATGGTAATTACCCAAATCCTCTCCTGCTTTTCAAATGAGGACTAAAAAATAAAAATAAAACCATTGACCAGATGGACAGACGGAAAGAAAAATAAAAAGCAGAATTAAAGAACTTCTTCCTGGTTTAGGTCATGCATCTTAAAAATCATTTTTTAAATTATTTATACCCACAAGAAAATAATGAGGTAAATCTGCTGCATGCAATTTAAAAAAGGAAAAGGATGGAATTTTTTGAAAAATTAGAAATTAAGAAAAGGATTATAAAAATAACGCAATATGCCTGAATATAAAAAGTACTCAATTTGAGAATTCTGCACTCATAAAATTAATGGCGGCAAATGAAAACAATACGTGGGGATAGGGATAGCACATCGGGTCAATAGTTTTATTTTTATTTTTTAATCCTCATTTGACAAGCAGGAAAAGAGAATCACCATTAGTTGGGTGATTACCATTTTTATTGATTAATTTATTAAAATTTGATTTTAAATTAGATTTTATTATTATTTACATAAGTTTTTATTGTTGTTGTTAAATTTATTATTTTACCTACCCTGATGAAGGTCTGATAAAAGACCGAAGCTAAACGAAGTTAATTTGCTGATGCCCAAGATTTAACTTTTTTCTTTGCAATATATTTTTCTAAAAACGATACCTAATTAAAAACATCATTTTCGTGTTATTATTATCATTAAATTCCAACAATGGTGGTCGAATTCTATCAAGTGATCAACAATGCGGCTTTTGCTAAGCTGTGATAAATAATAAGTTTCTTAACAATTATTAGGTGTTATTAAAGTTTATCTGGTGATACTGATATAAAAGGTAAGATGTTCCAACAGATAGAGAAGTTTAAGTGTCTAAAGTCAATGATAACTAGAAAAAATTAGATAGTAGGGGAGATTAGCTCGCGCATCTTGTCCCGGAATTTAAAGACTCGAATCTATAAAACCATTATTCTAACTACATTTCTTTATGGATGCGAAACGTAGCCGCTTACATTAAGAGATGAACAACGTCTTAAGGTTTTTGAAAATAAAGTATTGCGTAGAATATTCGGACCGAAGAAAGATGAGTTAACCGGAGAGTTCAGAAGGTTGCACAACACCGAGTTACGTGAACTGTATCCAGTTAATATGATTGAGGTGATTACTTCGCGGAGAATCAAATGGTGTAACATAGTTGGTCTTAGTAACGAGAGAATTTCTGAAATATTGATATTTTCTCTACCGAATGGTAAACGTCCGAGAGGTAGACCGAAGCGAAGGTGGGAAGATTGCATTAAGGCCGATCTGAAGGGACTGGGTTTGGACGTCGAACGGTGGAGGGAGGTGTGTAATAAGCGATTAGTGGTGTCGGCATTGAAGCCTTTTATTATTATTAATATTACAGTTTATCATTATAAAATCAACAAAAATAATATAAAACTCTTATCCTGGAGAAATAGCTACATAGTAAATCGTATATTCACTTCCCGTTCTCCTGCCGTACACTAGCTTGTCGAGCATTCTCTCCCAAAATCGAACTTTTTGAAAACGCCACAGGACAAATTGTTAGAAATCGAGGCTGTCCTGCCGAAAGCGGGACGTTTGGTCACCTTAACGTAGAGCCCTGATTCTCGCACTTTGCAAGACAAAACTCGATTTTTACATAAAAATTAAGGCAAAATAGTTACTAATACTTGACAATCTTAGTTACTATATGTTAATAATTAGTGTAACCTTTTGTATTTTTACTGCTCTAATTTTTCATTCGGACTTGGTTAGGTTTCTCCTATCTATAAAATTAATGTAATAAGTATAAAGTAATAAGTTAATAAGTTCAATGAAAATATTTTTTTTTTAATAATAATACAATCAGCCACTGCTGGAGGGCTATAAGTTCTCATTAGGGCTAAAAGTTCTCTTTCAAACAATATATACAAATAATAAAGAAATAAATATAAATATAAGAAGTAAATAAATAATACTGATGAAGAAGGTAAATAAAAAATAAATAAACAAATAAAATATAATAAAAACTTCTAAACACAATCATAAATATATATAATATATACATTCGCACAAGAATCTCCGAGCCAGGCTTTTTCCCCCACATGTGGAAGGCAAATCAAGACTCCGGAAGATCCCAGTGCCACTTTTCCAGTCGCATCACTAGTATTAGAAGCCAGTGGAGACTGAAAGAGGGCACTAGAGCCACAGAAGTTAATAAGTAACTGCAAGACTGTTGCGAGACTCTTGCGCAAGACCAAGACCATGAACAAGAATGAGTTTGCAAGACCAAGACTCGTCTCGGTCTCACATTTGGGCAACACTAGTACTTGTATACATGATTATGCTCCAGTAGATTTAAATAAACAAGAGCTTACAGGTTGAACCCTTAACCATACACAAGATATAATTTCTTTGGAAGCTTGATCAAAAGAAATGCTCCATTTCCTCCTCTCACAACAAGGACGTTGGTTCGAGCAGATTACGTTGCGATGTTCCGGATAAAACGCTGGAACCCCGACCACCCCCTAACCCCTGACCTCCTTTAAATCGATCCGGGATAACATCGATAGCTATATCGACCGGGTGCAGAGAGCCAACATGAGATCCTACCTATTAATACAGAGCTGCCGGGTGCGGGGCAGATGTGCTATTCGTACTCAGTACCGTCGCCAATCGGAGTCCACGTTCTTTGTCATCGCAGCCATCCTCTGATCGGTGGTCCCCCTCCCCCCTCCTGCAGTAGTAGTTATCCATTCTGGGTGGTTAGCCATTTTAGGGGTTGTGGATTCCGCTCGGCTTGACAGGGCCTTTAGAATATAGTTGAAATATATATATCAGCTGTAGTAGTAATGGTATTCTACAAACCCAGATCAATAACAAGAGCAATACTAAGTTTACGTTTCAACGCTTTTTCAATGTACATGTAACAATTTTACATGTGCGGAGATATTAATCCGAATACATAATATTAATAACTCTACATTATAAGGAACAATTCATGAAAAAGTTATTTAAAGTTATAGAGTCATTTAATGCACGGTTTTGCAATAAACCGACGATATTAAATCATCTTAAAACTAGTCAATTATAACAAATATGCTGTAAATATATAATTTAATATAATTAAATAACAATCAGCTGTTAAAAATACTCCTTTTTTACAAACATAAATATTGTTTATAAACTGAAAATAAAATTACTTTCATTTGTTTTTAGCAAATTTTAAAGAAAGCTTTTAACTTATAAAAATTTGATAGGGTGATAAATAGTCAGGACGCAGTCATTATACAATTTTTTTATTTGTGCCAAAGTTTCAACCCAAAGATGTGGGTCATATTCAGGTATGAAAATTTTAAAATAGAATCAGAGATATAATATTATACGACCGATAATGGTACATGAATCTTAACTAATATTACTATACACAATAAAAATGAATTATGTAAAAAGTTATATAAACGAAAAATAATATATATAATATATTTATAAGAATTTGTAATATTTTCTCTTATTATCCGTGGTTCGAGCACTGAAGGCTTTCAAGTACTGACACATTTGGTAGGTAAGTGAATAGTTCAGGGGGAGGGAGGGAGGATTTCCCAATTGTCCTTCTTCAGTAAACGTTGGCATAAATAAAAAAAAATTGTAAGACTGTATCCTATTTATCACCCATGATATGTAGAACATTCGACTAGGTTCCTTCAATAATTCGAAAATTTTATAGATTTGTTTAATATTTGCTAATTTATATATATATATACTTATATTGGCAAAAGGTTTTGTTATAATTAAAGGAAATAAAGAAAAAAAATCGCTTTTCTTGGTTATGATGTATGGCGCGTTATGATGTATGGCGCGTTATGATGTATTAGTATCAATATATATAAAATCGTCTGTTTATAAATATTTGAATTTAATTAATTGTGATGATTATGAAGTTTGATTATTTAATTTTTAAATAATTGGTAATTGGTTGACTGTCGTGGATAATGAAGAGAAGAATAGTTGGGGTGCTCAGTCAAAAAAGGAAGGCAAAAAATAAATTATAATATTTATTTTTTACATATGGCGACGTTTCGACCTGAAGTTCAGGCCTTCATCAGGGCTAAGAAAATAACCAGATAACAAGGTATGAGAAACATAAGTAATGATGGTAAAAAAGATAATAAAAAATGAGAAAATAAAATAGATTAGATGTAGATAAAATAGATCTAAATAAAATATTAGAAAAATAAAATAGATAGATATAAAGTAAAATGAAATTGTTAGAATAATGACTAAGAACTAAGAGATAAATAATACAGACTGTTACATAGTGTGGAATGATGAAGTAGGCATAATCAAAAAGGGGGTGACAAAAGTGTTACATTGGGAATCTTAGAATAAAATGTAAAAACATAAAAAAGAAATATAAAGTTATATAAGAAATGAAAATAAAATAAATAGTAAAATTAAAAAAATAGTAAAATTAAAAACATTGAGAATGGAGTAGTTAGATAGAAAGAAATAGTAACAATAATAACAATAAAAAATAACACTATGTAACAGTCTGTATAATCTATCTCTTAGTTCTTAGTCATTATTCTAACAATTTCATTTTACTTTATATCTATCTATTTTATTTTTCTAATATTTTATTTAGATCTATTTTATCTAGATCTAATCTATTTTATTTTCTCATTTTTTATTATCTTTTTTACCATCATTACTTATGTTTCTCATACCTTGTTATCTGGTTATTTTCTTAGCCCTGATGAAGGCCTGAACTTCAGGTCGAAACGTCGGCATATGTAAAAAATAAATATTATAATTTATTTTTTGCCTTCCTTTTTTGACTGAGCACCCCAACTATTCTTCTTTTCATTAATTTTTAAATGTATAATTTTAAATTAAAAAATCCAAAGAACATAGTGTTGATATGATTATTATACTTTATTGAGTCTCGGTCGACTAATAATTGGATCACCTGGGCCGGACTCGAAGCCGCACAAGAGACCGAAGACCAGCTGACCATTAAGATAGGGACTGAGTGTGACCAATGAGGACCGACCGTAGGTAACAAGATTCCCCGGGCTGCTCAGGATCAGCTCGGACACGCTGTACGCTGCGTGTTCTACCACTCCACCAATTGGTCTTGTCCAATTCAGCATGGATAATACTGTGAAATAGTTTATTATCGCTATATTTATACCATATTAAATTCAAATATCTGTTGAGATACAATCAATTGAAGCATGAAGCACCTGGTAAATTACTGCTTTAGTCTGCGTTAAAAAAAATCGAATTATTATCATCATGCTAAACGTTTTCGGGGAGCATTAATAAACGAAGAAATTTATACTATATTATTTTTAAAGGAAGGAGATGGTCCGGGGTTGCGGTCATAAACGCTACATCAATTTTATAAATCCAGCATTGTAGTGATGGAATATAAAATTTTTAAAGAAATATGACTGTTGATATAAAAAAAAAAATAGTAAAAAAAAAGAAAAGAAAAAAAATGTACACATGTTCCCTAAGATGTTTAAAAATTTTTATTGCAATTCATCACAAATCACGGAAAAAGATTAAATAAAAGCTTTGCAAAACTTAATTGTGGTCATTTCAGCCTTTTCAGAAATCGCGGGTACTTTTAGGTGACTGGTAGTGTTGCCCAAAACCAACACCGCCTATCTGTTGCAAAACCAAGACCAAGACCAAGACTGGTAAAATAAATAAATTTTTTAAATAAAAATTGAAGCAAAATAGTTACTAATACTTGAAGAATTGGTGTATTCAATTCTGATTATGACCGCAACCCCGGACCATCTCCTTCCTTTATAATGCAACGGTCAACTATTAAATATTCTATATTATTTTTATGATAATACCTAACTTTCGTCCAAGAGCCAAATCGAACGATTTATTGGCATGTCGAAAAAAAAATACGTTAGCTCGTGCCTAAGCGAAAGTATTAACTGGGATATGATAAAATTTATATAGGGCCACCTAGACACCAACCCACATGTTTTTAACCTCCCGCACGAATACAATGCTTCCCAACTTTCGGTAGTGAGGAAGTAAAAAGTCATAAATTATTTGTTTTTTGTTTGTTTTTTTTACCACCTTTCGATTGTACTACATTTGTTTCACTTTTAGAAAAACTTTCTCATTTCATAAGTCCATAAAAATTAAGTTGAGGTTTATTAAAAAAAAATTGAGATTTACTATCCAGTCACTAGTGTTGGCCAAATGCGAGACCGAGACAGTCTTGGTCTAGGTCTTTGAGTAAAGAGTCTTGTAACAATCTTGTAGTTGCCTATTAGTTTATAACAAGAGAGATATTACTGTAATTTTTTAGATATGAGAAACCTAATTAGTCTGAATGAAAAATTAGAAGAGTTAAATGCAAAAGTATATTGAATACACCAATTCTTTACATATAGTAACTAAAATTTTCAAGTATTAGTAACTATTTTGCTTCAATTTTTATTTAAAAAATGTCTTGGTCTTGGTCTTGGTTTTGCAACAGATAGGCGGTGTTGGTTTTGGGCAACACTACCAGTCACCTAAAAGTACCCGCGATTTCTGAAAAGGCTGAAATGACCACAATTAAGTTTTGCAAAGCTTTTATTCAATCTTTTTTCCGTGATTTGTGATGAATTGCAATACAAATTTTTAAACATCTTAGGGAACATGTGTAAATTTTTTTCTTTTCTTTTTTTTTACTATTTTTTTTTTTTTTTTATATCAACAGTTATATTTCTTTAAAAAATTTATATTCCATCACTGCAATGCTGGATTTATAAAATTGATGTAGCGTTTCTTTCAAATTTCATTTAGTCATTATTATGTTATTGTTTTAGCTCCAATATTGTAGTATTGCAAACATATTACCCAACTGTTTTCGTTATATTCTAAGAGCTATTATTCTTAATTTATTACTAGTATTTTAATTGTTCCTTATTGTAATAGGTCTTTTGGCCAGATTTATTGTTAATTTATGTGAACAATACTGTTATTCTTAAGGGACCTAGTCCCAGAATAAAGATGATTTTCTATTTCTATTTCTATATCTCACTATTATAAATGTCCTTGATGTGACAGAATGTAATATTTCTAAATAAACAAAAATTTCTATTTCTATTTCTAAATACGCGTGCCTGCTGAAATGTTCGATTCAGAGCATTTACATTTTTTTGTACTTATCAAAACACAAATCTTAAATTTCCTATTTTTCTGTGGAAAAACTGACCATTTTTTATATAAACTATTTTTGTAACTCTGAGATGCAGCTATTAACTCCTTTCACTATTAAGCAATTACTCCTTTAAATCGGCAGGGTGCCCTTTCTTAAGTAGTGTTGCCCAAAACCGATCGTGGTCTTGTTGCAACTGTTGCAAGACCAAGACCACGACGGGTGAAAATAATAGTTACTATTACTCGAAAATTTTAGTTACTACATGTTAATAACTGATATAACTAATATACTTTTGCATTTAACTCCTCTAATTTTTCATTCGGGCTTAGTTAGGTTTCTTCTATCTAAAAAATTACAGTAATATCTCTATAGTAATAAGCTTGAATGAATTTTTCGTCATCTTGATCAATCATCGGTGAAGTTTCCAATATATTTTCTATCTCTTTCAGGCGATACAGACTACCTCTACCTTTGAAAAACCCTCTACTGTAGTACGCATTTTTCTCTATATTTTTGCTTCTCACCTCCCGAAGTAGGGACGCAGTGTGTTCGCTAGGAGAAAGGGAAATTAAAAAAATTTTTGTTTGTCGAATCGAAAAAATCTTTCACTGGTTTTACGTTTCAGACATCAAGGGATCAAATTTGGTTCGGTGTCTGTCTGTTGTTTCAGTATGTCTGTATGTAGTCAAATCGATGTGGACGGGGCAATATCACTCGTACGTTCATCCAATCTTCATGAAATTTTCAGGGATTATGCTGATCGGTGCGTAGAATGGTCCCATATCAATTTTATCAAATTCCTACAAGCCCAATTCCGCTACGCACGCAGCAAACGTATATTTTTAGATATGCCAATATTTCAGAAAGGGGCTCGTTCGATTTGTGCACTCAAAGTTGATAAAAGGTAGACTTTGGTGAAAAAATAATTGTCGAGTGTTCAATTTCATTGAATTGCGTCCTACCTCTTTCTCTTATAATGTGCCTACTAGTCCGCGTCGCCGATCGGGCATATTTTCTGAAATCTACTAGACCGATTTTTTGAATTTGATATAAAACAGAGGTCACCCGGGATTCATCCTCCTTTCAACGACTTTACTATTCGCCTTCTAGTTTCAAAAGGCGCCGAAAACCTGCGTTGCTATAGATGTAGCGCCTAAACGTATGAACCGATTTGATGAAATTTGCTAAAGTCAATTTCTTACGCCTCTAATTTTATTTTTTTATACTACCATACTTCAACTAAATGATGCTCAAAAAAGTTACGAGGGATGGTATATTAAATTTCCGAATAACTCAAGATGTATACACATTTATTGTCAATATTGTATTGGTTTTGCAAAATCGGGCAATTAAAATATAAAATTTGTTTTTTAATTATATTAAATTATATATTTACAGTATATTTCTTATAATTGACTACTTTTAAGATAATCTAATATCATATGTTTATTCCAAAACCGTTCATTAAATGACCCCATAACTTTAAATAACTTTTTCATGAATTTTTCCTTTGTCAAATCAGAAACTTGGGTGCTTGTAGAAACTGTATTTGATACATAAAAAGGCTTAATGTTTTTTTATCGATAAATAAGGTCGAGATTCACAAATATGTATCCCTCCTCTCAATAAATTTAATTGCTCTTATCTTATTCAGTGCAAGCGAAAGTATAATTAGAAAGAAGTTTAAATCATAAATAATTACATTGGCTGCCTGTTCTATCATTTTTTCTTTGACCCTAGTTTGGAAGTTTCTTCGAATTGTAACTCATTAAAAATTTGAGGACGTATAAGAACTTTTACTTATTTAATTATATATTTTTTTAGGGATTTTAATTACATACTTAAAACATCCTCGTTTTCTGTATAAGGGAGGCTAAAAATTAAAAAAATTGTTTTTCCTTCTTTTTCTATTTAAGAATTTGATTTCGTTTTCTAATAAATCTGAGGTCAGAAATTTTGGCCATCAGAGAGTCAAGTATAATCGTAATCTTGTTCAGCGAGCCTTTTGACAGTGACAGTCATAATAAGTGAAGATTCGTTTTACTGTTAATTTGAAAATTTTATTTAGGGAATAATAAAAACAGCTGGTTGACGGTGAGGTAAGTAGTGGGGAGGGGGGGAAGCAACAAGGTATTGCCTGCTGGTATTAAGAAATAAAGACAGTTAACTCACTGTTATATGCATTTCCTTTACGATCTCGTAACTCCTTTTATTCTTCTCTTAACTTTATCAAACTTTGTACACTTATTCTTTAATGTAAAATGAACTATTTTGTAAAAACATCACTTGAATTAGTCAATTTTAACTTTCTAAACTCAAGACAGACGTAGAGCTGATGTTGCTCTATACACGGCCACGGCCAGACTCTTCTATCTAAAAAAATACAGTAATATCTCTATAGTAATAAGTTAATAAGTAAACCAAGACTGACTTTGCAAGACCAAGACTCGTCATGGTCTCTCATTTGGGCAACACTACCTTTAATTAAAGGGGCCTCTTTAAATTGGTCCTTTTACTTAAGGGAAAACCTATATACATAACGGACTCCTCCGTCTGAATTATTCTTATGTTTCCGAATATCATCCAATGACTTTCCTTCTCTCTACAATATAGTAGTGATATCGGTAGCAGTGTTGCCTTAATTATACCATATGATTATGATAGCTCTGAGAGCAGCCTAGCTGACAGGCGGAGTGGAGAGAAGGGTATAGGTTTCCCGTGAGAGGTCTCAGCTGTTATTAGAACTCCAGTAGATGGGCTAATCACAGAGGCCGTGGCTAAGATAGTGGGGCCCACTCACAGCCACTTCGATCCACTGACTAGGGAGGAATTCTATATATAGCGATGGCATTGGTCAATACTGCAATGGAGGAGGCATAGGCGTAGTTCACAGCTGCTCTTGATAGATTTCAAATTGGCTTTCCATTCGATTGGCAAGCAGAAATCGAATAATGTTTTAATAGAATAACGAAAGTCTAAGAAATTAATAATTAATTTAATTATAATGTCAAAGGCCGAAACAGAAAGTCCAAATTAAGCATATGGCTTCTAATCCGTGGTACAGACCCTCCCTCTTTTAGACGTATAAAGCTTATTACATGTCAATGAGTTCAAAACTGTTTATTACTGGTACATGTAGTCTACTGTTTCATGAATATGTAGATAATATTAAATCAGATAATATATATATATTTTTTTATTATTTTAATGGAATTTACAACTGTATTACATAGAGAATACAATAAGTAAATGAGAAATTGGTAACATGGCATGTACAACATGAAGAGAAACTACCCATTGGTAGAACTCAAATTAAAGTTCTATATTAGAAGATCCCGAGGCCATCTTCTTTTCAGACGCCTCGGAGGGTTATCAGGGATCGAGGAGGAAGCAAGGTTTGAAACGAGAGGATTCGGATGGTTCTGCAGTTTGTTATGGAAGGAAAGGTATCTGGATTGGGATCGGAAACATATGGAACATTAAGGTCTTTATGGATGATTTTATTTGTGACAAAGTAGGAAGCGTTGAGGATTTTACGAAGGATTTTAGATTGTAAGGATTGGATACGAGAGGAATAGGAGGAATTAAATCCAATAGTTCATTGGCCGTATTAGATCTCCTGAAAGTCCCTTTTGTCATTGACTAAATAAAATTACAATTTTCTCATTAAAAAAAAAAAAAAAATGTCTACTTAACCATGGTGAAGTTTTTGATAAATTCCTTATTATTAATAAAAACTGGGAATACTTTAAGGAAAACACAAAATTTGTGTTAACTCCTTTTCATTTCGGAATCGGTCCATGTATCAAATCAACTTTTTTGTTGAAATTTTCTGTAGAATCACCCTCAAGAGTTTGGCTATTAACAACTTAGAAACTCTGACAATTTTTTTTGTATATTTTTTATAAATTTAATCGCATGGTTATTATATCAATTTTTATTAGCTTTCAATTAATTAATTCATTATTAAGATGTATTCTTCGTTCATGTTGTGTTATTTAAAAAAAGAATCATTGAATATTTCATTGTTGACCGTTGCATTATTAAGGAAGGAGATGGTCCGGGATGGTGGTTATCTTAACTATATTATTAAAAGCCAACGTTTCGACCCAACTTTGAAGGTCTTCTTTAGAGAGGTGTGGAGGAGTTTCACTAAGAACTCAAGTTCTAGAAAATTCCTTTAGAAAAGTTCTAGAGTTGAGTTCTAAGTAAACCTCCTACCTGCAAAGTCGGGTCGAAACGTCGGCTTTCAATAAAATATATAGTTTAGTATAATTAAATAAAATAGTTTAGTCTATTTATCCACTATTTAGTCTAGTTATGACGGCTACACCGGACCATCTCCTTCCTCAAGAGTTTTAAGTGTAACTCCTAGCTAAACACATCTCCCTGAAGAAGACCTGCAAAGTCGGGTCGAAACGTTGGCTTTTAATAAAATATTTAATCTATTTATGACAGCCACTCCGGACCATCTCCTTCCTTTATAATATATTATGTTTTCTATTTCTACAATCGGCCAAAAATGGTGAGCTACGGGTAACTGAAGAAAAAAACAAACAAAAAACTAAGATGTGTACTTTAGACCGCAGGATAGAAGATATAACATCAACAAGGCGAGATTAATAATATGAAATATAAATTATAAATAATAGCTCGTATTGAATATTTAATAGTTGACCGTTGCATTATAAAGGAAGAAGATGGTTCGGGGTGGTTAGGGTAGATGTGTACTGATAAATAGGCTAAATAGTGGCAAAACTATTTTATTAAAAGCCAACGTTTCGACCCGATTTTCCAGCTCTTCTTCTAGGAGTTTCACTTAGGACTGCTAGCAGTTCGAAACGTTGGCTATTAATAAAATAGTTTTGCCACTATTTAGTCTATTTATGACCGCCACACCGGATCATCTCCTTCGTTAAGAGTTTTAAGTGTAAACTCCTTGCTGAACACACCTCCCTGAAGAAGACCTGCAAAGTCAGGTCGAAATTGCTGCTTTTATAAAAATAGTTTTGCCATTATTTAGTCTATTTATGACAGCCACCGCGGACCATCTCCTTCCTTTATAATATAATATGTTGTAAAATTTCTACAATAACAAACACCGAGACGAGTATTGGTCTTGCAAACTCAGTCTTGGTCTTGCGTAAGAGTCTCGCTAAAGTCTTGCGGTTACTTATTACCTTATTACTATAAAGATATTACTGTATTTTTTTACTACACATAGGAGAAACCTAAGTCCGAATGAAAAATTAGATGAGTTAAATGCAAAAATATATTGGCTATACCCATTATTAACATATAATAACTAAGACTGTCAAACATTAGTAACTATTTTGCCTTAATTTGTATTAAAAAAAACCACTAGCGGATCCAGGATTCATTTTTGGGGGGGCTTCAGCCCGAAAGTTGTTTTTTTCATAAAAATAACGATAATTACTGTGAACAAAAAGAAAGAAACTAACTACCTACATGAAATGGTGTTTAAGTGATCCCTAAAGCCCTTTTAAATGTAATTACACGAACAACAATACTTTAAGAGATACTTCTTTAATATTGTTTTCGATAAAACATGGTTACATTTTACCATTTTGGGGGGGGCTTCAGCCCGAAAGCCTCCCCCCGTAGATCCGCCCGTGAAAAAAACCATTTACCAGTCCTGTTCTTGGTCATGCAACAGTTAAGCAGCCTTGGTTTTTGGGCAACACTAATCGGTGTATAACGCATTAAATTATATTTAATTAAACAATGACGAATAATACTTATATACTATGGTATAATAGTAGTCGGCATTGTATAAGTTTAAAAAATCTGTCCGTTTAAAAGCAGTTGTCGGGCGAAATGCGTCATAGGAGCCCCACCCAACTGACATCAACTAAATGGGATTTGAAACTCTTATGTGTTTTTCCGTTTAGTCCGTTTTATCCATTTTTTCCCTCCCAAGTCCCAGAACCGATGTAGCACAGATCCTGGACAATGGGAAAAGTCAAAAATCTCTATTGACAGAAAGATTTAGAAGGAAAAAAAAAGCGAGGTGAGAGATTTGTTAGGCAGGTAATCTAGGTCCTGAGTCCCTCCGGGTGGTCCCAAATACAAAGAGGCATCTACGATAAGGGCGTGGTGAATCTCTGACCTAGCACGTGACAATGCGCAGATGCGGGGGTGGCGCATGATTCGACACGCGCGGGAAGTTGAATGCGCGGAGGGTGAAGCCGGGAGGGGCGACTCGAAGCCCAATGCCGTTCTCATAGTGCGCCGCGGCTCATGGATACATATCAAAGGAGAGGGTAATACGAGTCCGTGGATCGACATCTGTATGCCGGGGACGAGACGTACATAATCGGTTCTTCGTTGATGTTCTGGCTAAAAATGGATAAAATTGTTAATATTAATTCACCGTTCTGCTTATTCAAATGAATTGCTGATTCAAAATAACACCATATTTTTTAAAATACTAACTTTCATATTTCGAATTATCATGTTATAGTCCGTGGTACAAACTCCTTTTCATTAAATTATTAACACCTATCTGAAACATTGCTAAATGGAATATGCTAAATAGCTTTATCTCATCGTAACCTACAATTATTTTATTTACGAAATATTTTATTGAGAAGGAGTTTATCGAGGAGGGAGGGGGGGAGAGGGTGCGGTCAAATAAATACGAAATTATAGAAATAGTATTATTTAATTTTTTTGCCGACTCACTTTACAGGTCTTCATCAGGGCTACAAAAGATACAAAATATAAAAGCAACATGGTGAAAATAGAATATAAGTAGATGAATATAATGAATATAAGTAGATGTTCAGGTTTTTGAAAATAAAGTATTGCGTATAATATTCGGACTGAAGAAGGATGAGTTAACCGGAGAGTTCAGACGGTTACACAACGCCGAATTGCGTGAGCTGTATCCGGGTAATATAATTGAGGTAATTTCATCGCGGCGAATCAAATGGGCGTGTAAAGTTGTTGGGCTTAGTAACGAGAGAATTCCTAAAAGGTTAATATTTGCTGTGCCGAATGGTAAGCGTCCGAGGGGTAGACCGAAGCGAAGGTGGGAAGATTGCATTAAAGCTGATCTGAAGGGACTGGGTTTGGACGGCGAACGGTGGAGGGAGGTGTGTAATAAGCGATTGGTGGTGTCGGCATCGAACCTTCGGGTTCGCTAAGCCTTTTTATTATTATTATTATAAGTAGATGTTCATTTATTCTATTTTCACCAAGTACCTTTTATATTTTGTATCGTTTGTAGCCCTGATGAAGACCTGCAAAGTGAGTCGAAACTTTGGCAAACAAATTAAATAATACTATTTCTATAATTTAGTATTTATTTGAACGCACCCCCCGATCAACTCCTTCTCATATTATGTCACGGTCAACCATCTCTACATCATTATGTAATATTTTATTGTATAGTATGCATTTGTTTTAGTTGTTATTTTGATTAGTATAGTTCTTTTGTTTATGTACATTTACTTTTATTGAATATTTAATAGTTGACCGTTGCATTATACAGGAAAGATAATATAACAGACGGTCATAAATAGGCAAAATAGTGGCAAAACTATTTTATTAAAAGACAAAGCCAGGCTTTAAATAAAATAGGTTTTGCCACTATTCAGCCTATTTATGACCACCATCTCCTTCATTTATTTTTATTATTATTAGTTCCTGTATTATTTAATGTAAATAGAATGTGAATGTGCTCTCTGAACACTATTATAAATGTCCTTAATTGTGACAAATTGCAATATTTCTGAATAAATAAATAAAATTAAAAAATTACGAAATCTGGAGATCGGCAAACTTTGTCTATTTAATTAGGTTCTGAAAACTTGTATATGCCCGTTTGCTTTACACTTGAATTTTTAGATAATTTGAATACAAAGTCGAAAAAAAGGTGGCCTTAAAAAATATTGAGCCATTTGGCGTGACCTACACCCCCAAATTGTCAAAATAACGAGGCTATATAGGTCAAAAGGTCTACGACTTTTGTCTTGGATATAAGTAGGGTAGAGGTTTAAAGGTATATACACAGGCTTAGACAAACATTGGACCGTTCGACCTATACAACCTCTATATTTTGACATGTTTGGAGTGTAGGTCACGCCAAACGGCTCAATATTTTTGTAGGCCTGGGTATATACCTTTAAACCTACAACCAACGTATTTACGTAAATGGGTATATACGAGTTATTCAGGTATATACCTAATTAAATTTACAAAGTTTGTCGATCTCCAGATTAAAAACACCCCGATTCCGAAGAGTTCTCGTTAAAAAAAATAGTTATAGGTTACGATGAGATAAAGCTATTTACAAAGTTTTCCTGTTTTCTCGATTTTGAACTCAAATTATCTTACTAGTCAAGTGGAAAGCAAATGGGTGCTTACGAGTTTTAGTACCTAATTAAATAAATTAAGCATGAATGTTTCTTTATATTTTTATTTATGTTGTCTCATGTTTTATTTCTTCTTTTTGTACTATGTTTTCTTTTTCTTCCTTCTGTAATAATTTCTGTAAGTGTACACATGGTATGAATGATTCTCTCACACCTCATATACTCAATGCCCTTAATTTAGTCAAAATATATTTTTTCTCAATAAAATAACATTTAAAAATAAAAATAAATAGACACAAGTTTGCCGACCACCAGATTGAAAACCCCCCGATTTCGAGAATTTTCGTAAATAAAATAGTTGTAGGCCACGATGAGATGAAGTTATTTACGAAGTTTCAGGCGGTTGTTAATAATTTAATAAAAAGGAGTCTGTGCCACGAACTATTTCGCTGAGAGAGAAAAATAGTAGAAAGAGTTTGTGTGAAAATAATACACATAAACCTTTCACGACTGCCTTGTGTTTCTAAACAGGTTTGATGCAGACCCTACTATGCTCGAATATCTAATTGGAAACAATCATAAAATAAATAACAATTGGTCCGATCTAGATCAACTATCTTTTCAAGATAAATACAGAACCATACCAACTCCACTTGTTCCAATGTTGCTTCATCTTCGAATCCTGGTTTTATTAAAAAAACTGATGGTATACGAAACTGAAATTATGAATTTAAAATAGTTATAATATTCCTAGGTTTTTTTCAGAACTATAAAAGTTAGGACTGACGCACCCTCCGCAAAAATATATAAAAAAATTATTTTTTTTGAAGGCTTATATTTCTTTATGCAAATGCTCTTATAAATAATAATCAAACAATCGTTATATGTTTTAAATTATAAAGCACACCGAGCTAAATTATAAGCATAATAATTTCATATGGTATTTTTACCGTGTAATTACCGTTAAAAACAAAATCTGCTTCTGTTCTAACCACTATCACATTATTCATATTTAATGAGAGAAGCGATTCCGCTTCGTTTAACCTCCTAAATACTCTAGCGTACTCATCCTTCCTCGGGTTAAAGATAATAATATTTAAAATAAAATAAGAGCCTTGCTACATTGAAAGATCATCTTAAGAAATCATCCAATCGGCCATTGCGGCATGACATCACATGAGCTTCAGGTATCTCTTAAGTGTTCTAGCTTTAAATTTAATCTTGTTTGCACTCTCATAGACGTATAAAGCTTATAATATAGTAATGATCTAAAAACTGTCTAATGCTTGGAATGAGAGCCCACCGAGCAAATTGGAGGAAATAAAAGGATCAGTGAAACCATGATCCACCTCGAACCGCCACATTTGTAGAGAGGAACTTGATAAGCATACAGCCAACACTAAAATGCCAACATCGCTACGGTATTCTGACAGTGAGCCATATTCTCCAAGAGTGCCCTTATTACGTATTTATTCCAAATTGGGACTCAAAATTATCAGTAGTTTTAAATAACGACTAAGTTCAAGTAAAATCTATGATACATTTTCTTAAAGCTAACGATTTGCTGAACAAAATTTTAATTTTATTTGTTTTTTTAACTTAATATTTTTTTTTAGATTATTAAAATGAAGATTTAATAGGCGTTGATAACTTTGAAGACTCTAAGCTATAAATAACAACAACAATTGTCTATTACTAGGATATTTACTATAAATAGTTTTAAATTAATTTTAATTTTTTTTTTTTTTTGGTCTTTTACAATCACCGAGTAACAGTGAATAAATTCTTCCATCTTTTGATATCATTACATTAACTTATGTTGTCATTTGTTTACAAATACACTATCCGAATTATTCGTATGAGCCAACTAACAATATAATTTGTTTATTAAGTTGCTTGGCAATAATAACTTCCAATTATTAACAAACGAGTATATTTTTTAACATTACATGTTACAGTCTAGTTGACGTTTCGGGACCTTTTATTTCCATCTTCAGAACTATTGTTTATTTATTGTTAAATTATAATTTTTAGCGTTTTACATATATATCAATACATATTTACACCCATTGTACTCATTATTTACCGACCACCCTTCTAGGACTATACAGAGATTGATGTAGGCAATACAAGAACAATGACCCACAAGAGGATACAGACCGTACTCCAGATATGACCGCTGATCGGGAACTGCTGTCATTGGAGGGAGGATAACAAACATGGCGTCGGTTCCCACGAGAACGGGGTTGATATCTCCATCGAGGGTTGGCACCCCATGGCATATCCTCCACGCCTCATCTTCCATGTCCTTTGTCGTCCTCCAAGTCTTGCTCCAGGGTCGTTAGTCGAGGTCATTACTGATCTGGTGTCCTCCGTCCAACAGTCTTGTTAATGTAACATACCAGCTGTCATATATCGTCCGTCATATATCACGGTCATACATCATACATATAACTAGCCAAATACAATAGTCCCATAGTTCTAAAAATTTCATTGTTCATAATTTTCAGATTATTTTTTCAACTAATTTTTTTTTTTTTGCTTTTCGAAAATTATAAAACTGTTGGTTACGGTTTTAAAACGTTTAATTTTAAAATTATCTCCCTCAAAACAGTCCAACAATAAACATTTGTTCTGATGTTTAACAGCGTAAAACAATCTCACAGAAAAAAACCTGAAAATTATTTCACAATGGTTTATTATTTCCCAACAATTATACACCTACAGTAACATTACCTTTCTAGTGAAAAATTAAAAGAAATAAAAAGTTAATTCCAATTATTTGCCTAAACATTTTTTTTTCATTATCAGTAATTTGCTTAAAAAAATAGCATTATTTCAGTAACAAATTCACAAATCAAAAGTGCAGTAGAACATAGATAATATCTTGAGATCATGTCTTTCCTCCTAATTGTCAGATTTTAACGATTTTGTTTTTAGAAAATTCCGTAAAATTTTAAAAAACCATGTGGATGAATGAGGGTCATCCTCGGGTCACCTCTGATTTTATATCCAAATTTGAAAAAAAATCGGTCTAGTAGTTTGGAGAAAATGCAGAAGGCGGCCAGACAAAAAAAATATATTTGTTTTTCGAATTCTACGTATTCTGAAACGCAAAACCTAAAATTTTGAGAGTAGGTTAACGTTTTGAATTTTTTGTTTGATTACAATAGTTCATTATTGATATTAATAAACCAAAAACTGATGCCTCAAACATATTTCACTTATCACCCAATATTGTATATCAATTAACTTTTAATAATTTTACTGAAACTATAAATTTTAAAATGAGAAAGAGTTGATCGGGGAGTGCGTTCAAATAAATACTAAATTAAACAAATAGTAATATTTAATTTTTGCCGACGTTTCGGTCTTCATCAGGGCGTAGGATGTAGGACCGCGGGAGGCCATATAAATATATATAGGACATATATAAACTTTAAAAGTTTTCATTTAATTTCCTTGGTATTTCCCATTGATAGGATAAAACTCCCAGTTTTTGACACTCTTAAGGAAACTTTAAAATATGTTTGCCCCGTTTTTAATCGCTTGAGTAGTTGGTTTAACAATTTCGGTTTTGTTAAGTCAGTAAAAATATCCAATTTCGTAATATACATATGAAACAGTATCTTTCATTTAATTTTTACTAGCTGATGTACCCGTCGTTGACGGATGTATAGTTAAAATTTGAGAACCTTTTTTTGAGATGGATTTTATATTATAGGAGGGGGAATCCAAATTTAATTTCATAAAATTAGGGGAGGAGAGAGGTTTTAAAATTTTAAATGGCGGGGCTTATGGAAGTCAAGGTTTCGCAGTAGTCATAATAAAAACTTTGTTATTCGACTATTTGTTTAGGTGCCACACAATTAAACCGACCACCACCGATCCATTAAAATTTGTTAAGTGTTTAATTTTAATTTATGGTGAAGCGATGAGATTCTGGAGTCGATTGGAATAATCAAAAAGAGTATATTTCAACAAAAAGAGTGTATTTCTGTATAATTTTAAAGGGACTCGTCCCAGAATAAATAAAGTATTATTAACAATGTATAGGTCCGATTTTTAAATTTTGAGATTTGTTAATTCATATGTAAAAATATTTCAATTAATCTACTCTAGACGATTTTATCTAAGCGTTACATATCGGAGATCTGACGGCTCAATCCATTTCCCTTTCCACGAAAAAAGTACAAAACACGCCTAAAGAAATTTTCACTTAAAAAATGTATTAAATAAAAGAAGCAACATTTTTATACACTTTAAAAATCATTATGAATATATCTTTTAAATGTTTTATAAATCTAATTATATCAATTGGCATTAGATTGCAGATCAACACGCTATTTCATAACTATTATAATTAATAAATGTTTAAATAAATAAAACTAACAGATATTATATTCTAACTATAAGGTTATATTATATATTTGTTACAGATATAACTCAACCCAGACAGAGAAGATAATTGATAGTAATATATCAGTAAATACCGCCCGTAGATAGTGTATCATCAGATGTGGACGAGATAAGAGCAAATTACGAGGTTCGTACTCACCGGAACCGATTGGTCCAACATCTATTTTCAACAATTTTATTTTTTAAATTCCAGGTTCAAAGTTACAGAAAGGCTGGATATAACGGTAATTACCTGGGCCACAACACCTGAATCTCGCCGTGTCTGAGTTCTTAGCAATTATATTATATATAGCAAGTATCCTAAGCGGTGCCCATCAACATTTTTGAGGGAAGCACATTTTGACTGGGTTGTAAAAAATTTTTTGGGGGGGGAGAGGAGACTTTTCGACGGGACTATGACTTTTTTGGAGGAAAGAGTTTCAAAACGGAGAACTAGGGGAAAAAACATGGGGCAGACCACAACAAATTTAATTGTACATGATCTACGATTCGTCAAAAACTCTATAATTTTCTGAAATTTTTAAAATAATTGTAGTGTATGTAAATCAATTTAAAACAATGTCAAATTGAAAAAATAATTAGATTTGAAATGCAATAGCTGAATAATTATTAAGGATGAAAAATGTACCGTCAAAGAATTATGATAATTCAGTTTGCCGACGTTTCGACAATTAACACGTGGGCCATCATAAGGAATAAACATTAGATAATGTATTTATTTCTTAATTTAATAAAATAAAATTTAAAATGCAATATTTTCCTAAGTTAATTTAGAATGATTTTTATTTTTAGCACCGATGATGACAAGTGCTGCCCGAAATCGGTCTTGGTCTTGCACTTTGCCAGACCAAGACCATGGCCACCTAACTCTTCCAAGACCAAGACCAGAACTGGTAAAACAAATCGATTTTTTAAAATAAAAATTAAGGCAAAATAGTTACTAATATTCGACAATCTTAGTTAGTATATGTTAATAATTGTTATAACCAATATACTTCAACATAGGGCTAATTCAAGTAATCTGAACTAAATTATTTTTTCTAACAAATTTGCAATACATTGACTTTATTTTCTATATACTCAATGCTTTTTTTTTTTTCTCAATAGTAATTTATATATAATTTTTTTTTCATTATCCTTTTTTAAAACATATTTAATTTTAAAATAATAGTTTAAAGATTGAGAAATCAATCAGTAAAATTTGAGGGCAATGATAACCGTCAGCAGCTTTTTGCCCCTAAACCCAAAACAACAACAACAACCAATATACTTTTGCATTTAGTTCCTCTAATTTTTCATTCGGGCATAGTTAGTTTTCTCCTATCTAAAAAAAATTAAAGTAATATCTCTATAGTAATAAGCAAATGAGTAACTGCATGACTATTGCGAGACTATTGCACAAGACCAAGACCATTACCAAGACTGAGTTTGCAAGACAGGGACTCATCTCGGTCTCGCATTTGGGCAATACTAACGATGACCCTATGTTGGCAAACTTAATAAACAATTTTTTGGCTGCACATTCTAACCATTTTTATTCTTAAAATTTAAGTTCAATAGTTAACTACATTTAAATAACGAAATAAATAAATTATTACAAATTTCTGAAAAATATAAATACTACAATTGCTTGAATTATTACCAAAAACACGTTTATATAAGTATTAGGTCCATTTTGCAGATTATTTAGAACAATGGGGCTCAATTCCCAGAATAAAGATACACAAGAGAATTACGACTAGAAGTGATACAATTTTGCAAAAACATTATTTTAAATATTTTTTTTATTTATACAAAAAATATGTACACATATGCAGTATCTTGAAGGGTTGTATTTTTGTGATTAATTTACTATAATACGTTCCATAAAAAATAGAAATTAATTTTTGTTAGTAAATTATTGAGGTTAAAGTATGGGATACATGTGGTGTAAGATAGGGTGTATCTAAAGTCAATGATAACTAGAAAAAACGAAATTGAAGAGGAGATTAAGGTTAGGCTCAAGGCGGGAAATGTTTGTTATTTTTCTTTTACAAAACGACTTAGCTAGCGCGTCTTGTCCCGGAATTTAAAGACTATAATCTATAAAACCATTATCCTACCCATAGTTCTTTATGGGTGCGAAACATGGCTGCTTACATTAAGTGATGAGCAACGTCTTAAGGTTTTTGAAAATAAAGTATTGCGTAGAATATTGGATTGGGTTAACTGACTCCAGTTAATATAATTGAGGTGAATACATGGCGAAGAATCAAATGAGCTTGTAAAGGTGTTGGGCTTGGTAACGAAAGAATTCCTAAAAGGTTGATATTTGCTGTGCCGAATGGTAAACTTCCAAGAGGTAAACCGAAGCGAAGATGAGAAGATTGTATTAAAGCCGGTCTGAAGGGACTGGGTTTGGACGGCGAACGGTTGAGGGAGGTGTGTAATAAGCGATTGGTGGTGTCGGCATCGAACCTTCGGGTTCACTAAGCCTTTTATTATTATTTAAATTATCGAGGTTATTTATCATAAAAAGACCATAAACCATAGTCCACGTAACTTGGGCAGATTTACCCTGCGTTGATTTTGAAATGAAGAAAGGATGAACGGTTTCTTGTTGTTTAAATCTTAAAGGAAAATTTTAAGGTGGTTTCTTGTCTGGAAGTTTGGTTGGGATTTATTTTAAATTACCAATTTTTATGCCATTCTTCAAAGTATGGGATACATTTGGTGTAAGATCCCACCAAAAAAAAAAAAAAAAAAACCTGAAGTCTCAATTAATAAAAATACAGGGGCCTAAATTTATTTTGGGCAACACTAGATATTTCCTTTCTGTTTAATTTAACACAAGCGTTGGAAAACCATATGTGTAGAGGGACGTTAAGTTGGATAGTGTAATGATCTTTGCGTTTGGAACAAAACTCCCAGGAATATCTATCCTTCCATTCACTAATAATGTTTTTTTTTAACCCATCTAAAAATATCCTGTAAACGTGGTTTCGCATTTTATGTTCTTCCTGGACTCCGTTTTGCTACGTTGCCGACATAACCTGGAACCCATTGAACTTTAAATTTGCTATTTGTTGAACGATGAACTTCTTATATTATCTTATTTATTAGGTATAGTTTAATCTTATAATACCTGATATTATGCAAATATTTATTTTTAGTTTGATTATTAGGCTTGAAGAGACTTTCTCAGGAGAATTAAATAAATAAAGATCGATAGATATACGGTGATAAATTGTCAATGTAATAATCGCGTCTAATGTTACTCCCGCTCGTGAGGTGTAATCACCCGCGTATTATTCACAACTCCAAGTGTAAAATCGCTGTGATTGGTCTGTGGCCATCCTCCGGAGGTTTGGCAACACGCCCATCGCCATTTTCTCCAGAGGATGTTGTAAACGGCGAGAGATTTCGAAAGGGACCCGTGAACGGCGTGGGCGTCCATCCCGACAGAACTGATGGGAGGCGATCTGTCAGGGTAAGCTGGAAGCGAGGGTCGGCCCATCGCTCAGCTCCGTTCATTCTATTAGCACCGGCTTCGTTAACTCTGGAAATATCGCTTTGGTCATAGTGCGTCAAGTCTTCGGGTGTGTGTTCTCCGGCATCCAGAGGGGAGGGGGATCTTCAGGAATTGAAATCACTTAAGAGGAAGCGTCCGCGTTAATGGATATCTTGGTAGGTAAAAAAAAAGGGTCCATTTATCTATGTGTACTTGAAATTCTAAAGAGACTTTAACGCTTCCTTACAAATAGACAATATGTCCGTGTAATTATTAAAGTATGAGAATTACCTTCCATCATTGATAATATTCTATATCATCGCCATTATATTATCAATCATACTTTTGTATTCATTAATTTCATTTTTAATTTATTTTTTACTTTCCTACCTATACTAGGTATGCGGTTTTCGACGGATCTATACGTTTCAAATATTCCCTACAAAACCATATAAAAATCGTTCTTATCGGACAACTATTAACTAAGTTACAGCTATTCAATTTCCAATGTACGATTGCAGGTTCATATCCTGGCGTCAGACAGAGGTGAATGATAGAAAAAGATGATTAAGTGAAAGTAAAAAAATCTGTTGCCCGCATCACACAATCTTCACTATTTCCTCTACTTTTAACAGAAATTATTGTTTGACAATACTAAGCTATGACAAAAAGTTTTTGATCAGTAGTATTAGTGAGTGTTGAAATTTTTACACTGATCTACCTTAAGCAGGTTTACATTGATTTAGTTTATCAAATAAATCGTACTCAAATCTTTTCTTTGATCAATTTTCAGGGAAATAAATCTAATTCAATTCTTTTTATAGGAAGGGAAGTCGTGTGAGTGGACACACCAGATATTTTATATCAGGATTACCAAGAATGACAATATATGGAAATCTGAAACTAAGAGAAGAAAGCTGTGTTGCTAGGGACAACCTATATTAATCTGAAATTTAAAAAAATATCGATATTTCGATAATATCGACATCGATGGTCATCTCTAAGTTAAATAGCAGAGAACCTTCTCACTCAAAAAACTCAACTAGCCCAAATTCGTTAGTTAGAACCTTCTCAAAACGAGACCACGAATTGTAAAAGAAATCTATGTGGGATGCGAATAAATTAGCATATCGCTAAATCCGATGATGACTGAGGATGACAAAGATGGACAGAATATTTGATAGTCTAGTATGTCCGATCCTCAGCCGAGTGAGGACGACCTCTATATTGTTTTAATTATATTGTTTATAATATCGATGAAAATATCGATTATACAGAATACATTGTGCTAAAATATTATACATTTGACAGTTATGCTAATGAATAAGATGGTATGGAAATTGAATTTGGTTGCTCAACAACAACATCAACAATGTCAAGCTGTCAGGTTGATGGAGCCAGTCCAGTTTCGGGTACAGGACCGGTACGTCCGGTTGTCTGTCCTTCAGGGGTACGGTACAGGGCGTCTCTTCTTATATTTAGGATCTATGGGACATGCTCATTGGCTATTATAAAATGGCGGTTATAAAATCAAGGTGCGTTGGATTGGAAAATAAGTCCTTTCAGTTTTTCTGTTTCTTTTTATGTCACTATGATACACTTCTTACATGTTTGTAATATGTCAACAACTATATCCACATGAAATTGAAACGAGCAATTTTAAGGCCATTGTTGATCAAAATCGCACCCAATCAGTGCGAGAGATTGCTATGATCCTAAATATGTCGCACACAAGCGCAGAAAACGATTTGCGTAAGCTCGGCTATGTTTCCAGGCTTAATGTTTGTGTCCTTCACATGATTTTATTTCGAAAATCACAATGAATGTTATAACTTCAATACGACTTTAGCTACAAGAAATTTAGCTCAAATTTAGGGCCACATAAACTACACAAAATGATATCAACAGGACCTTCGTAAACAAACTAAAAATGGAGATACAAGAATAAAAACCTATAAGGAGTTTCTGTTTATTTATTCCTTATGTAGGCATAAAATCAAAAAAAACATCCATACGAATTTGAAGAGCAATAATTGAGCTTTCCAACGGATATAGTAGCATCGAATTTGGAGAACATCCGGAAGTGTTATTAATGATCGGAAAGATGTTCAAGACAACGCTAGGCTCCACACCTCATTGGTCACTCGCAATAAATTATTGAACCTTGGATGGGACCTTTTGCCCCACCCTACCTATTCACGACACCTAGCTAGTGACTACCACTGATACCAGTCTCTGCAGAACTCCATGAATGGAAAGAAATTCCAAAAAGAAGAGGACATCAAAAACCACTTGGATCAGTTTTTAACAATAAACTCAAGACATTCTATGAACATGGCATTATGCAGTTAGTGGATAGATGGGAAAAATCACATTAAATAATTTTATCCCTATAATACATTGAGATTTATTTCACCCTGAAAAACCGAAAAGACTTATTTGTCAACCCAATATTTTAAATAGTTTTGATAGTTAATAATATATCGTTTTAATTATCTACAAATTTATACAGACACATCAAAAACAAGTAACCGAACTTCTGTAGCTGTGTATGATCCCCAAAAGAACCAGAAATTCTCACTATCAATTCCAGTTGATTTCAGTATTTTCAGCGCCGAACTATATGCCATTCTTAACGCCATAACATACAGCGAAAACACATACATCAACCAAAAAATAGTTATTCTGACATACTCAGCAACTTCATGTAAACACTTAAAATTAATCTATCGAAATAAAGCACTGACACACATTTCCTTTAAAATCATATCACTAATATACAACGCCAGCAACAATTACTTTTTCCAGTGGGTGCCGGGACACGTAGGAATATCAGGAAATAAAATGGCAGACAAAACGGCAAATCAAAACCAACTACATCGAATAAATGCTAAGGTCCCTTTACTGGATTTGATAAGAGTAGTGAGGGGTAAAATAATGAAAGACTGGCAGCATTTCTACGACTGGGAATGTGCCTCGAAGGTTAAGGACCATCATGCAGTTCAACAGAAGATAGCACTGGTTCCATGGTTTGCGACTCTTACATCTCATCTCGACCGCTCCAGCTTAGTGAAGCTGACCAGGCTTAGGATAAATCACGGTAGAACTAATAAATATCTCCATCTAATGGGTGTAGCTAAGAGTGGTCACTCCCCAACATGCCAATGCTTGGAGGATCCAAGACACATTGCCTTCAAGTGCAAAAGGTTCGAAAAGCGAAGAAGAATTAGTTTAGGATCGCAAACTACGGATGATGGAGCTAACTTTCTTCGGTCGATGAACAAAGATAACGCTCGTGACTTGATAAAGTTCATGAATGACATCAAAGCAGTCATATAATAAAAGTCGGCACTTATTCTCAGTTATTTGTAATTCTAATTCATCTCAGTTTTTAACCATTAGTCTTGCTAGTTTCCATAATATCTAATATCTAATAATATAATATCTAATATCACAGTCCCCATTTAAGTCACTTTCAGTTATCATTAAACTGTAAATAATTAATATAAATCCAGTGTAATTTCCGTCTAAAAACCGTAATTTCACCTCACTATGACAAATAAAATATTTTACTGGCAAAACCGTTTCCAAGAGTAGTAGACAAATTCAAATATCTCAGTTCCATAAAAACCATAATGAATTACTGACCATCAGAAATAGACCATCGTATAACAATAAATAAATCTCGAGTATTATCTAGAAATCCCAAATTAAGGTGTACCGGTGCCCATGGTCGCAGGCTAGAGGGCAGGGGATCGCTCCCTCCTTCCCCTCAATAAATATTCCGCCCAATAATTTGAGGTAAAAAAGAAATTTAAAATTGAAAGCAAATAAGATACATGAATGAATAATATGTTTACACTAAAATCAATTATGACGCTCGCTAGGCGAAGGCCTGTAAGTAGGTACATTCATTTCGTATGAGTCAATGTCTAGGCGCAAAACATCTGGGTCAACTAAATAGCACTACTTTTAAATTGTATAGGTGATTTGTACAAAAAATAAATAAATAAAAAAGGATAAAAAAAATAATAGAATAAAATAAATAAATAAAGATAATAATAAACACTTAAAGAAAATAAGATAAAATAGAATTAAAAGAAAAATATATAGCAATGAAATCAATTAATGAATTGAAATAAATGAACTTTTAAAATTAAGAAAAAAATAAAAAATCTGCAAAGGACCATTATTCATAAACTTGTCATATATGTTTCATAATACTTTTATTTTGTAGGAACTTCATAACTTTAGTAATGATTTCTTCCTGGTTTCCTAGGAATGCTGATATAATCTGGAGTATTAAAATATTTTTTTTAGAAATAGAAAAACATCTTTATTCTGGGACTAGGTCCCTTAAGAATAACAATATTGTTCAAACCAATTGACAATAAATCTGGGCAGATGACCTATCATAATAAAGAGTAACTAAAATCTAAGTAGAAAAATGAGTGTATACACAGTTTTGGAGGGTACATTAAGGAGAGCACAGGGGTACAATATTATAATATTGGTACAAAAACTAAAACATGCTAAAAACTAAATAAAATAAGTTTTATATTTAATCAATTTTAAAATATTAAAAAAATAAAAATATCTAGAGTAAATAAATGATTTATACAAGTTCCTTAAGACGTTTAAGTGAAAACACATGAAGATATTGTGAAAAAGTAGACAGGTATTGTGATCTATCTTTTTTTTTTTTTTTTTTTTTTGTGTGTCTACCCTACCTCGCCTTTTAGGCTATACGGGATTTTCCCGGGCCGGGGGGTGAGGGCGAGGAATTTAAAATCCCCTCCGGCACCGGGACGCGAACTTGTACTTTTTATATCATCTCAAATCTCTGTTATCCGGTTGCCAGGCAACTAGCGGTGCTGTTACACACGCTTTAGCCTATTCGGCCACCCCGCCTCTTATTGTGATCTACCTATGGCGCAATAGATTAAGAGTAGAATATATATAGAAAAAATATATATAGAAATAGAAATAGAAATAGAAAAATCATCTTTATTCTGGGACAGTATTGTATATAACACTATTGTTCATATAAATTAACCATAAATCTGGCCAAAAGACTTATTACAAATGAATAATAACAAAATACTAGTAATCAATTAAGTATAATAGCTTTTAGGATAAATTAACAGTTGGGTAATAGGGGTTCAATACTACAATATTGGAGCTAAAACCATAGCATAATAATTACTAAATGAAATTAGAAAGGAACGCAAAATCAGTTTTATAAGCAAAACATTGTAGTGATGGAATATAAAAATTAAAAAAAAAATAATAACTATTAATATATAATAAAATAAATTGTAAAAATAATAATAATAATAAAATGATATACATATGATATATATATATATATATATATATATATATATATATATATATATATATATATATATATATATATATATATATATATATATACACACACACACACACATAGAGAGCAGGAATTAACCTTGCGGTGTAAAAAGGGCACTCTTCCAAAACATGCTTTATAGTTTTTATTATATTTATTTATTTATCTTATGTCTGATCACACTTAGGTATGACCATATCACACCTCAAGTCTGTTTCTGATGTTGACTTAGACCGATACATGGGACGAAATCTGTTTGCATAGTCCCGTAATGTGTAGTGAAAGAACCCGACCACTACATCAAGTTTACATATTCGTAGATGTCAATTTCCCTATCAGTCTACCAAAAAGCAGATATAGAAGTACATTCTCTCATGGTGGGTAAAATTTTCCAATTTTTGAAGTCTTTTTTTTTTTTATTTTGTTGTTCCCTAATCGATTAATAATTAATCGAGTACTTAGTTAGATCCTAAGAAGGAAGAGGAGGGGATTGCTGACCACAAACCCTCCCCAGAAGCCGCAGACCGCGAGTGACTAATGAACGATAACTCGAAGACAGAAGAGCCGCCCTATTCATCAGGGAATTACCGCTGCCGGATTAGGGATGGTCTGTTTGGTATGCTACCGGTTCCTTTCAATTTACCTCCTCCAACCGGGACTCATCTTCCCGTTGACGTCTTGTCCGCCTGCCATCGCTCATCCCCTAACCTGATTACCTTATTAGGCACTTATTGATGGGAAGCGAGGGATCAACGTCCGTTTAGGCGGTCCGGATTGATTGGGCAGGTAGGATCGAGGATCTAGTCAGGTAATGGCGGTACCCTCTGCTCGCTTCTTGTTTAATTTGAATAAATTATATCATCTTGTGTATTGATGATTAATAGTTGAATTATAAAATTTTTGTTAACCAAGCTTAGTGTAAGGATCAGGTCTGAATCATAGAAATAATAGTGTATATATATAAAAATAAAAAAATTACCGTTTTTCAACCAAATATTTGTATTATTATTTCTTTGAAAAAAAAATACAATTAATACTCAAAGTATATTCCATTGTTATCAACCGTCATTAGGCATCTGCTAGCACAGTGGTCGGCAAAGTGCGGCTCCAGAGCCGCATGTGGCTCTTTAAGTGCGGCTCTGGCACAGATATCAACGGAAGGCACAATAATATTTTCATTTAAAAAAAAAACTTGGTAAAAAAATAATTACATCTTATTTTGATAAAGTGATTCTTCTATAAATCGAGAACATGTATAATTTTTTGTATCAACAGGTTTCAGGAATTTAAAAACGGCAGAGTAGCTTCAGCATTTGTCTAAAATCCTCTTGATGCTACGATAACCGAGTTGAAATTTTCTCCTCCTGAAATTGACATTGGTAGCTTTGAAATAAAATTGATGGATTTAAAAAACAAGGAGATGTGGCGCTCTAAATTCGAACGTCTTTGTGTTGAATTAGAAATGCTGGAGAAGAAAAAATGTGATATTAGTTCACAATACAAGTGGTCTGCTTTGAATGACCTGGAGAAGGAAGACATAATCATTTTCAACGCTTGGAATAGTATTCCTGACTGAAATTTAGTTTTATTTAATGTAATAAAATTTAGTGTAATCAAAGTTTACTAAACAAGCAGATTTGGCTCCCAGTTTTTAAAAAAATTATTTTAATGTTCATATTTGGCTCTTTGGATAATAAGTTTGCCGACCAATTGCCCCACCCATACCACTCTTTGGGATGGCTGTCAAAGAACTCTTGGACGGCAATTTCAACTTCTGCAAAATTATCAATTTTTTCCCTTGAAGAAAATGGACCATGGATCTAAAAAAAGAAGTTATCCGATGGTGCGAGGTCTGGACTATATGGTAGATGAGGCAGAAGTCTCATATCAGAAGGGTTTTACAAATTTCTAACCTCTTAGCTGATTGCTGAGGAGTAAGTTCGTGAGGGACCAGTCTGTTTTTCACCTTCCTCATGAAGAGTAGATGGCGACCAACAGAACATACTCCCTGGCAAGTTCGCGAGTTTTCGTGGACGGATTTGACTCAACAGCTTCCTGCATAACTTATGAATATCTATTAATGGTCGTTCGAATACCTTCTTCCATTTCAACGTCGTATCTCCACTGCTAAACTTCACGAGTTGCTTAAGCGGCTGAGAATTTTTTTTTTTTTCCAGTAATGCCTTAAAATTACGAGAATTCCGTAAGATTACAAAGTAGAACACTGTCTTCTTTGAAAAGAATAGCTAAACTGAAGCTCTTTTTTTTTAAGAAGTCGAATGGGATTAAAAAACCTTAGAGAATGCTCTGAAAGGATTATTAAGTATTAAATAGATTCAAAATATTTATAGTCCTTTGAAATCTTAAATTTGATAAAATGGACATTTTTTTATACCCTATTAGTTATTGTTAATGTTAAATGAGGATCCTGAATATTAAGAGGTACTAATACTTTCGTAAAAACTTACAGTTAAGAACGCGGCTCATCTGAAAATAATTTATCTATTTAGTAGTTGCGAGGTATATCTGTTCTGCCCAGTTAAAAGCTACTTTAATGAAACCTATAATAAGCCTCCATATTAAAAAAAAAAAAAAACGTAAAAGTTATTTTTTACAATTATTAATGTTACTAAAATAAACATACAGTGATTTCGATATAAATGGAAAATTCCAAGAGTATAAATATATATACATTTATGGGTAGTGGAGTAGCTCAATGGTAGGTTACTGGGCTTCTAATACTAAATGTCCCTGGTTCGAATCCCAGCTCTTGGCAAACAAATTATTTATTCTGTTTCATTGGCCGTGGGGCGACTCTGGTAGATAGACCCTCCTGGGGCACAGTCTTTATAAAGTGGATAGTCTGAATTAAATAATTAATTACGAGGAGAAAACCTGACAGTTGAGCGTGATCTTAGTCAAATCACCTCCTTGCACAACTGCTGACTAAGAAATAGTACTTTCCCTAAATAGTACTGAAACCGACCCTTCATGAGTTGTAATGGTACAAGTATATATATATATATATATATATATATAAAGCCTGTTCATAGAAATCTGCCACATAGGCCTCCCCTAATCAAGGGGATATTATAGTCTAACTTCCCGCGGGGACTGGCAATATTGGGAAGTAGGGTCGGGATACGATCCTATGATATTTGCTTTACTAGTATAGCACGCTAACCACTCTGCTGTACCAGCCCCATATATATATATTAGTTAGATACTCTTGGCTTTATATTCATAGTTTTATATATATATATATATATATATATAGAATAGAATAGAATAGAAAAATAATTTTATTCTGGGACGAAGTCCCTTCAGAATAACAAAAAAGTACAGAAATTAAAATTTTACATCTGGCCAGATAAAAACAAACATAACAAATTAAGATAATGATAAGTCATTAAAGAAAAGAAAAGAAAAAAATATTGGTTATACATACTATATACAAAATAAAATATAAAAATCTATATAAAAAACTCTTGAAACCATACTAAGATATTTAAAACTATGTACGATGTTAAAATATAAATAAACCCTTTTAGAAAAAATAAAAAATACAGAAAAAATAAATGTATATTCTTCTTAACAGTAAAATCTGTTTCTGTTGAAACAGAAAAAAAAAAAAAAAAAAGAGAAAAAGAAAGTCGAATCTATAATAAGTATTCAGGTCATGAGCTATATGTGAATATGGTCTTATATATAATGTGTAATTTTACATAAAAGATTAGCTGGTGCCTGACTGTTTTTGGGACAGGAATTGGAATAGGAGGGTTTTGAATGTAGATAAGGATGAAGAATGTCGAATTTTGATTGGAAGGGAATTCCAGAAACTAACAGAACGTGCAATAAAGGAGTTTTGGAACGAGGCAGATCTGTGAGAAGGAATGTAAAGGTCGGAAGGTCGAGATCTTGTGGAGAGGGAGTGGACTGAGGACTTGAATTGGAGAAGGTTGTAGGCGTAGGAAGGACGATGATTGTTGATGATATGATAGAGGAATGTACCTAGGAAATATTGTCTTCGAATGGAGGGGAAGAGCCACTCTAACTCAGTGTAATGGTGAGAGACATGGTAGTATCTCGGGGCACCAATTACAAATCTCACGCAACTGTTCATTATTCTTTTCAGTCTGTCGCGGAGCTCCACCGAGAGTCCATCATACACCACACAGCAGTAGTCAAAGTGGGGGAAGATGAGAGAGGAAACGAGGAGTCTGCGCGTATGTTGAGGTAGGAGATGGCGGAAGCAATGGAATAGTTTGAGGGTAGAGACTGTCCGTCGGGAGATGTGAGAAATATGGTGACTCCAGGAGAGGGTTTGATCAATAAATAGTCCTAAATTTTTTACAGAGGAGTAGAAGGAGATTGGCTGGTCACCAAGGTTTAGTATGGGAAAGTCCGTATAGGATCTAAGGAGGGGCTTGGAACCAATGACAATGGCCTGAGTTTTTGAAGCATTTAACCTTAATCCGTTTAATTTTGCCCAGGCACAGATTCGATCTAGGTCTGCTTGGATCTTAGTAAATGCTACCAATAGCTCAGGGGGAGAAAAGGATAGGTATATTTGAGAATCGTCTGCATAAAGGTGGTGGGAACAATGGAGAATTGAGTCATGGAGGTCATTGATATAGGAACTAAAAAGGAGAGGAGATATGCTAGATCCTTGGGCGACTCCAGAGGATAAAGGCAGGTAGGCAGATAGTGGTTGATTAGGAATGGAGACTGCTTGGGTGCGTTGTGATAGGAAAGATTGGAACCAAGAGATGGAGCTATTGGAGAAGGAGAGTGATTTTAGTTTGTTGAAAAGGATGGGATGGTTAATGGAATCAAAGGCTTTAGAGAAGTCAAGAAGTATAAGGACAGTTAGTTGTTTATTATCTATTGCAGTCTGAACATCATTAGTAATTTTGATTAAGGCGGATTGTGTGGAGTAGCCGGGACGGAAACCAGATTGGAGAGGATCGAGTTGGTTAGACTTTTCTAGGAAATTGGAAACTTGGGATTGTACCAATCTTTCTAGGGGTTTTGAGAGATTGGAAAGAATTGAGATTGGGCGAAAGTCTTCGGGAGAGGATGGATTAGGCTTTTTATTTAAAGGGAGTACAATGGCTTTTTTCCAAGAGGAAGGGAATATTGAGTTCTGTAGGGAGAAATTGTAAATGAAAAGGAGAACTGGGAGGATTTCGGGGAGACATAATTTTATCAATTTGACAGGAATGCCATCTGGTCCTATGGAATTGGTGTGGGATTTCATTACTGCGGTTAGTAAGTCAGTCGGGGAAATGTAGGAGAAATAAAAGTCATCATCATTAAATGATGACTCAGGAGCATAGTTGGAAGAGGAGGGAAGAGAAGAGGTAGAGGAGGCAGAAATAAAATGTGAATTTAAATCGTCAGGTGAAACGGAAAAGAACAGTGAGGAAGGGGATCTAGAAGGTTCACAGAGGGAAAGTTTGCGAAGGATTAGCCATTTAGATTTGGGATCTGGGGCAGATGACAGGGCTTCATGGAAGTAGGAAGCTTTAGCTCGCCGAATTCTTGTTTGTGTCAAATTGCGGAGCACCCTAAACGCTTGATAGTCATCTGTAAGCCTAGTACGTCTAAAGCGTCTGCGGGCAGCATCACGCCTCTTCTGCAGATCCTTGATTTCTTGACACATCCAGGGTGCAGGCCGACGGCGAAAGGTTGATGTTTTTATGGGAGCATGGGTGTTAAGGATATTGAGGAGATTGGAAGTCAGGATTTCAACCATGGAGTCGATGGAGGAGCAGGAATATATTTCGTTCAAGTCTAAGGTTTCAAGGTCAGGTAGTATTTTTTCACGGGTGAGAGTGTCTATCTGACGGAAAGTAAAGGTTCTCGGATGAATCAGAGGGGTTTGGATATTATATGTTATTTGGATCATGTCGTGAGACGATAAGAAGGATACTGGCAGTTGAGAAGAGGAGAGGAGATTTATTTCGGAGTCTATAATGAAGAAGTCTAACCAAGTGTCGGCCTTGTGGGTGTGGTGAGTAGGATAAAAAGGAACAATAAAGAGATGGAGGGAAAAAAATAGGTTTTCTAGATAGGTTTTGTCTTTGGAATTAGAAAGGAAATTGGTATTGAGGTCACCGGCGATGATTATTCTAGGATAGAGGGGAACAAAGTTGAGTAAGGTTGATTCTAAGGACGGATCAAATGGAACAAGGGGAGGACGGTAGATCACTATGTAAAGGAGAGGTGAATTATTACAGGTAATTTCTACTAGAAGGTATTCCACTTGTGGATGTTCGGAGGGTGGGGAGTAATCAAGGATTCGGGACTTCAGGCTATCATGGACAAATATGGCCACTCCACCACCAGTCCGGCTGACCCGGTCGTGGCGGATGAGGGTGTAATTAGGTAAGGAGACAGATGAGGACGGAATATAGGGTTTGAGCCAGGTTTCTGAGATTGCGATGATGTGAAAAAAGTTTTGAGAAAAGTACTGCAGGAATTCATCATAATGGGCGGGAAGGGATTGCGAGTTAACGTGGCAGGTGGTTAGGATGCTAGACATGGGGAGGATTTGATGGGAAACAGTCAGAAATTAGCATAGAGGAAATGAGGCATATATCATATTCTGAAAAAAAATTATGAAAAGTACTGATAGGCAAAATAAAAGTGAATAATGAAAAAATAAGTGAGAAATAAGAGTAAGAAAATAAACAAATTAGTAAACTGGAGCTGTGAGAAATTTTAACCAAAATCTTCAATGTTATTTGGGCACCAATGAAGACAAAAAATACTTTGAAGAACGAGAAGAAGAGATGAAACCTGTGCAGTCAGGCGAAAACTTCTAGATCCGATGCCTGATTAATCAAGATTACTTGATGGCCGTCTTCTTTTCGGCAACGCACAATGCCGGCAGAGAACCATACGTATCTTATCTTCCCGGCAGCTCTCTTCTGCCGGGCTAGCCAGTAGAGGTGCCTGTTTGTTGGGGTCATCTCCTCGCCGAGATAAATTCGGTGGCAGTTATATATATATATATATATATATATATATATATATATATATATATATATATATATATATATGTATATATATATATATATGTATATATATAAAACTATAAATATAAAGCCAAGAGTATCTAACTAATATACAGGTGATCAATTTACCTGCCAATGTTGTGCCAATCAGGTATCATCGGGTCAGAAATAAACAAGATCACATATATACAGAGATAAAAAAAGGAAAAAACAAAAAAATAAGCCATTGACATCTGGCCAAGCCATCCGAAAATAAACTGAAGTAAAAAGATTTCATAAACAAAGCAGGGGAAGGTTATATTAAGAGATAAAAGAAAAAAAAACGGCATACCTAAATTATAAAAATATAAAAATCCGTTAATTAAATTAAATAAAAAACTATGATGTGTGCTGTAAACCACATGGTAGAAGTGAAAACATCAACGGACGGGTTTAATAACATAAAATATAAATTGTTTTTTGTTCCTTAATTCACAAAGTTACAATATATACAATTATAATTTTGTAAAATTTAGATACAATAATAATAATAATAATAATAATAATAATAAGGCTTAGCGAACCCGAAGGTTCGATGCCGACACCACCAATCGCCTGTTACACACCTCCCTCCACCGTTCGCCGTCCAAACCCAGTCCCTTCAGATCGGCTTTAATGCAATCCTCCCACCTTCGCTTCGGTCTACCCCTCGGACGCTTACCATTCGGCACAGCAAATATTAACCTTTTAGGAATTCTCTCGTTACTGAGCCCAACAACTTTACAAGCCCCTTTGATTCGCCGCGATGAAATTACCTCAATTATATTACCCGCATACAGCTCACGCAATTCGGCGTTGTGTAACCGTCTGAACTCTCCGGTTAACTCATCCTTCTTCGGTCCGAATATTCTACGCAATACTTTATTTTCAAAAACCTTAAGACGCTGCTCATCCCTTAATGTAAGCGGCCAAGTTTCGCATCCATAAAGAACTGTAGGCAAGATAATTGTTTTATAGATTCTAATTTTTAAGTTTCGGGACAAGAGGCGCGAACTAAGTAGTTTTGTCACAGAAAAATAACAAGCATTCCCCGCCTTCAGTCTAACCTTAATCTCTTCTTCAATTTCGTTTTTTCTAGTTATCGTAGAACCTAGATACCTAAATTTATCTACCTGTTCAAACATATTACCATCTATATCGATATCACCAGTAGTATCGCCTTTTTGCAGCTAACCATATATTTTGTTTTATCCACGTTTATTTCGAGTCCTAGTTCTTTACCGGCTTTCATTAACGTTGTCGTATTTAGTTTTATAGTTTCAACGTCTTCGCTTAACAGTACCAGATCATCAGCATAGCCCAGCACGGATGTTGTCCCGCCCAGATCCAACCCTTTCTCGGTTCGCATTACCTCCCTAATGGCATGTTCTAATGCCAAATTGAACAGGACAGGCGAAAGAGAATCCCCCTGTTTTAAGCCCGAACGAACCTCAAATTTTTCGGACAAATTATTACCGATTCTAACTTTATTGAGTGTCTCCGTCAAGCACATCCTGACTAGATTTACTAGTTTTTTTGGAATCCCCTGCTCGATTAGAATATTATACAGTTTCTGGCGGTCAATAGAATCGTAAGCCTTTTTAAAATCTATATACAGCTGGTGAACAATACCGTTATACTCCAATTTTTTCTCTAATATTTGCCGTAAAGAAAATATTTGATCAATTGTCGAACGATTCCGTCTAAATCCGCATTGGTAGTCTCCGATAATTTCCTCGGCGTATTCCGTGATTCGACTGGTTAAGATTAAAGTGAATATTTTATAACATACCGGAAGGAGTGAAATTCCTCGATAGTTATTACAATCCGTTCTCGGATCCTTTTTGTGAATCGGAATAAGAATAGATTCTTTCCATTCTTCAGGTAATTTCTCGTTCACCCAGATCTTTTTAACCAAAATTTAGATACAAGGAACAAATAAATCTTGGTTATGAAGCTTTATAGATTGTTGCAATATAAATACAAATGCACTTCGTTAAATATTTTAACAAAACAATTAGTATGCAAATGTTCACATCGATCAGTGCCAAATCAATTGGAGAGAAAGTGAACATTTTCACGCTGAATTGAAACTCTTAAAACTAGGGCCAAGGGGAACAGGTAGATCATTTACCTGTCCAGCTCAATTTGATTAATGACGTTCAGGAAAACTTAACAGTATGAAGGATTGCAAGGATCTCTGGTCCGGGAAAAACCCGTATATCCTTAAAGGCGAGGAAGGGGAGGACCCAAAAATATATATATATATATCTCTTAAAGTATTATTGTTCGTTTAATTACATATAATAGGACTTCAACAATCACTCAAACACAGGCCCAAGCCTCCCCCAAAATTAAATCCTGGATCCGCTAGTGGGCTTAATGATGGCCAGGTTGGATTTCAAATGTATATATAAGCTTCCTTGTTGATTTAAAGGTTCCAAAATTTTCTAGATTGAAGAATAATGCCCTCTATTGACAACTACATGAACAAAGTTACCAAAAAAAAAATTTTTAAAATGTCTATCATTGTTGTTTCTATAGTGATCTTGCAATCAGTGTGTTTCACACCTTCTTACTAACAGTTCAGCTAAGAGTAAGTTGAACATTTATCTTATCTTATGTTTATATTTAAATAAAGATTTTAGAATTTTTCATAACTTTTTTTTTTTTTTATTTGTTTATTTAGAAATATTACATTCTGTCACATCAAGGACATTTATAATAGTGATCAGATAAAGCACACTCACACTCTATTTACAATAAAAATAAAAAAAATAATACAGAAACTTAATAATAATAAATACAATAAAATAAAATAAAAATAAATACAATAAAATAAAATAAATGTATATAAACAAAAGAACTAACCTAATCATACACACTCGGGCTTGAGTGGAGGATCTGGCCATTGCCAAAACTCCAATAGATACTAGAGCAATTGAATTTTGTGTTGTACATCACTAGTGCAAACAAGCTTTTTTTTTTTTTTTAAATGGAGATTATACCTGCATAACTTTTTTTTTTTTAATTTTTAAGTGTTAAACAGAAAAAAGAGATCCTGAAGATTTTAAATGTCTAACACATAAGTTTATAACTATAGTAATTATGGTGGCATAACTAAAAAATGATAAAAATTCCCTTAGCTACGGCTATCACTGGTGTGCTTATCCGACATATTCTATTTCCCTCTGCTATTTTCCTATTTAGCAGACTAATCAAAGCAGTTTTAGACTATAAAATATCATCTTTAGGACAAAGAGAATAAACACGTAAAATTGTTACATCTGACCCTTTGCACTAACAATAGCGATATAACAAATAATATTTAAAAAATAATATACCATTGTTTAATCATTTGCAGCGTTTTTTAATCGATTCATTTTGGTACTTTTTCAGGATATTATTATTGGCTCAAAAAAATAAATTTTTTTTTTGTATTATTTTGCGAGATACCGGTGTTGGTGATTTTAAAGGAAAGCCATAATTAAAAATTAAAGTTTTCTGATTAATTAGTAAAATATCTTATATGCTATCTAACTAATATATTTTTCAATAGCGAAAAGAAAATAATTTTTTCCAATATCTTTTTGCGGGCCTTTTATACAATGTGTAAACTAGAGTTAATAGCAAAGTTTTAGCATCGGTTCTCGGACTATATCAATTTTTCTATATTATAAAAAACTATTCGCTTTTTTTATGTTTCTTTTTGTTAAAAGTTTAGAAACACGAATTATCTCCGGATGTCGCTCCCACTGACACCACGCCACCACAGCACTTAAACACTTAACAGTCCGAAACCAGCGGAACGACATGGCGCATCGCCGCGGACACGTACAAATCGCTATAGGCCTCAAATAGTTTTTTACACCCGAAGACACGTGAAATCCAGCATCGCAGATCGGCCGTGGAGGATCCCCGTCACGCCGATTTAGAGGACAACCGGGCCGGTCGAGAATCCACCCCCTCGATCCTCTCCGTCGAGGTGCTGCGATGAGCGTATCACAGGCGTTATATTGCTTGTCCGGGGTGAAAAATGTGTCCTATGATATGACACCTACATTCTTGCATAATCATTTGACGCGGTCACTTAAGGGCTTTTCAACAAAATGACAAGGCGTTTAAAGGGTGAATGCATATTTTCTATTCTTCTTCAATCATTGACTGAAGTTCTGTAGCATTCCTCAAAATGATAACATCACTATAAAAAAAAAAAAAACTAAGGTGTGTAGTTTAGACCACACGATAGAAGTGAAAACATCAACTATGCGAGTTTAATAATAGGAAACATATGGTGTGAATGTGCTCTCAGAACTCTATTATAAATGTCCTTTATTGAGACAGATTGTAATATTTATCAATAAAAAAAAATAAAATAAAAAAATAAATAATAGGAAATATAAATTATAGCTCATTACAAAGATTTCATGCCGTTTCTGTTAGATTTCGAGGGAAATGTAATGAAATCTAAAAAGAATGGTATAAAATGGCAATTCCAGTCAGTCGATTTTAGGAAACAAAAATTAAAGTGTGTACTTTATTCCATTACATCAGCAAGGCAAGATTAATAATATAAAATATAAATTATAGATAATAGCCCATTATAAAGAGGATGAAATGCTGAATATTTCCCACGCTTACAGTATGCAAGTCCAATTTTTAGTTTATGAGATATTTTAATCCACATCTTCAATAAAATTCGTTATCATTTGGTTTTCGACACTATTTTTTTCTTTCCGCCTCCCTAACATTTGGTTGTCTCTAATGGCCACGGGCGGGATCTACGGGGAGGGGGGGGGCTTTCGGGCTGAAGCCCCCCCCTCCCAAAATGGTAAAATATAACTATGTTTTATGGAAAAAATATTAAAAAATTATCTCTTAAAGTATTATTGTACGTGTAATTACATTTAAAAGGATTTAAGGAATCACTTAAACACCATTTCATATAGATAGTTAGTCTCTTTCTTGTTTTCCAAAGTAATTATCGTCATTTTTATGAAAAAAAAAGCTTTCGGGCTGAAGCCCCCCCAAAATTAAATCCTGAATCCGCTAGTGCTAATGGCGTAGCGTAAAGAAACAATTTTGAATAAGAGGATGAAATGATGATTAGAAAAATTAATTGTTCCCTGGTTGAACGTTTTAGTACGTGGTACAGACCCATTTTTATCAAATTATTAACACCCTACTCAAACTTCATGAATAGCTTCATCTTATCGTGACCTACAAATATTTTATTTATGAAAACTCTTGGAATTGGGACGGTTTAAATCAGGAGGAGTTAAATCAGGAAACTTTGTCTATTTAATTAGGTACTAAAAACTCGTAAATACCCATTTGCTTTCTACTAGAATCGTAAGGTAATTTGATCACAAAGTCGAGAAAAAAGGTGGCCTTCAAAAATATCGAGCCGTTTGGCGTGACCTACACCACAAATTTTTATTATTATTATTTCTTTATATGATATTTACAACTGTATACAAAAAATACATCTGGTAAATTCGCACATTGGTATAAAGACATGGAACACATGTTGAGAAACTACCCATTGGTAGCACTCTAATAATATGTCTATATTAGGAGATCACGTGGCCATCTTCTTTTCAGACGCCTCGGAGGGTTATCAGGAATTGAATAGGAAGCAAGGTTAGAGACAAGAGGGTTGGGATGGTTATGAAGTTTATTATGGAAGGACAGATATCTGGATTGGGCCAAATCTGATACATAAGGAACATTAAGGTCATTATGGATAATTTTATTTGTAACAAAGTAAGGAGCATTGAGGATTTTACGAAGGATTTTGGATTGTAAGGATTGTATGCGAGAGGAATTTGAAGGTTTGGTGGAGCCCCATAGCTCAACTCCGTAAGTCCAAATAGGCCTTATTATAGTCATGTAAATCAGTCTTTTATAATTGATTGGAAGGTTAGAGCGTTTGTCTAGTAAGTGTTGGAGTAGTCGGAAATGTCGAGCTGTTTCTTGTCGTTTCAGTCTGGTATGAGGATTCCAAGTTAGACGGTGGAGTCCTAGGTAACGGATTTGTTCAACAGGAATAAGTGAGGTGTTGTTAAACGATACTGAAGGACAGGAAGTCATTGGTTTACGAACACCTCAAATTTAAAAAAAAAAACGAGGACAAACGGCCCAATATATTAATAGGCCACCTTTTTTATCGATTTTGTGATCAATTTATCTCACGATCTACGTAGAAAGCAAATAGGTATTTACGAGTTATTAGTACCTAATTAAATAGACAGTGTGCCTCCCTCCAGATTGAAAACGCTCCAATTCCAAGAGTTTTCGTAAATAAAATAGTTGTAGGTTACAATGAGATGAAGCTATTTACGAAGATTCAGCGGATGTTAATAATTCGATAAAAAAGGGGCTGTACCACTGACTATATGCAGGTCAAATTTTTAGTTCGTGAGATATTTTAATCCATGTCTTTCATTAAACTCGTTATCATTTGGTTTTCGACAATATGTTTTTCCATTTTCGTCTCGGCGGAGCGTTAAGATACAATTTTGAATAAGAGGATGAAATGATGAACATTTCAGATATCGGATCAGATAAGAGTTTCATAAGTTTTAAGTACATATTAATTTTTTTATTTTAAAGAAATTTACAACAGAATTACATGAAAAATACAACAAGTAAATGAGACATTGGTAACATGACATGTACAACATGAAGAGAAACTACACATCGGTAGAACTCAAATACATATTGATTAAGTTGAGATTTAGTTTGAGATTTTAAATGAGCTTTAATTATAAAAATTTTGAGATTCACCTCAAGTTGTTAACAGAAATTGTGTAATTTTCTATAGTCACCTAAAAGTACCCGTTATTTCAGCAAATATGACCACAGTTAACTTAGACAAATCTTTTATTTCTCCTTTTCCCTGATTTGTAATGTATTTTAATAAACACGATCGCCTTAAAACGCATTTTATTTATAAATACAAACGATTTAAATAAAATTTTTGAAAAAAATATTTTTTTTTTCGTCGTAAACCAACGACTGCCTGTCCTACAGTTTCCTTCAACAATACTCCACTTATCCCTGTTGAGCAAATCCGATATATAGGACTCCACCTGGACAAACGACTCACTTGGAATCCTCATACTAGACTGAAACGACAAGAAACCGCTCGACGTTTCCAACTACTCCAAAACTTACTAGACAAACGCTCTAAACTTCCAATTAATTACAAAAGACTCATATACTTGACTATAATAAGACCTATTTGGACTTACGGAGTTGAGCTATGGGGCTCCACTAAACCATCGAATTCCTCTCGCATCCAATCCTTACAGTCCAAAATCCTTCGTAAAATCCTCAATGCTCCTTACTTTGTCACTAATAAAATTATCCATAATGTTTCTTTTGTTTCAGATTTGGCCCAATCCAGATACCTATCCTTCCATAATAAACTTCAGAATCATCCCAACCCTCTCGTTCCTAACCTTGCTTCCTCTTCGATTCCTGATAACCCTCCGAGGCGTCTGAAAAGAAGATGGCCCCGTGATCTCCTAATGTAGTCATATAATTAGAGTGCTACCATTGGGTAGTTACTCAGCAAGTGTATTCATGTCATTATATCTATTATGTCCAAAATTACTAGATGTATTTATTTAATACAGTTGTAAATGTCATTAAGAAATAAAAAATAAATAAATAAAAAATATTTTTAACAAAAAACGTGACTTGTTTAAAAAAATTCAATTTTTTTACTACATAAATCCTTAAATTTACTACTTATCTGCTGGAATTTGGAAAATTGTTCATATGAACTTTTTTGTAGATCTTGATGTTTTATTATCCATTTACGGGACCTGTATGTTATTTTTACTATTAATATTTTTACTAAACAATATTATTACTTTTCTATATTATTACTTCAGTCATTTCCTACTAATCAATTATGTAAATCTGCGATGTTAACGGCCGTGAAGTAAGATACGATATTACAGAGGATATAGGATATAGGGTGAGGTCAATTATCCTTTACGACCATCTCGTCCCTGCTGTCTCTGGCGCCATCTTTCGCAGTTATATTCGGTCTTCAACGCCGCGAATTTGTCATCGCCTTTTGTATATTACCTTTATTACAATAATATTATTAATTTATAGTTCTGTCGGCAACTATAGAGAGAAGTAAACCATACAAAATTGTTTCAACCAATGATGGCCAGACTTAAAATTTACCTGACTCAACTTTCTGTATAAGGATGGAGAAAAAATTTAACATTCGATTGTGTTCTGAAAATTAAAAAAATCTGGTGCGCGCAACACAACTTTCACTTACCTCTCTACTTTGAATAGAAATTATTTTCTGGCAATGCTGGGCTATTATAAAATTTTTGAAGTGCATTTTAAACGGAGCTAAAGCTTAAAGCTTACAGATAACAAATCATTAAGACCATAAAAGTTACAAAAGTCTATTTATAATGTCGACGGTAGGCAACAAAAAATCTAATTTTATAAAACACATAACTTCAGTCTCTGAGCCTTTCAGTTGACAGAATGATATGTATGTGTATGTCTGTATGTATATATGTATATATATGTGCGTGTGTGTGTATATGTATATGCACCGCCGCCTATGCTTCCTTGGAAATTTCTTATATCAAACGATCAACTCCCAGCACCCTTCCTATATCTACTGTCTCCTCAAGCCGAAACCTTTAGTCCACTCAATAAAAACGAGATCCTGTGATTCTAACCTCTATATTCCATCACACAAGACAAAAACCTATGACCGTTCCTTCTTAGCCCGCTCCGTCACCTACTGGAATTCTTTGCCACATAACATCCTTCATGCCTCTTCCCTGCCACTTTCAAATACCTCCTTTTCCAATATCTCCTCACATCCCAAACAGAAGATTTACCGCCATAAATTTCATTTTATGAACTGAATTTGTGAGAAGTAAATGGTGGTGCCTACAGTTTAAGTTTTAACATAAAACAGCAATGATTTTTGACTATTATTTTTACTATTTATTTGTATTTCTCTTCACCTCAGGTTGTGCTTTTTCTTTCATGTATATATGTTTATATTTTATACTTTAAGTCTCACTGTGTAGCAATATGAGTAAGTACGTATATATAGTTCCTTTTTTACCTTTATATCACAATTATTCCTGAGATTTTATTTTATGTTAGTGTTTGCTTATTATTTTATGAATCACTGTAAATATTATTAAATTTTGTATTAAATTATGTTTCTATTAGATAGCCTATTATTTATAAATTGTGCAGTTATGTATATATAGATATGTAATTTCTTTTCTGTCCTTTTTTTTTTTTTTTTTTTTTTTAATCGTAATAATAAGTAAATTTGGAGAAGATTGTATGTTCATTTATGAATTATTGTATATTCATTTATGTATGTGTATGTATGTATATATATGTGTATGTGTGTGTATGTATATATATGTGCGTGTGTTTATATATGTGTATATTTTTTTTTGTTTTTTTCTTAGTGATTACATACTACTTTTTAAATAATGTATATTATGTTAGAATTTTTTTAAGTCAGTTTTTGGCCAGATTGGTATTTTATTTTGTATTAATTCATCCCAGAATAAAGTTCTATTTTCTATTCTATTCTATATATATATATATATATATATATATATATATATATTCATAAATGAAGTAAAATTATGTATCTAATATCAGTTGGCCTATATTTATTATAATGAGAGTGATTGTTTAAAATGAAGTGCGAAAGCTTTATTATGAAGTGCGAGAAACGACTCTCATGAAAACATATTTTGTAAATATTTTGGATTATTTGTACAAGAAATCATGTTCTTTAACAAATAAAGGAAACCAATAAAAACATATCAAAGGGTTGTTTTTATATTATCCAAAGTGTCAATGGGATAATAGAGTCATTTATCTCCATTGATGTTCTCAAAAGATAAATTTCAGTTATTCCTTTTCTATTTCATAATAATTATAATTATATCACAATATAATATAAATAATATTATATATAATATAATAATTAATATATTGTATTCAATTTCTAGATCTAAAAATAACTGCTGTCACATTGGTTAAATCTTCTTCTCTTGCTATAGCTGCTCTTCTATGGCGATTGTTTTACAAATTATACAATCATTCATCTAATTACATATGAGTTGAACTCCTGTAACCTCCTATTCTCCTAATACAAAATAAATATTTTAGATCAAAAGTTTTTACGGGAAATGGTATTCATCTAGAGATGATAGTTTGATTTTACCTAGGTGACAGCAGTTATTTTTAGATCTAGACATTTCCCTCTGCATACAATATATTGATTATTATATCATATATAAGATTATTTATATTATATTGAGATATAATTATAATTATTATGAAATAAAAAAGTAAGCACAACATGCAATGAAAATATTACAAATAAAAGTCTCAAATTATTGTTGGGCTTATATGAAGCTGGAAAAGTTGAATACATATTGTGGTTAAAAATTGGCAATAATAATAACTATAATTATATAATAATATAAATTGGCAATAAGGTGAAATGTATAACGTAGATTTTTAAAGAAATTAAAAATTTGATCCGTCGGCTTTTGAAACTAACTGAGTTTTGAGAACTACTGACTTTTTAAGTGAATTTTATTCATGTTGTAGTAAGATTTTGAAATTGAAATTAAGATTGCTCACTTCTGGATACAATTCCCTCTCCGAAATTTTTTTTTTTCATTTTATTTTTTGTTTATTATTTATGAATTGGAAAAATTCAGTACCATTTTTGGCATAACACTGTGAGGTGATGCATAAAGAGTAAGAGATTATCTGTTGTTTTTATCCATTTTTCTTTTTTCCATCTACAAGATTGTTTTTTACACGGAGTTCTCTTTTCCTATCTTATTCTCCGTGATTTTTTTTTTTTATATGTTACAATAACATTGCATATTGTATAACATATATCAATAATTTATTTTCTTTGAATCAGTATTTTTATTTCTGTTGTGATCTCGTAGATCATCTTCTGTCATTAATATATCTTTAACATATGTATTTAGTTTGTATGCTTTAGCTGTTTGGGTATTAACATAACATCTTTTTTATTTTTCTGTTTTCTTTTCTAAAGGTTTTGCTTTTTCTTTCTATACATGTAATTCTTTTTTTCTTTTTATCATTTTTTCCAGTAAAATTATAAATATAGTTTAGTTTATAAATATAGAGAAGATTTTATTTTTTAATAATTTACATACTATTATTTAAGTTGTTGTATATTTGTTTGAATCTTTATTAAGTTAGTTTTTGGCCAGATGTATTTTTTCTTTTGTAACTGTTCATTATTGTTATTCTAAGGGTACATCGTCTCAGAATAAAGTTTATTTTCTATTTCTTTTTTCTATTTGATATCTCATTCATTAAAATTAATCAATGGGAGCCGTAAAATGGATCTATATTATCGTTTTGTATAAAGAGTAGATATTAAGTTGCTCTATTACTATAAACATGCAGGATGAAAGTATATTTTCTTTTTAACGTTGTATTATTTTCCATTGCAATTACAACGGAGGTACCAAATTTGATAACAGATCCTTAATCCGGCACTGTACTCCGACAGTAATTCATATCCCAGACCGACTGTTACACATACGTGCGTAATCTCCATTCGCCCTCCGGTCCAGTTCTCACGGGACCACCAAGACTCTCCTCTTCGGCATCTTCTTCTTCGGCTGAAGAACTAACGACCCGATCCGCTCTTACAGCAGAGATTACTCGTATATGAGTTTCTCTTCCATGGGAACTGGATTTCTCCGCGTGTCCTTTGTGTCCTCGGCCAAAGAGCTGTTTTATTGTCTTCCCTTTGATGTCTTCCTTTTCTCGTTCGGCCATTGTACCTCTAGCTGTAGTGTGTGTTGTTTGAAAGAGCAGGTGACTTCGCTAATGAGACGTCTTAGAACTGCTCGTAAAACTTTTACAAGTGTAAAATATTTTTAATAAAAAAGCGAAACATAAAAGGAAGAACTATATGGCAGATATCACGGAGGGTTTTTGTACTAAACTAGATATGGCTCTGTATTGTCCAAACAAGCGTAAAACTAAGTGGAAGAGTTGTATGGACGAGAATCAATTGGAGTTCAAAATAGAACACGAGATAATGTTTAACTCATTGAATGATCAAGAAAAACAACTGCAATCTAACGAGGGATATGCACACTAAAATTAATCAATACATCAAATAAAAAGACTTATTAGAAGCAGGATTGAAACGGCTAAAAAAATATTATTTTTTTAAAGTTTTGGTAGCACTGAAAAGAGTTGCTTCAGCTGCTTTCAATTTTTTTTTCGAGTAATTCCTTAAAATTAGGAGAATTTCGTAGGTCACAGTAATGTTTCTTCTTTGAAACAAATAACTAAACTTTCTTTTTTTTTTTTTTTTTTTTTTTTTTTTTTTAGGGAAGGGCAATAGTCGATTGTCCAATTACTATCCATAGTTCGTATCCTCCCCTCAGACACAAATTGTATTAAAATTTTATATACTTAAAGGAATGATTTTAATAACACGCCTTCATTCTTCAACCCATTTATTGATGTACGAGATATAGTGATTATATAACAATGTAAAAGTGAAATGGTTGATAATGGAAAACAGTTATTGTATAATGGAAACGCCACATTAAATAAATAAATGGATAGAAGAGCGCAGGCGTGTTTAAAACTATTCTTATCAGTATATAAAACTGAAACTAAATTGAACATGAAGAAGCCTTCAATGTAAAAAATAATTTAATCTCAAATTACTTCCTTAGAAATATTTTTTCAACTCCAGTTGTGCCTATGAAAAAAATGTTGTATATACGCCACCTTTTTTTAATTTTATTTTTTCATAAATAAAATATTATTGTTAAATCTACAACGATGCCATTACAGTTTTATTATATTTTAAACTGGGTGTTATTATCAAATTAAATTTAGAATTTTAATAATAAAAGACAAACACATGTCGTCGATGTTTCTTGTTTGAATTCAACAATCATGGAAATAAATCCAATTTATTTTTCTATATAAATGTATTTTCCCGTCAATATTAATTTAAATCAATTATTTAATAATTTTTATTAATACCTTAATTAGAATCTATAAAACAATTATCTTGCCTACAGTTCTTTATGGATGCGAAACTTGGCCGCTTACATTAAGGGATGAGCAGCGTCTTAAGGTTTTTGAAAATAAAGTATTGCGTAGAATATTCGGACCGAAGAAGGATGAGTTAACCGGAGAGTTCAGACGGTTACACAACGCCGAATTGCGTGAACTGTATCCGGGTAATATAATTGAGGTAATTTCATCGCGGCGAATCAAATGGGCTTGTAAAGTTGTTGGGCTTAGTAACGAGAGAATTCCTAAAAGGTTAACATTTGCTGTGCCGAATGGTAAGCGTCCCAGGGGTAGACCGAAGCGAAGGTGGGAAGATTGCTTTAAAGCCGATCTGAAGGGACTGGGTTTGGACGGTGAACGGTGGAGGGAGGTGTGTAACAAGCGATTGGTGGTGTCGGCATCGAACCTTCGGGTTCTCTAAGCCTTATTATTATTATTATTAATACCTTAACATAAATCTTAATCATTGGATACCTTAAACATCCAACATAAATGTTAATTATTATAAAGCTCATACAGCATTTTGAAGTAAATAACTAAAGAATACAGTGAAAATAAAACCTCTTTAAGTCTGTTTCGGGAAGTTACTAAAATATCGATACTATTGGTAACTTTGTTATCGATACTATCGAACTATCGATAGTGGCAAACTATCGGCTATCGCCCATCCCTACTTTTTTTGAAGAAGTCGAATGGGATTAAACAACTTTAGAGAATGCTATAAAGGGATTATTAAGTATTGTCAGGTATTAAAATATTTACAGTCCTTTCAAATCTTGAATTTGATAAAACGGTCATTTTTTTTATATACCCTATTATAATATAAAAATATGACGAGAAAAATGATGAATGAATAGAAACAAATGCTGACTTATGACTTAACTTATTTCAGATTAAGTGATTGAGGAGGTAACAATCGCGATTTGCGCATCGATAGATCAAAAGCCCCGAGCGATCTCCGATATCGATAGATCGAGCTGTCGCCTTCTTTTATTTCGAGAAGAGCCATTATTGGGAAAGTGTTGAGAGAGCGTGTTATCTTTATTATTAAATTAAATGCGTGACATATGGAGCCTAATGTGGGAGTATTAGTGCCTCCTAGATTATAGGGTGCTGCCTCTACCTGCCTGGCGGCCCGCGGTGTGCGCTGTACAAGGTAGGGGTCTCATTCATCTACCACCTACCGGATCATCTGTTATCATGGATCTTACTATATATATATATATATCGATTGTTATATATTGGCGTTCGTTTTTCACTTTCATTTGCCTATATATGAAATATAAAGGAAAATATTGCGATCGTGAAAATTTTCGAATCTCACTTTTCAACGTTTCAATGTTTTGAGGTCCCCTGAGTCTAAATAACTAAGTCTGGCAAAATGGTCTGTCTTTGCTTGTTTGTATGCCTGTGTGTAAGTGTGTCTGAGTGTTAACTGTCTAACTCAAAAACTAAAAGTCGTACGAAAGTGAAATTGCATATTTAAGGTTTTTATATGTCTGTGATTTTACAGCAACTTTTTCCTCAAAATCCCCTAATCGGTAGTGGCACTTTATACAGTGGACTAAACACATTTTTACCATTTTCTCGAAAACGGCTTTAAATATTTTGATTAAATTCACCATATCAGTGTAAAATTAAGCAGTTTTAAATAAAATGTAGTTTTTATTCTGATTGATGTTCTCTAACAGAGCTTAAACGACTATTTTTCAATATTAGCTTCCTCTTAAGTACCTTTAATTTTTTTTTTATTTGAAATAATTAACCATTTCAAATTGGATCTCTAATATAAAACGCTGTAAATGATTAAACAATGGTTTATTACTTCCAAACAATTATACATCTAAAGTTTCAACTTTAGACATTATCAACATATTTAACAAAATTTAATCACTCCTTGTAATGGTAAATGTTAAGTTTTTTAGGTTTGTATGTTCCTCTTTAAATTGTAAATATACCTGTTAATTTATCCTATTTTAATCATAATTTTTAACTATAATGGTTTTTCAATTTTTCTTCTCGTAATTTTTAATATTTAAATTGTACTTCCTAACTTTTCTTCTTTTAATATTAATTCTGTTTTTTTAAACTGTATTTTTAGATTATATTCCTGAAATCATTAAACTTTTATTTAAATGTCCTTGTTAACTGTTAACTTATCTTTCTCTAATCTTTAATGTTTAATTTTAATGGTTCTTGTACTTTATAATGTTTAAACTGTATTCTTTAACTTCGCCTCTATTAGTATTAATTTTTATTATTTAAAAATGTATTTTTTAGCTTTTATTCTTAATATCATTAATCTTTATTGTCTCTGTTATCTCATCTTCTATTAAATCTTTAAGTTTCAATTTTTATAATTTTAGTTCAATTGTACTATCATAATCATCTGTAATTATTCTTAACTTTTCAAACTTTAAATTGTATTTCTTAGCTATAGTTGAGTTATGTGTGTAGTAATTCATCAAATTGTAATATAGGGCGAAAATGACCCAAGTGGTTGAAGAGCCCAAAACATGTATAAATAAATAAAAAAATAAACATCTAAAGTTCCAATTATTGGACTATATATATTTTTTTTTTAACATTAGTAATATGCTAAAATAATGTGAAATGATTAACTTTTTTAAATAAACCATATTAAAGGTACTTTAGAGGAAGACATATATGAATATTGGGCATTTAAGCCCTGTAAAGTGACATCAATGGGGATAAGACCTAATTGATATTAAATACCACTTAATTGTACATGATACACCGAGTTTAATCAAAATCGCTAGAGCCGTTTTTGAGAAAATTATAAAAATGTGTTTCAGCGTTGATATAAAGTGGCACTTCTGGTTAGCCAATTTTGAGGAAAAAGTTGCTGTCACATCTGAGGCATATACCTATCTTAAATACGTAATATCAGTTTCGTACGACTTTTTGAGCTACACTGATAATATAAAAAACACACAGACCATTTTTCGGGACTAGGTCATTTCGACTCAGGGTACCTCAAAACGTCTATTTCCGTTGAAAACTCAGATTCAAAAATTTTCTCGATCGCAATACTTACCCTTACTATATATTACATATATACGTAAGTGAAAGTAAAAATTAGCATTACTTCAGTAACGCATTAAAAAAAAACGAATTTTTTTTTTTTTTTTTAAAGAAATTCCGTAGACTTTTAAATAACCATACAATATCCACAAAAAAGTGTATACTTTTTGAGTTATTCGGAATCTAATTTTAGCATTCCTCGTAACTTTTTTTCCAACTTCTTTTCGTTGATGTATGCTATATAAATAAATTTAAAGGGTATCGAGAAAATGATTTTAGCAAAGTTTCATTGAAATCGGTACATTCGTTTAGGCGCTATAGTCTAACAGCAACACATTATTTTTTTTTTAAGGAAAATGTGGACAGGTGGATGTGTGGATATTTGGTATTATTTAATATTTAATTGTATATATTACAGAATATATAAAAATTAAATTTTGATATAAAAATCAAAATTTGTTTATAAAGTAGTATATTACTAAAAAAAATGTAAAAAGTATCCACAATGAAATAAATAAATATAGCGTCTATAATTTTAACTTTTACTTCCCCTTTGTCTGAAAATCCTGTTTTCTGTTAAGAAGAGGGTGGTAAGTGAAAGTTGTGTGATGCGTGCACGACACCAGATTATTTATTTTGTTTTTTCACCATTACGTGGCCTTGGTTTGAAAAGGTTCTAACTGCATCAAAGGGGTCTGTACCACAGACTAAAACGTTCCACCAGGGAATTTTTTTCTAATTATAATTTCCCTCGCACTGTTTTTAAGAAGAGTATAGAAGAAAATTTCTTGGAAGGAGGGGACATGGACACCCCCGCTGCTTTAGCTGCAGTATCCTCAGTCTCCAAGAGCTGAAGAAGAATAATTACATGAGATCTGACATTGAAGTACACTGGTACATTAGGCCGCGACCTCTTTGGAAAGCAGGTACGAGACCCGTCCAAAAAGTAAGATCTGCCTCCGACGGCTGGGAACGGTCCGGGAGAAAGCTGTCCTCTGAAGACAAAGCGGCTGCCATCAGACGGTGAAAAGATGCGTAGGAATTAGCCGGAGTCTACTTCTTCACAGAACGGATTGCTAATTGTGTCTCCGTGCCTCCAGTCGTACTCTCTACTTCGGGGAGCCGTCCTAGTGGTGGGAGGGGTACAAGGAGATTCATCCTTAGGGTCCGGAGAAATATTTAGAACTGTATAAACATACAACGTAATATGTGCTATATTTGACTGACCTTATTTCTAAAACATTTTAATTGGTCTTACGGATGTGCACAGCACCGCGAGTTGTCCGCCAACCAGATAACCGAAGTTAGAGGTTACCGGCAACATGTTAAGGTAACGAATGTGCAACAATTCGTTACTTTAGCAATCACATTATTAACTCTTTTTTAAATTGTAACGCATATCTAGCTGCTAATCGTAAGTGAGTGTCAGAATTCCTAAAAGATTTTTTTGTAATTGCCTTCAAGGGTTAATCCAAATTTATTTTTCCTTACGTAAAAACTATGGTTATTAAAAAAAAATTAAGTTTAATCCTGTATCCGCAATTGTCACTGATGTAGTTTGCAATAGTTTACGTCATTTTATTGAACTTTATTCTATTTTTATTACGATATTTCTTACATCGATTTATGTTTGTTTTTTTTAAACCGACATTTAAAAACAAATTTAAAACATCTACTAGAAAAACGATCTCACTGGTTATTACATGAAAATGAAATTTTTATGTGATGCACATGTGAGAAATATTATCTGTTTTTTTATTCTTTTATGGTTAGTTCTAAAAATAGATATTGTTTTTTAGGTTCATTCATAGTTAGAGCAATTCCATTCATTGTTTTCTAGTACTTAGTAATAAGTAACTTAAATTAAACCTACCATTTTACAGACTAGTAGGTGGATGCGAAAATTCGCTTATATTTGGTACAAAATCGATTTCGAGCCTTACAGTAATAATATATGTGGGGATATTAAATATCGATATACATCCATCCGTTTTATTTATTTATTTTTTAAATATTTTTATGGTTATATCACCATCGGACTAAATCTTATTGTTCGATATCCTACATACATCTCTTCTCTTGTCAATGTACATAAAAGTAAGCGCAAACCTACTTGTACTTCAACAATTTAATTTACTTAATCAATAGCTATAATTAAATAAGATATTATTTATAACGATATATTTATAATATATATAACATATTCATAACACATGAACTAAATTCTCTATCTTAAATAGCAGTTGCAAAATATTTAAAAAATAGGGAAAACACGAAAAACCGCTTTGGCGCTTTTCCTCCAAATATTTATATTGTTATATCTAGAGAAGCAATACTGTTTAAGATCTAAGAGATGACTCCTAAAAGTGACGAAAGAAAAGCAAGAGAAAAAAAAATATATATATATATTTACGATCTCCAAAACCCCCCATGATCGTGTTATAGGTTTTCTAAAACGTATATGAAATGCACCTCTACCCCTGCCTGATGGACACGGGCGGATCTACGGGGGGGGAGGGCTTTCGGGCTGAAGCCCTCCCCTCCCCCAAAATGGAAAAAATATAACCATGTTTTATGGCGAAAAAATTTAAAAAATACATCCTAAAGTGTTATTGTTCGTGTAATTACATTTAAAAGTATTTAAGGAATAACTTAAACACCATTTCATATAGGTAGTTAGTATCTTTCTGTTTTTCCAAAATAATTATAGTTATTTTTATGAAAAAAAAGGTTTCGGGCTGAAGCCCCCCCCCAAAAATTAAATCCTGGATCCACTAGTGCTGATGGAGGACATTCAATGCAGTGGTATGGTATATTTTTTCAGTTATAGAACGATAAAATGCATATTTGAAGAATTTTACTGCATATTTTTATAATATCATTTTCACATAGCAAGTTTTTTACCAACTTCGGAAACATCAGATTAAGGATATACATCTGTCAGGGCTGGGAGACCTTTCCCCCTCCACACCCAGAATAAAGACAAACCCCTGAGACTTTCACACAAGCGTACTCCTGGCAATCCTTACATCATTGGCAGAGTCCTGATCCTGGCGGCCATTTTGTTCAGTAATGGCTAGATTGCCTACAAGATAGACTAATGGTGGCCGCCTCGATAATCTTTCCATTTTCCTCGGATAATTTTAGCGTAAGACTCGAAGCCGCGCTATTCAATTAGTGCAATTAGCCCACGCTAATGGACAATTATTTAGCGAGTGAATGATATCGTATATAACAGACCGCTCGGGTGTAATCGGACGTGAGGATTAGTAGGGGCTACAACCCCCGATCCGACACTGTATGCTATTAATTGAACGGGAGGTGTGGGTACATTGTGGTCAGGGAAATAATAGATTGTGTATTCGTAATAGCCGTTTATTACATCACTTTATATTTAAAATACTATTTCTACGGTAATTCTGAGGTACGCCTCTCCTGCGTGGTCTCAGAATCTCTCACACCGTCAGAAACGCAGATTGGCGACAATTCAACGTACGGCTCTGTTGCGAGTCACAAAATCATACCGAAGTGTCTCACGAGGCGGTGCAGATCTTAGCAGGAGGGGTACCTCTCGACCTTCTCCTGCGAGAAGACTCGCTAATATTTAAGTTAAAAAGAGAAGGCTCAGCAGGTCTTCCGGAGAATATCCGGGTGAGGATTGCAAAAGACCCAAGAAAATGGAAGAGGATTATCCGGGAGGACACCATAGATGAGTGGAATCGGCGGTGGGTAACAACCTTGAAAGGACCAACTTTAAGAAAATATTTCCCCACCGTCCGAAGTCGCTTGAAAGCTAAGTGGGTTCTCCCGGACTACTGGGTCTCTCAATTCCTCAATTCCTTACTGGGCATGGGGGTTTCCGCTTTAAGTTACATAGTTTTGGAAAAGACATAGATCCCCTATGCCCCACTTGCGGAGTACCGGAGACGGCTGAGCATATTATCGTCAACTGCACCGCCTTTGATGGACTAAGGGCCGAAATGATCAGAAAAATGGGAATCTATGGCCTCACGGAGGATGAATTTCCCGAGTTAGTGACGGAGCAGAACTACCCGTATTACAAAGATTTTGTGTACGGGTGGAAAGCTGCTCTGGGACCCTCCCACTTTAATCTGGGAAGAGAACCTGCTAATAGAAGGCCGCCAGACTAATATAGTGAAAATAATGAAAAAAGAAGATATTTGAAAAAACAAAACAAAATTGAAAAATTAATTTGTGGTTTAATGGCAGGAATGGCATGCACATGTGTGATATGCCATCCCTGCAAAATCCCGTGTAGCCGAAAGGCAAGGAAGGGAGGCATAAATAAATAAATAAATATTTCTACGGTAATTTGGTAAATCTAAATATCGTCGCGACATATCGGTCTATTTTTACTTGCACTTGCCTACATATGTAATATATAGTAAGGGTAAGTATTGCGATCTTGAAAATTTTTTAATCTGAGTTTTCAACGGAAATACACGTTTTGAAGTCCCCTGATTCCAAATAACCAAATCCCGCAGAATGGTCTATGAATGAATGAATGAATGAAAAAATAATTTTATTCTGGGACTACTGTCCTCTAAGAATAATAACAGAGTTACAAATTTATGTATCTTAGTCTGACATAATAAAAATACCAAATAATTTATTGTTAATTGTCATTTCAATTGTGCAATGGATTTAAATTAAACATTGTATGGATGCAAGTAATTTTACATGTTAGGGGAAGTTTGAATGTGGTGTTGGAACAGGAGTTGTTTGAAGGAATTTGTGGATGAGGATTGACGCATGGGGGTAGGAAGTGAGTTCCATAAGGAAGCAGCACGAATGACGAAGGATTTTCTGAAGGAGGAAGTTTTATGGGAGGGAATATATAAGTCTGTAGGTTGAGACCTGGTATTGAGAGAGTGGATAGAGGAACGCAGAGTAAGGAGTTCCAGGATGTAGGGAGGGTTTTTGGTTCTGAAGACTTGGAAAAGGAAAACGCGAAGAAGGAATTGTCGTCGGGAAGTAGGATAGTGAAACACGTGAACGCCTGGGGATTCCGAAAATGAATCTTATGAAACAATTCATGAGTCTTTTTAGTCTCATTTCCAGCCTGGCAGTTAGCATACACCAAACAGCCGTAGTCGAAGTGGGGGAATACAAGGCCTATATGTTTGTTAACAGTATAGTTCATAAACGAAAAGTCGTACGATAGTGAAATTGAATATTTAATATTTTTATATGCTAGGGATGTTATAGCAACTTTTTCGTCAAATCAGCTAACCGGACGTGGCACTTTACGATTATCTCGAAAACCGCTCTAACGATTTTCATTAAATTCATTACATCAGTGTAAAATTAAGCAGTTTTAAATAAAATATGGTTATTATTCTGATTGATGTTCTCTAAAAGGGCTACCTAAGTACCTTTAATTTTTTTTAATTGAAACAATTGACCATTTCACATGAATTTATATCTAAAATGGTTAAATGTGAAATATAAATGAATTTAATAAATAAATAAAGGAGAAATAAGAGATCGTAACGGAGAATAGTTGTAATTGAGGAACCAAACGACGTATCATGAGATTAATAAAATACGGACTCCGACAATATTATATAAATATACAAATGTGGTTTTCATAAATGCTATTGTTGGTATTATTTAATATTTAATTGTATAGATTACAGCGATATAAATATTAAAATTTGTATATATGAGGGTACTTATACAAATAAAAATACCTACAATGAAATATAAATAAATATAGAGTCTATAATTTTGACTTTCGCTTCGCTTTGTCTGGAAATACTTGCTTCTGCTAAGAAGAGGGTAAGTAAAATTTGTGTGATGCGCGCACCGCACCAGATGATATTTTTTTTTATTTATTGATTTCCTTTATTTGTTAAAGAACATGATTTCTTGCACAAATAATTCAAAATATTTACAAAATATGATTTCCTGATAGTCGTTTCCGGCACTTCATAATAAAGCTTTCGCACTTCATTTTAAACAAACAATCACTCTCATTATAATAAATATAGGCCATCTGATATTAGATACATAATTTTACTTTATTTACGAACCAATTATTGATATATATATATATATATCATGTATACACATACATATCATTCTGTCAACTGAAAGGCTCAGAGACTGAAGTTATGTGGTTTACAAAAATAGATTTTTATTGCCTACCGTCGATATAATAAATTTTTGTAACTTTAATGGTCTTATTGATTTGTTAGCTGTAAGCTTTAAGCTTTAGCTCCGTTTAAAATGCACTTCAAATATTTGATAATACCCCAACATTGCCAGAAAATAATTTCTATTCAAAGTAGAGGGGTAAGTGAAAGTTGTGTGTTGCCCGCACCATATTTTTTATATAACAGAGAGAAATAATGTAGTACAATTATAATCCTCTAATTTAAGTATTTTTCTTAACATTTTTTTATTTAGTCCATAACTTATCTTACGATTTTGTCAATTTTAATAAAAAAAAAATATCAATACTTTAATTGTTTAAGAGTATCAGTACAGATGTATCTTCCTTGTAACATTTAACTTTTTCGTATCAGATATTTGCACTTCAATCATAGTTTTTTATTTTTCATCAATTTACATGTTACATATTAAGTTAATAAATTTGAACAAAAATAATTCAAAAAAAGTATAACATATATACACGAGGCAATAAGATGATCCCTTTGTCTCGAAGAGTTTTTACAAATGGTCTGTTTAACAAGCGTATAGGCCCCGTGACTGTGAGAACCGTGATTGGTCACGGTGAATTTGACTGTCACTGAAACTAAACGTTCTCGGAAAGTCACTGTTCTCGAATTAGCAACAAGTACTCACCTCAACTGATTGCTTTCACGGTACGGATCGCCTGTTATTTAAAAATAACCGGTTGCTTTTTCATCATATGTGATTGATAAGCCTGAATTCACGAGTTCATATTGTTATTCTTATCATGTTTTGAGCTAATTGAAACTATTCTCTCAATGTTTATCTAATAGCAACACTAGATAGTTTCACGCTAAATAATCGTGTAAATAAAATTTAAAAATGACATATTATTTACGGTATTTCAATAATTAAAAACGCTGCAAATTATTCCACAATAGTTTATCATTTTCAAACAATTTAACATTACTTTCTACGTAATATAAAGGAAAATAAATAAAAAGGGATTCCTAATATTGCCCTAAATAATTTTCTTTTTTATCATTGATAATTTGCTAAAATAAAATAGACAACTATTTGAATTGAAAATTTAAAAAAAAATCAATAATCAAAACATATTTTTGAAAGAAATTAATCGATTTCAACGATTTGTTTAGAACATTTCGTAAACTTTTAAAAAACATATACAACAACAACAAAAAAGTGTATTGAGTTATTTGGAAATCTAATTTTACCCCTCCTAACTTTTTTTCCAGCTTCTTTTCGTTAAAAAAAAAATAAAAACCCATGAAGTGTCTGGGGTTCAGTACTATTTAGGGAAAGCACTGTTTCTAGGTCAACGGTTGTGCAAGGAGGTGATTTGACCGAGATCACGCTCAACCGTCAGGTTTTCCCCCTTAATAAATTATTTAATTAAGGGGACAAACTTTATAGAGGCTGGGTGTGCCCCCAGGAGGGTCTACCTACCCAGGGTCGCCCCATGGCTAATGAAACAGAATAAATAATTTTTCTGCCACGAGTCGGGATTCGAACCTGTGGCCTTTAGCATTGTACTAATGAAATTTGTCCTAAACGAATGTACTAATTTAAATGAAACTTGTCTAAAGTCTTTTCTTTATTTAAAGGGCTTCCAAGAAAAGACTTTAGACAAGTTTCATTTAAATTAGTACATTCGTTTAGGCGCTGCAATCTATACCAACACAGATTTTTCGGCCATCATCTTTGAAAGAAAGGGCGGATAGTAACCTCTGATTTTAATTCCAATTTTGAAAGAAAAAAAAAGTTCAGTATTCAAAGAAAAACCGCGGATGGCAGGCGGCAGACGGACAATTTTTTTAAAATTCAATTATTCAATTATTAGAATCGTACATATCGTGAAACGTAAAACCTCAAATTTTTCGGACGATTATAATGGTTCATTGTTGAAAATAATAAATCAAAAATATTTATTTTTGTCTTAATGCATAAGTATAGCTGTATCATCACAAAATTTATACAGATGCATCTGAAGTTAAAAAATAAATCAATCAGTCCTGATATATGATGTCCAATATAGCCAGGATACATCTTAAACCTTCCCAAGAAAATTAGTATATGCAGTGCTGAATTATTCGCTGTCGCTAAAGCTTTCTTGGGGGTTAGAAACGAGAGGATTCGGATGGTTCAGAAGTTTATTATGGAAGGATATGTATCCGGATTAGACCAAATCGGAAACATATAGAACATTAAGGTCTTTATGGATTATTTTATTTGTGACAAAGTAATGAGCAATTAGGATTTTACGAAGGATTTTGGATTGTATAGATTGGATAGGAGAGGAATTCTATGGTTCAGTGGAGCTCCATAGCTCAACTCCGTAAGTCCAAATAGGTCTTATTATATGAGTCTTTTGTAATTAATTGGAAGTTTAGAGCGTTTGTCTAGTAAGTGTTTTAGAAAACAGAAACGTCGAGCAGTTTCTTGTCGTTTCAGTCTTGTATGAGGTTTTCAAGTGAGACGTTTGTCCAGGTGGAGTACTAGGTATCGGATTTGTTCAACAGGAATAATTGGGGTATTATTATAAAGGATAATACTGTAGGACAGGAAGGTAATTTGATAAGATTTGTTGGAATTGATTTTAATCCTCTAGTTTATAGTAGAATCTAAAATAGACTTTAAAAAATAAATAATAATATACATCCATACCTCTATTCTATTATAATATAACAAAAAGGGTTGTATAGGAGTTCAATGAAAGGCTTAGGCCGACAAATTAAAAATCAAAAGTACAGCTTTATTCCATATCAACTTATCACTTTATCTTCAATGACAAATAACTTTGTAACTCGCTAGAAGCGCCATTGGTACCTGAAGATATTCCAAGACCGCCGAATTATTTGTAAACATTCTTCCGACATTACAGCCTTCACGAAACAGCAAAAATGTCAACAAAATGGAGGTGATGAAACGACTCTCCGTGACAACTGCTGACCAAAGAGCACGGACCGACCGGACTCTAACCCCAGGGCGGCAACCTCAGATTAGAGAGGCCTCAAGCTGTGGACGCCCCTCAATGGAGCAGCCTTACGTTCAGCTATTTATACCGTGTTGTCTTAAGCCGCTGCCTCGGGAGATTCCTTTACGAGCAGCTTCGTGTCCTTAAGGATGTGTTGTAAAATAAAATTATATTTATAAAAAAAATTATTTATTAAAAAAAGAATTTTTTATTCAGTGAAAATTCTTTATTAAGATATATTACAATCTGTAACAACTAAGCTCAATAGTAATAGTAATAGAAGAATAATTGAAGAATGAAGAGAAGAATAGTTGATAGGGTGATCAGTCAAATAAGGAGGCAAAAATAAATTATAATATTTATTTTGACATTTCGACCTGAAGTTCAGGCCTTCATCAGGGCTAAGAAAAGAACCAGATAACAAGGTATGATAAACATAAGTAGTGTACGTAAAAAAAAAAAAAATTAAAGTAAAATGAAATAGAATAATGACAATAGTAAGAACTAAAAGATAAATAATAATAACCGTTACAATGTGTGGAATGCTGAAGTAAACATAATCAAAGGTGATATTAGTATTCAAATTGAAATCTTAGAATGTAAAACAGATAAAAGGAATATGATATTTGGAATTCCATCCCACTTAAAATCCGCCATGCACCATCCTTACTCACATTAAAACCCTCTTATTCCAATTGCTCTTCACAAACCTATCAGACTATTAATTATGTATCATGCAACAAGGATAAATTTTTTTTCATACACCACTATTTTATTTTATTTTTTGTTTATTTGTGAACTGGAAAGATTCACTATCACTTTAGGCATAGCACTGTGAGGTGATGCATAAAAAGTAAGAGATTGTTTGTTGTTTTTATAAAATTATTTAAATAGCATTATTGATCTCTAAATTTAATTTCCATACTTTTCCATTCATGACCAATGCTTCCTCTATCACATATGACACTTAATCACTATTTCCGAAATAAGATTTCCAAACGCCGTATAAATCACAGTATATTCGTCCCAAACATCGCTTCCAGAGTTTTGTTTTTGTAAGCCTATATTTTTCACAGTAAATTGCAAAAACCCTTGCCATGTTTAAAATTACCTGTACTGACGCCGTTGATGATGACTCAATGGTATTACGCCTTTAATACCATTAAGTAACCCATCTTAACATACCATATATATATATATATATCCTATCATAGCCAGATACCCAGATATGCAGATATTTTTTGCGGCATACTCCCCTAGATCGGAAGATCTCTCCTCTCTCGTCCTCGACCGTGGGAGCGGACCCCCCTCGACCTCGTGTTGACAGACCCGCCCCCACAAAGACCCGGCGGTCACCTTTGATGCGGAGGACAGACAATACACCGCGGAGGACTCTTCAAAGAGCACCGCCCCACCTTAAGGTAATTCCAACCTGACTCCGGCCATTGTGTTCTTGGCAGCTGGTTAGGCGACATCACCGCAGGTGTCCTCTATGTCTTCGGCCAATGGTACTGGAAGATGGGGGCGGTCTTCTTCTTCTTCCAGCGGCGCTTTGTTTGCTCGGGTCTATGAATGAGCCTCGTTCAATTAGTCATAGCCTATTGTGATCTGAGGCTTTTACACCGGCGACAGATTACAGTGGGATAAATATAACGAGGGTAATATAACAAACAAACACTGGGAAGTAACAAGACAAGAATAACCAAACTATGCCAAATCGAGTAACTTTGTTTCTTATCTACCGAAGGTATTAGCCCTAGAATTTTTATTATTTTAAGCCAGACTAAGAACCATAAATTTGTAACTCCGTTATTATTCTTAGGGGACTGTAGTCCAAGAATAAAATAATTTTTTTCATTTTTAAGAATTTTCGTAGAGAAAAATTGTATAGGGTACGGTAAGATGAACCTATTCACGAAGCTTTAGCCGTATGTTAATAATTCGACAAAAAAAAAAGAAAAAAAAAGGAGGGTCTCTACTGTGGATTAATGTTAAATGCATTTACCCAAACAAATTTATAATTTTGTATTCTATTTTTAAAAAAGACGAGAGCACTAGTGCTCTCGACCAATCTCCGCTGGCTTTAGTACCAGTGACGCGGTTGGGAGAGTAGCGCAGGGTTCTCCTGGAGTTCCCTCGCCTGATTGTATATAGGTATGCATGTTTTTTTTTTTTTTTTTCCTTAGTTTTAATTTTCTTATTTTTTAGGTTATTTTATTTTATTGTCTATTGTATATACTTTTGATTATTATTTTGTTCATTTATTTTATTTTTTTTTTGTACATATGGTGTGAATGTCATCCTACCTCACTATAACCAATGTCCAACAGACAGATTGTTATAATACTCAATAAAGAAATTTAAAAAAAAAAAAAAAAAAAAGACGGTTTAAGCCAACCCCTAGGTAGATTATTAGAAGGACCTAAAACATGACTTTTCTTCTTCTTGAATGAATGAATGAATGAAAGAACGAAGTTTTCTCGATTTGATTTGAGCAAATGTAGAGATAACAATAAATAAATAACCCTCAATATGGTAACAATATTTTATACTTATATATTTATATATATTTAACAACAAAAAATTACAACTTGATTTTAACAAAGAATTATAACCTTCACTAGCGGATCCAGGATTTCATTTTTGGGGGGAGGGCTTCAGCCCGAAAGTTTTTTTTTTCATAAAAATAACGATAATTACTTTGGAAAAAAAAAGAAAGAAACTAACTACCTATATGAAATGGTGTTTAAGTGATTCCTAAAGTTCTTTTAAATGTAATTAAACGAACAATAATACTTTAAGAGATAATTTTTTTCCGTAAAAGATGGTTATATTTTACCATTTTGGGGGGAAAGCTTCAGCCGTTGATCCGCCCGTAATAAGCTTCTATAATTTACAACGGACAATCCAAGTAGAAAAAATAATCTCATCGTCTGCCAGGTTTGTTTCTCTGGAAGTACTGAAACGTGTAAACTGCCATGTTTCTTGTGTTTTTATTTTTGTGTCTTTATGTGTCCGGTGCTTTTGAAATATGAAAACCCAGCTCGATATGTAAAACTGGTCGGGAAATTTTCGGTTTTGAGTACAAAAAATTGTTTAACTTTCTGTATGATTAGAAAGATTTTATACATAGCTCTGGAGTCAGAGCCCCAAAATCAACCTCATCGTAGAAGAAGGTTTGATTGTAAATTACGAAAGTGTATGTTATTCTGAGTAAAAAGGACCTTGTCTGCCGTTCCAGAGCCGCTGCTTTCAGAAATGGCGACTGATTTAAAGAATGTTATGCCATTAATTTGAAGATCGTAACGGTAATTCCATTATGAAAAATGTGAGAAAAGTTTTTATTTTTTTAACTTGTATATATGGATTTAGACATGTAAAAAACAAAATTGTTTACGCGGGCCAGGAAGAGAAAACTTTTTACAGTCAAAAAATTCAGATTCTTTCGATATTTTTTTTCCTTTTTCCAGCTATAACTCCTAAACGATTCATCAAAGCGAAAAATGTACTCTTTAATAAATCAAAGAAAGTTAAATTGTTCGTAGAACGAATAGATGAACTTTATAATTTGAATATGTGGTAAGGACAATAAAACAACGGTCGACCGACGCTGATTTTTACCAAATTTTTATTTGTACCCAAAAACCCAGACGTTTTGGGGATCCGGAAGATGTATCTTATGAAACAGTTGATGAGTTTCTTCAGTCTCATTTCTAGCCTAGCAGATAGAAATTGAGCGTTTTCTAATTAAATGAATTATTTTAATGAGATAATAAAAACTCATAAATACCCATTTGCTTTCAACTTGAATAGTAAGATAATTTGATCAAAAAATCGAAAAGAAAGGTGGCCTACAATAATATTAGACCGTTTGGCTGTTTGTTTTTGACATGTTGGAGCACAGGCGGATTTACGGGGAGGGGAGGGGGCTTTCAGACTGAAGCTCCCCTCCCCCTCCCCCAAAATGGTGAAATGTAACCATGTTTTATGGCAAAAAAATATTAAAAAATTATGTCTTAAAATATTATTGCTCGTTTAATTACATCCCATAGGTCTTCAAGAATCACTTAAACACCATTTCATATATTTTTCTGTTCTTCTAAAGTAATTATCGTTATATATATGAAAAAAAAAGCTTCCGGGCTGAAGCCCCCCCAAAAATTAAATCCTGGATCCGTTAGTGTGTTGGAGTGGATGCTAAACGGTCCAATATTTTTTTAGGACACCTTTGTTTCTCGATTTTGTGATCAAATTATCTTACGATTCAAGTGGAAAGCAAATGGGTGTTCATGAGTTTTCAGTATCTAATTAAATAGACAAAGTCGCCGATCTTCAGATTGAAAACACCGCAATTCCTAGAATTTCAGTAAATAAAAAAGTTGTAAGTTAAGATGAAATGAAGTAAATCATGAATTTTTAAGCTGATGTTAATAATTTGATAGAAAGGGGTCTGCACCACAGCTAGTATCACGGGCGGATCTACGGGGGGGAGGGGGCTTTCGGGCTGAAGCCCCCCCCCAAAATGGAAAAATATAACCATGTTTTATCGAATAAAATATTAAAAAAGTATCTCTTAAAGTATTATCATTCTTGTAATTACATTTAAAAAGGCTTTATGAATCACTTAAACACCATTTTATATAGGTAGTTAGTTCCTTTCTTTTTTTCCAAAGTAATTATCGTTATTTTTATGAAAAAAAAAAACTTTCAGGCTGAAGCCCCCCCAAAAATAAATCCTGGATCCGCTAGTGGCTAGTATCTATTCATTTCATACTAAGCTAATACCCCTTACCAGTGGATACCCTTTTGCAACGGACAAACCAGTGGTTTAAGTGAATATCCACTGTGGAGAGGTTTTAATATTCATAGCACATACCTTATATTGTATGTTCAAGTAACGCATTGAAGCCTCTTTAACGTTGCACATTTATTATTTAAATATGATGCCGACTATATTACCATAGCTCTAATTAATGCATATAAAATTAAATGATATTAATATATTTTATGTTTCGTGATAATGCAATTGACTCCCGATTAACCGGCTCTCCAGATTAACTGGCGATAGCAGTAACCAGAGGGGAAGGGGGAGGTGTCCGCTCCAAGGCCGTATGCCCCGTCATTCATTTTTCGGAAAAAGTTTATTGTTATTACAATTTATAAATATTTTTATATGAAATACAATAAATGAATAGAACAGTTTTTAAAAATTAATTTTCTTGAATTTTCCGCAAATCTTTAGTATTGTTTTATGTTTTATTTGATTCTAATTATTTAGAGAGGACAACGCCCTCCCCCCTCCTCTGCGTACGCCCACGTCGGGAATTTATTATTACTTTGTTTTAAAATATTTTTGCGCAGGAGTGGTAAACATTTTTGCATTTTAAATAAAAATTCCATCTGAAATAATTGTAAGAGCGTTGTCAAAAGGGGGTACATTTTTTTTATAATAGAGGGGGGAGGGACAATTAATTTAAGAATAGCGAAATTAATCTTTATGTCCTAATTAGTTTCAATCGGTCTGTCACTGAGACAATTTTTTATAATCTATTTTTTTTTATTTGCTGCTGCTGTATTTTAAATTGGTTCTGTGTTTCATAGCCAAAGACAAGGCGCAAGTTGTATTTATTATATAAAATCGATAAAGGTTCCGCATATCGATATTTCAAACAAGCAGGCGCCCTTTGATTTAATGCTGAAACTGGATATACGGAAGACAATGCCCTGCTTGTGTTGAGTAGTTAGGAGGGTAAGGTCATATCTGGCACTCTTCCAAGCACAGGCGGATCTACGGGGGGAGGGAGGGGCTTTCGGGCTGAAGCCCCCCCCAAAATGGAAAAATATAACCATGTTTTATAGAAAAAAATATTATACTATCTGTTAAAAGTATTATTGTTCGTGTAATTATATTTAATAAAACTTCAAGAACCACTTAAACACTATTTCATATAGGTAATTAATTTCTTTCCTTTTTTTTAATTAGTTATCGTTATCTATATGAAAAAAAAAGCATCCGGGCTGAAGCCCCCCAAAATTATATCCTGAATCCGCTAGTGCTTCCAAGTATGTGACGCCCTTAGATATTTTTATATATATACGTAAACCTCTTTTTACGTAATACTTTACGTAATATTTCATTTCATAAACAAAAAAAAAAAAAGTCAGAGATTAGTGATTACCAGGCAAGGCATAAACGAGAGGAAATTGCTTGGTTTACAATAAGAAAGGGAGAAATTTGGCTAATAATTTACAATTAACTTAAAATAAAATTACTCTTCATTAAATTTAACCAAAAAACATGTTCGTATCAATAAAAGGTTTCTCTTACGTAAAGAGTACCCTGTTTTTCCTCTATTTCCTGGTTTAAAAGTTTTCTTAACATTGAAAATTTAATGTCTCTCTCCCCCACAAAAAATTCTGACGGCACAACTTGCGCCATACAACCTCCCTCTGGGCACCCCTGGCGGTAAAAGAAAAAAAGAAATGTTTAACATCCTAAAAAGCACTTATAAGTTTGTGAACGTCGTAAACCAATGACTTCCTGTCCTTCAGTATCCTTTAACAACACCTCACTTATTCCTGTTGATCAAATCCGTTACCTAGGACTCCATCTGGACAAACGTCTAACTTGGAATCATCATACCAGACTGAAACGACAAGAAACAGCTCGACGTTTCCGACTACTTCAACACTTACTGGACAAACGCTCTAACCTTCCAATCAATTATAAAAGACTGATTTACATGACTATAATAAGGCCTATTTGGACTTACGGAGTTGAGCTCCACCAAGGCTTCAAATTCCTCTCGCATACAGTCCTTGCAATCCAAAATCCTTCGTAAAATCCTCAATGCTCCTTACTTTGTTACAAATAAAATTATCCACAATGACCTTAATGTTCCTTATGTATCAGATTTGGCCCAATCCAGATATCTGTCCTTCCATAATAAACTTCATAACCATCCCAACCCTCTTGTCTCTAACCTTGCTTCCTATTCGATTCCTGATAACCCTGATAGGCGTCTGAAAAGAAGATGGCCACGTGATCTTCTAATATAGACATATTATTAGAGTGCTACCAATGGGTAGATTCTCAACATGTGTTCCATGTCTTTATTACCAAATGATGCGAATTTACTAGATGTATTTTTGTATACAGTTGTAAATATCATTTAAAATAAAATAAATAAATAAAAAGTTGGTGAGATTTCTCAATACACTGGTTATAAATTTAATTTTTGGGTTGCGGTTCGATAGATTTTAAATAGATTGAAATATAGACAAAAAAATGTATGCTTATTATGGGTGATAGATATTCAGGAAAAGTATTATTTAATCTTTTATTTGTGCCAACGTTTCAACCCAAACATGTGGGTGATCTTCAGGGTCTGGTTTGAGCACTGAGGGTGTTCAAACGCCAGTAGTTGACCATCCTCAGTGCTCAAACCACGCCCTGAAGATGACCCACATGTTTGGGTTGAAACGTTGACATAAATAAAAAATAAAAAAAAAAAAAAAATACTGCGTCCTGAATATTTATCACCCATGACAGTCGACTAGCTTCCTTCAATAGTTTAAATTTATTATTTTCATTATTAATTGAACCGAACTTTCATAAAAAAAAACTCTATTCGAAGTAAAATTGATTCTTGAAACAAAATCTTTATCCTTCATTTATTTCATAGAAAAATATAACGTTAGACATGGCACATTTTCTTGAAAAGGTTTTTGTTAGTGTGCTACGTTATTCTTTCCAGTTGTGTTGTTTGAAAACTCTTCGTTCAATTGTGTGACAAAATGAATGAAAAAGTTTTTTTCCGCAATAAAGAAATTAAAATAATATTGGATTTTTTTTTTTGTAGTTTATACCCTCCGTATTAGCCGGCTCTCCCGATTAACCAGCGATGTCTCGGTTCCGAAGAGGAAGAACAAAGGGAGTCTACTGTATTAAAACTATATATATATATAGTAAACTATATATATATATATATATATATATATATATATATATATATATATATATATATATATATATATAAATTGTATATATATATATATACAATTTTTCCAAGAATTGAAATGAAGACGAGGACCACACTGTTGGATGTTTATCGAGGCCGTGGCCATCATCGGAAGAACCGGTAGCCGAAGAAGGATCGTAAAACGGATGATGAACGGCTTCCGAGATCACTATTATTTTTTTTCAGGCCATTTTCGGACCTGCCCCGCGGACCGCAGCAATATTTGAACAGGAGACAAATGACCATCGAGGATGCAGTGAAAAGATTTAGCGTGGGAAGAACTAGCTACCTGACGTCTTATGTACACTTCCTTCCTTGTTTACACTTCCGGCTAGACCGCAAGACAGGTAGACAATCCGTCGACACTCCTTTAAGCGGGAATTATTACCGTTGGGATGTTAGCTCAGAGGAAGAGAATAGACTTTAACGGTGGTCCAGACCGCAGGACAGACAACAGCCATGTTTACAGTGAGTGCATAAATCTCCATTGAGATCGACAGGGCCGGAAGAGCTAGTAGTGCTGATTATGTTTTCTAAGTGTAGAAAAAAAAAAGTTTGCTAAGCAAGGTTTAGCTCAGCTATAAGCCAGTATAGCTTCCTCACAGTTTTCATTCGCTAAAAAATATCTGTATCACAGATTTTAAACAAATTTATATAACTTTAAATATGTCTGATAGAAAAACAAATGAATTAGATTGATTTTTCTGAAAACCGATTCAATACACTGTAACTTTGTGAGACTAAAAACATTTTTTACGGAGTTTAACAACTTTTCAAAAAATAGATTGAAATGTGTTTTTCGGACTCAGGGTTATCTGAAATGTAAAGATCTGTTGATAACCGAACATTGGAAATGTGGCCCGATCCTTAATATTTTCCTTTCCTGGTGGTAGGAAAAAATGTTTTTTTTTTTTGTTTGAAATAGTCTAAATAGTCAGTCCGTGGTACCCTTTTAATCAAATTATTAATATCCACCTTAAATTTCGTAAATAGCTTCATCTCATCGTAATCTACAAATATTTTATTTATGAAAACTCTTGGAATTGTGAAGTTTTCAATCTGGAGTTTGACAAACTTTAAAGTACACATTTGCTTTCACTTGGATCGAAAAAAACGTTTGGCCTATATTACCTATTTATTTTGGTATTTTTGGGGGTGTAAGTAATCCCCATATATTAAGTTGAACTGTATACAAATTAACAAGAGTATTTTTTAGTAATATGATAATTATTTTAAGTTATATCTACATATGGAACGACTTACCAATAGAAGTTTTGTTTAGTTGATTTATGATACTGACATAAGTAAATTGTATCAATTAAAATTAACCGACATTAAACCTAAATAAGTAATAGAATGTATTGAAGATATTAGATGAAATTTTTTATAAAAATCTGGTGCAGTGTATCATAGAACCTTCACTTACCACCCAAACCCAACCAAAACCGTCAGTAGAAATTAATCTCTCTATCATATAAAAAAATTTTTATTTTTATTTTATATTCATTTACAAAGCGGGACTGACAGTAACGAAGACACCACACTTATTCCCAGAATCATTTCTCCCTTATTATGGTTACAAATCGGCAATAAGAATAATTATAATCATATAATAAAATAAATTGGCAATAGAATCGTGATTTCGTGCCGTATATTTTATGTTGATAAAAAATAATAAAATCCTACAGAACACATGTGAATTACAGTTATACAATTTGAGCTACGAGTAGTACAATTAAATAAACAGCTACATAATTTGTAAAATGGGGGTTGGTCCGCCGTTAGGCTGATAGAGAGTACCCCCCTAGTTGTATAAGTTAATAATATAGTATGATAATTCTGTGGACTATATATTTTTAGTTTGTCAAGCTAAAATCTAATTTGAATTTTTGCATTTGATTTGTTATAACCTAATCTTCACCACTGAATAAATATAGGAAATTCGTGCAAGTATCCAAATTCAAGTAATACTTGTAGTAGGAGGAATGGCCATGATAGTCAATAATATCGAAATATCTATATTTTTCTTCCTATATTCGATATTTTACCATCCATATCGTTTACTTCGATATTATTGACTATCCATATCGTCTTTATGATATTTTAACTTAAAAATAAAAATTAAAACTATTGTTTTCATAAAGTTCTAAGAATTGTATATGAATTTGATCGTTAGAAGAAAAAATACTCATCTTGTCTGTTCTCATATAGAGCACTAGTGGATCAAGGATTTAGTTTTGGGGGGAGAGGGGACCTAAGCCGGAAAGATTTTTTTTTTTAATATATAACGATAATTACTTAGGAAGAAATAGATAGGAACTAATTATTTATATAAAATAGAGTTTAAATAATTTTTTAAGTACTATTAAATATAATTACACGAACAATGATACTTTTAGTGGTAATTATTAAATTTTTTTTCATAAGAAATGGTTATATTTTACCATTTTGAGAGGGAGGGAAGGAGGCTTCAGCCTGAAAGCCCCTTGTAGATCTGATCTTAATATAAAATATAGTGCATAGTAACCTCAGTATGACATAGATGGACAGAAACTTGAAAACTAATTTTATTAAGGAAATTAGAAGAATTGATACTTCCATTAATTAATTTAAAGGAGAAAAATATATCTTTTTTGATGAGCCTATGTGCTAGAGAATCAATATTTCTGGTTTTTCTAAAATGTTTATAATATCAATGAAAATATTGACTCTTAACAGTATCGATATTTCAAGTCTGCTATTTTGTTAGTATCACTAGTGGATCCAGGATTTAATTTTTTTTTTTTGGGGGGGGGGGCTTCAGCCCGAAAGCTTTTTTTTCATATATATATACCGATAATTACTTTAGAAAAACAGAAAGTTACTAACTACCTATATGAAATGGTGTTTAAGTGATTCTTGAATTTCTATTAAATGTAATTACACGAGCAATAATACTTTAAGACATATTTTTAAAATATTTTTTACCATAAAACATGGTTACATTTTACCATTTTGAGGGGAGCTTCAGCCCGAAACCCCCCACTCCCGTAAATCCGCCTGTGGTTAGTATTGATAGTTATAGGCTGATTTACTATTTATGACAATATCTATATTATACTTTCGATATCCCATCCCAAGCTTGTAGTTTATCAAAATTAAAATTGAGTTACTAACACTATTCTGAATTTATTCTCTTCAGTTGTATCATAATTACATTAAAATCAAATATCAGTTCAATAAAATATAGTAATAATAATAATAACTTGATAATTTACCTGTGGTTTTGTAGGTGTCTGTGATCCGCAGCTGCCCATCTGAAAATAAAATAAACGACTCATTACTCAAAATTTTATAAAGTGTATTCTTCTCTGTCCAATATCTTTTTGATAATTAAATTTTATTTTATTAAATTTTCTATGCAATGCTTCATAAAAAATATTAGTTTAATTTATTTACATACTCTATATTAATTATGAGTTTGTTTTGTGTTCTCAATTTAATTTTAGTGCATTTAAACATTAAATTTAGAGATACATTGACCAATTCTATTAGTTAGAATGAATTCATTGAGCAAATTATTTCATAGTTTACAATTTATGAATTGAAGAGAAGTTGTAAAGGGTATTCAGTCAAAAATAAAAAGTAAAAATAAATAAATAATATCTATTTTTATTTTTTTCGATGTTTCTACCTAAAGTTCAGAACTTCATCAGGGCTAAGGAAAGACCAGATAACAACAGATATGAGAAACTATTAACAGTAAAAAGAAAATAATAATATGTAGGTGAAAGGTATAGTCTAATATCATGTAGGTAGAATAAACTTAACATTAATAAATGTGTGGAGAGGCAGAAATATGAAATATAAAATAAAGATAACAAAGTCAGGAATAAAAAATAGCGGAAGCAAAGTTACTATATATAACATAATGGTAACAAAGGAACACAGAAAAAAAATAACAGTAACAGAGAGGAACTTATAAAATAAATAATAATAATAATGATATATTCATAAGTAACAATAATGAATTAATTAATGAAATGATTATTATTATAATTATTTATATCATAAGTTTCTCTCTGTTACTGTTATTATTTTTTTTCATAATTTTCTAACTTTGTTGCCGTAATGTTACATATCCTAACTTTGCCTCCGCTACTTTCTATTCCTAACTCTGTTGTTGTCGGTGTTGGCCTTAAGGCAGGGCAACCAGAGCACCAACCTGGAGGAGGGCCCATTGGGGACGTCGACCAATCTTCAGGGGTGCTCACCACTTGTAAGAAATAAAAAAAGTGACAAAACGTATTAAAATAATCAATTTTAGCCCACCATTAAAACAACTGTATTAGAAAACTTGTTGAATGCAATAACATTCAAATATTACATAACATAGAACAGCTTAAGAAATAAATTTAATTTTTTAGGGAGGAGGGGAGATGATAAAGCCGGCATTAGTTATTGTTATTTTATATTTCCTTTATTTATATTTCATATTTCTTCCACTCCACTTATTTATTAATGTTAAGTTTATTCCATCTGTATGTTATTAGAACATACCTTTCACCTACATATTATTATTTACTTTTTACCTTTAATAGTTTCTCATACCTATTGTTATCTGGCCTTTCCTTATCCCTGATGAAGAATTGAAACATCAGCAAAAATAAAAATAAATCTCATTTATTTATTTTTAAATTTTATTTTTGACTGAACATTCCAACCATCTCTTCAATTTTTTCTACAATCAACCACCAATCCACTATAACAATTTATGAACTTCATTCAACTAGATAGGTGCAGAATAAAATCAATTTACATAATTGTAAATTTATCAGATAATATTTTTTAAACTACAGCATTTATAATGTAAGCTATTTTCTTAATAATTTCTTTTAAATTATATTTACAAAACCTACTATATCCTGAATTACAGCATCCTTCAACAAAATTCCACTGACCTCTGACGAACAGATCCGTTACCTAGAACTCCTTGACAAAGGCCTTACTTGGAATCTCCATACAAGACGAGGAACAGGCCAACAGATTTGGACTACTACAACACTTACTTGACAAACGCTCTAAACTTCCAATATACTATGAAAAACTCATATACAATTCCATCATCAGGTCCATTTGGACATATGGAATAGAGCTTTATAGCTCCACAAAATCATCGAAATCTTCCCAAATTCAATCCAAAATCTTTAATGCTCCTTATTATGTTAAAAATAAAATTATTTATTCCAAAAAATTAGATTCCAAACTCTTTGGTCACCCTAATCCTCTAGTTCATAACATTTAATAAAAAAAAAATTCTTGACAGTGCTCTGAGGAGTCTGAAAAGAAGATGGCTAAGGGACCGTTTAAATTAATTTAATCTTTGAAGTGCTACCAATGGGTAGTTTTTTGATGGCAGATTTTAGCAGATTTTATTTGATGCTTGAGCCGATTCAGAACAGAAAAGAAGTTAAGACCATTTTCTGTTTTTCTTAGGATGGTCACATTTTTTATTTAATAAAAAGAAGAAACTGTTCAACATAATTAAATTGTAAATACACCACCGTAAAGTAGACAAAATATTTTTGAAAAAACAGTGATTAAATTTACTAAGGTCAACGACAAAAGGGACTTCCAGGTCTGCTGTACAAAGATTTGCTGCTTGTGTATGGATACTGCAACTGCAGCAGAAAAGCAGCCCTATTAGACCTCCTGAAAATCCCTTTTATCATTGGCCTTCTCATAAAAATGTGGTAAACTTAACTATGGTGTGCTTAAAATTTAATAATCTTGAACAGTTTTTAAGCAATTCCTTTCTATTCAATAAACACCATGACGACTTTAAGAAACATACAAAATTGGCCTTACCTCCTTTTTTGGTACGGAATCGGCCCATGCATCAAAGGAACTTTTTTGTTGGAAATTTTGTTTCTCCCTCCCTCTTCCCCCAGGGTAAAGCCATTAAGAATTGGACACCCTGTATGTATATATATATATATATATATATATATATATATATATATATATATATATATATATATATATATACAGGGTGTCCAATTTATATATATATATATATATATATATATATATTGTTTTTACTAGTGGCCTCTAGCAGTCCAAGGAGGGAGGCTTATGGGCTGCAGCTCCCAAAATAAAAAATATATATATTTTCTTTCATTGGTTCATATTTCTGTGAATGATCTTAGCTAAATACTTCAACAATCATAATATAAATTTTTAAAAAATAATGAATTATTTATTTTACAACTTACTAAATACGTGATAAGAAAATAACCTTAAAAATTATCCACAAAAAACAGGCCTTCAATGACAAATTTTAGACAACTTTATATAGTTTATTTTTCTTCCATAGTAATTAACATTATAAAAAACAAATTAAAACCAAAAAAAGTACCCCAAAAATTAAATTCTCAATTCACTACTGCTAGTGGCTAAAGTGTTGAGCATACATTAAAATAAAATATAAATTAGAATCGATATTACTATTAATAAATCTAAAATTCTCAGAATCAATATCAAGGTAATTTTCAAAAAATATATATTTACATGCTCTTATTTGATAGATATAGAATTAGATTGGCTAAGTAAAGTACATTTAAATACATAAATATATATTTATCAAATAAAGCATGTATAAGCATTTTTAATATGAAGTTACTTGATATGAGTATAGAAACAAAATAAAAAATACTCTATATGGCATTACACTTACTCATGATATCTCCAAGATGTCAGTTTCTTGTTTCTTGAAGTTCACTATCTGCCTAGGTCTTTAAACCCAGCAGATTTCGAAACGAAAGAAACCGAATGTTCACGGCGGAAACTAAGAAAATTCACATTTACAAAAAAATGAAACACCACTTTTATAAATATTAAATAAATACACTGAACGACACTCCCGGACCGCACCACATCTTGTAATAAAAACTAAACAAGATTAGATATGAAATAAACTAAAAAAAGTTATTTTTTAAAAAAAGGCCACTGCACTGCATCTATAAATATACAAAGTCAAATAATATTATATTAATATAAAACTAGGATATATGCACCAGTAGCTGACATGCTCAAGGAAATTTTTTAAAACTTTTACATGTTAAAACTAAAATATTGATATTATTATATTTTTCATGGATTTATCTAATAGAACTATTCCTTGCCAGAACATTTTTCAAATTTATGAAACAATCATCTAAATCTTAAAAAAGTGAAAATCAAGAGAATAGTTGTATTGTACCAGTAGTTGACACAGTTTGATTTAGAATGCTCGTACATCTGACAGGGATGAGAGAAGGATTTAATTAATCTAAATTTCATATTCTTCATTTTAAGATTAAGAAAAATTACCTTTAACTTATTATAAAATTAACTACTCCGTCTTAAATTTATCAATAAATGCTGGTCACTGTCAAGAACCAGATTTGGCAATAGGTAATAGGAAAACCTATTTTTAGTTCATAATTAATCAAAATAATTATCACTTTTTTTAAACGTGACAGTAGTGAATGGTCCCATTTTTAAGACCCATTATATTGAGTACATCTTTTGCAATTTATGAGAGTGCAGACCTGTGACCTACTGGTGAAAGGCCCTATTATAAGGCTCCAATAGCTGACACCCATTAAATTTATAATTCCTTCAAAAATATAGGTTAAAAACATATAAAACATAATTTAAAAACACTCTAAGAAAAAATAAAATAAAAATTTTTGATAAATCAAAGTAGTTAAAGATAAAAGGACAAATATATGGTGTCCTAACTGACTGATGGTTGTTCCTGGGACACTAAATGAACCTGACTTGTTTCATGTTCGACGTGAGGGACCTTCCTAATTTGCCACTCATTCATTCGGTTACGGTTTCCAGCAAGACTAAAGCAAAGCAAGCAAATATACAAGGAGGAAATATAGAAACTAAAAATATATGAAATAGGGATCTACGCGGCCTTGAACTTTTATTATTCACATTTTAAGATGAGGACGACAGATTTTAGTACACTGTCAACTACTGGCGATTTTACCCTCATGTCAATATGTCAGAGATCCATTAAAAATAAAGTCAAAATATTTATGGAAACTTCATTTTGTTATTTCCAGACATTATTTGGGCTAAAAATTCATCACTGTAGTGATTTAAAATAACAATAATATTCTTTTATTAATGTTCTGAACATTCAAAGTTCTGAACATCCAACGTTATCAACATCCAAATAATGTGTGTTAAACACCCTTTTAATATTCTTAGTTATTTGGCAATAAATACTTCCAATTGGTGACAATTGAATATATTTCTATTATCAATGTTACATGTTAACAAGTGGACCTTTCGGTATATTTACTCCCATCTTCGGAACTAGAATCCCAATAATCTTGGAAAGTATTTATTGCCAAATAACTAAGAATATTAGACAACTTCCCAGAAAAAAGACCCTTTTAATATAATTTACTATAACATGATAACCTCATAACCGATATCTGGGTTTGCTAATGGTGATAACATGGTGTCACAGAGCCTCATACTAACATGCCAATACAAAACCAAAACAAGCTATGATTAAAATTAATACCTCTCTTCTATAATTTACTTGGTTTGATTTACTTTAGCAACTTTATATGAGGCACTGAACCAAAACTAAGAAAAATTAATTTCAAACCATATGGAAAAAGTGAATGTTTAATAACTGAGTTTCATAGTCATAATGTCCAGCACTCTAGTGATCTATAAATAAGACAAAACTTCTCGAAATGTGAAATCAAGGGAATAAATACATTTCAGTGAATAAATAAATAAATTTCAAAACAATGTAATAAAATAAGTGATTTTCAGAGTACAAATGTCCTAAACCCCATTGATGTATAAATAAGACAAGAAATGTGGATTCAAGGAAATTAATATATTTCAGTGTCATTGGCACAGCGCCTCATACTAAGAAGCCAATAGAAAACCAAAACAAGCTCTGCTTAAAATTTATACCTCTCTACTATATTTTACTTAGTTAGATTTACTTTAACATCTTCATATGAGGCAGTGAACCAAATCTAAGAAAATTAATTTCAAAACAGATGGAAAAAGAAATAGTTTAATAAGTGAGTTTCATAGTCAGAATGTCCGAAACCGTAATGATCTATAATAAGACAAGGCTTCTCGAAATTTGAATTCAAGGAAATTAATATATTTCAGTGCCATTGGTACGGTGCCTCACACTAAGATGCCAATAGAAAACCAAAACAAGCTATGCTGAAAATTAATACCTCTCTACTATATTTTTCTTGGTTTGATTTACTTTAACATCTTCATATGAGCCAGTGAACCAAATCTAAGAAAAATTAATTTCAAAACAGATGGAAAAAGTAAATGTTCAATAAGTGATTTCATAGTAGAATGTCCAATCTAGTGATTTATAAATAAGACAAGACTTCTCGAAATGTGAAATCAAGGAAATTAATACTTTTCATTGCAATTGGTACAGAGCCTCATACCAAGATGCCAATAGAAAACCAAAACAAGCTATGCTTAAAATTAATAGCTCTCTTCTATATTTTACTTGGTTTGATTTACTTTAACATCTTCATATGAGCCAGTGAACCAAATCTAAGAAAAATTAATTTAAAACAGATGGAAAAAGTAAATGTTCAATAAGTGATTTTCATAGTTATAATGTCCCAAATTCTAGTGATTTATAAATATGACATGACTTCTCGAAATGTGAATTCAAAGAAATTAATATATTTCAGTGTTATTGGCACAGAGCCTGATACTAAGATGCCAATAGAAAACCAAAACAAGCTATGCTTAAAATTAATACCTCTCTTCTATATTTTACTTGGTTTGATTTACTTTAGCAACTTAATATGAGCCACTGAACCAAAACTAAGAAAAATTAATTTCAAAACAGATGGAAAAAGTAAATGTTTAATAAGTGAGTTTCATAGTCATAATGTCCCAAACCGTAATGATCTATAATAAGACAAGACTTCTCGAAATGTGAAATCAAGGAAATTAATATATTTCAGTGTCATTGGCACAGAGCCTCATACTAAGATGCCAATAGAAAACCAAAACAAGCTATGCTTAAAATTAATACCTCTCTCCTATATTTTACTTGGTTTGATTTACTTTAACATCTTCATATGAGGCAGTGAACCAAATCTAAGAAAAATTAATTTCAAAACAGTTGGAAAAAGTTATTGTTTAATAAGCGATTTTCATAGTCAAAATGTCCCACACCCTATTGATCTATAAATAAGACAAGACTTCTCGAAATGTGAAATCAAGGAAATTAATATATTTCAGTGTCATTGGTACAGAGCCTCATACTAAGATGCCAATAGAAAACCAAAACAAGCTATGCTTAAAATTAATACCTCTCTACTATATTTAACTTGGTTTGATTTACTTTAACATCTTCATATGAGCCAGTGAACCAAAATAAGAAAAATTAATTTAAAACATATGGAAAAAGTAATGTTCAATAAGTGATTTCATAGTATAATGTCCAATCTAGTGATTTATAAATAAGACAAGACTTCTCGAAATGTGAAATCAAGGAAATTAATACTTTTCATTGCAATTGGTACAGAGCGTCATACTAAGATGCCAATAGAAAACCAAAACCAGCTATGCTTAAAATTTATACCTCTCTACTATATTTTCCTTGGTTTGATTTACTTTAGCACCGTAATATGAGTCAGTGAACCGAAACTAAGAAAAATTAATTTCAAAACAGATAGAAAAAGTAAATGTGTAATAAGTGAGTTTCATAGTCAAAATGTCCCAAACCGTAATTATCTATAATAAGACAAGACTTCTCGAAATGTGAAATCAAGGAAATTAATATATTTCAGTATCATTGGCACAGAGCCTCATACTAAGACGTCAATAGAAAACCAAAACAAGCTCTGCTTAAAATTAATACCTCTCTTCTATATTTTACTTGGTTTGATTTACATTAGCAACTTTATATGAGGCAGTGAACCAAATCTAATAACAATTAATTTCAAACCATTTGGAAAAAGTAAATGTTTAATAAGTGATTTTCATAGTCAAAATGTCCCGAATGTTAGTGATTTATAAATAAGACAAGACTTCTCGAAATGTGAAATCAAGGAAATTACTATATTTCATTCCCATTGGTACAGAGCCCCATACTAAGATGCCAATCGAAAACCAAAACAAGCCATGATTAAAATTAATACCTCTCTACTATATTTTACTTGGTTTGATTTACTTTAACATCTTCATATGAAGCAGTGAACTAATGTAAGAAAATTTGATTTCAAAAAAGATGGAAAAAGTAATTGTTCAATAAGTGATTTTCATAGTCGTAATGTCCCAAACTCTCGTGATTTATAAATAAGACAAGACTTCTCGAAATGTGAAATCAAGGAAATTAATATATTTCAGTGTCATTGGTACAGAGCCTCATACTAAGATCCCAATAGGAAACCAAAACAAGTTATGCTTAAAATTAATACCTCTCTTCTGTATTTAACTTGGTTTGATTTACTTTAGCATCTTTATATGAGCCAGTGAACCAAAAATAAGAAAAATTAATTACAAACCATATGAAAAAAGTAAATGTTAATAAGTGAGTTTCATAGTCATAAATGTCCCAATTCTAGTGATTTATAAATATGACAAGACTTCTCGAAATGTGAAATCAAGGAAATTAATATATTTCAGTGTCATTGGTACAGAGCCTCATACTAAGATGCCAATAGAAAACCAAAACCAGCTATGCTTAAAATTTATACCTCTCTACTATATTTTCCTTGGTTTGATTTACTTTAGCATCTTTATATGAGCCAGTGAACCGAAACTAAGAAAAATTAATTACAAACCATATGGAAAAAGTAAATGTTTAATAAGTGAGTTTCATAGTCATAATGTCCCGAATTCTAGTGATTTATAAATATGACAAGACTTCTCGAAATGTGAATTCAAGGAAATTAATATATTTCAGTGTCATTGGTATGGGGCCTCATACTAAGACGTCAATAGAAAACCAAAACAAGCTCTGCTTAAAATTAATACCTCTCTTCTATATTTTACTTGGTTTGATTTACTTTAACATCTTCATATGAGCCAGTGAACCAAAACTAAGAAAAATTAATTTCAAAACAGATGGAAAAAGTTATTGTTTAATAAGTGAGTTTCATAGTGATAATGTCCTGAATGCTAGTGATTTATAAATAAGACAAGACTTCTTGATATGTGGAATCAAGGAAATTAATATATTTTAGAGTCATTGGCACAGAGCCTCATACTAAGATGCTAATAGAAAACCAAAACAAGCTATGCTTAAAATTAATACCTCTCTACTATATTTTACTTGGTTTGATTTACGTTAGCACCGTAATATGAGCCAGTGAATCAAAACTAATTTCAAAACAGATGAAAAAAGTAAATGTGAATAAGACAAGACTTCTCGAAATGTGAAATCAAGGAAATTAATATATTTCAGTGCCATTGGTACAGAGCCTCATACTAAGATGCTAATAGAAAACCAAAACAAGCTATGCTTAAAATTAATACCTCTCTTCTATATTTTACTTGGTTTGATTTACTTTAACATGTTCATATGAGGCAGTGAACCAATGTAAGAAAATTTAATTTAAAAAAAGATGGAAAAAGTAATTGTTTAATAAGTGAGTTTCATAGTGATAATGTCCCGAACACTAATAATCTTTCAATTTATTTATATATTAATTTATTTACAATGTTTTAAATTAAGTTAAAGTGAAACATTTTTTTAATAATTGTGGAATGACTGGAATTAATATGTTTTACTGTCATCGGTACTGAGCTGTATACACAATAAGTAAAGTAACACCTCTCTATATATCTAACTTGGTTTGAATTTTTGTACCATCTCGATATGAGCCAGAGACTTAAGTCCAAGAAAATCTATTTACAAAATAGATGAAAAGAAGAAACTGTTTAATAAGTGAATTTCAAAATCAAGAGGTCACATACCGTAATGATATATAATTAATTAAACACTCATATATTTAAAAATTGTTCAACATAAATAAAATCGAAATAAGACTTTCAAAACTTTAAATAATGGAAATTTATATATTTTAGAGCCATTGGCACAGAGCCTCATACTAAGATGCTAATAGAAAACCAAAACAAGCTATGCTTAAAATTAATACCTCTCTTCTATATTTAACTTGGTTTGATTTACTTTATTATCTTCATATGAGCCAGTGAACCAAATCTAAGAAAAATTAATTTCAAAACAGATGGAAAAAGTAATTGTTTAATAAGTGAGTTTCATAGTCAAAATGTCCCGAATCCTAGTGATTTATAAATAAGACATGACTACTCGAAATGTGAAAGCAAGGAAATTAATATTTTTCTGTATCATTGGCACAGAGCCTCATACTAAGATGCCAATACAAAACCAAAACAAGCTATGCTTAAAATTAATACCTCTCTTCTATATTTTACTTGGTTTGATTTACTTTAACATCTTCATATGAGCCAGTGAACCAAATCTAAGAAAAATTAATTTCAAAACATATGGAAAAAGTAAATGTTCAATAAGTGATTTTCATAGTTATAATGTCCTGAATGCTAGCGATCACTTTAATAAGTGAGTTTCATAGTCATAATGTATGTCCCAAATTCTAGTGATTTATAAATATGACAAGACTTCTCGTAGTGTAAAATCAAGGAAATTAATATATTTCAGTGTCATTGGTACGGGGCCTCATACTAAGATGCCAATAGAAAACCAAAACAAGCTATGCTTAAAATTAATACCTCTCTTCTATAATTTACTTGGTTTGATTTACTTTAGCAACTTAATATGAGCCACTGAACCAAATCTAAGAAAAATTAATTTCAAAACATATGGAAAAAGTAAATGTTCAATAAGTGAGTTTCATAGTCATATTGTCCCAAATTCTAGTGATTTATAAATAAGACAAGACTTCTCGAAATGTGAAATCAAGGAAATTAATATATTTCAGTATCATTGGCTCAGAGCCTCATACTAAGACGTCAATAGAAAACCAAAACAAGCTATGCTTAAAATTAATACCTCTCTTCTATATTTTACTTGGTTTGATTTACTTTAACATCTTCATATGAGCCAGTGAACCAAATCTACGAAAAATTAATTTCAAACCATATGGAAAAAGTAAATGTTCAATAAGTGATTTTCATAGTTATAATGTCCTGAATGCTAGCGATCACTTTAATAAGTGAGTTTCATAGTCATAATGTATGTCCCAAATTCTAGTGATTTATAAATATGACAAGACTTCTCGTAGTGTAAAATCAAGGAAATTAATATATTTCAGTGTCATTGGTATGGGGCCTCATACTAAGATGCCAATAGAAAATCAAAACAAGCTATGCTTAAAATTAATACCTCTCTTCTATATTTTACTTGGTTTGATTTACTTTAGCAACTTAATATGAGCCACTGAACCAAATCTAAGAAAAATTAATTTCAAACCATGTGGAAAAAGTAAATGTTCAATAAGTGAGTTTCATAGTCATATTGTCCCAAATTCTAGTGATTTATAAATACGACAAGACTTCTCGTAATGTAAAATCAAGGAAATTAATATATTTCAGTATCATTGGCTCAGAGCCTCATACTAAGACGTCAATAGAAAACCAAAACAAGCTATGCTTAAAATTAATACCTCTCTTCTATATTTTACTTGGTTTGATTTACTTTAACATCTTCATATGAGCCAGTGAACCAAATCTAAGAAAAATTAATTTCAAAAAAGATGGAAAAAGTAAATGTTCAATAAGTGATTTTCATAGTTATAATGTCCCGAATGCTAGTGGTTTATAAATATGACAAGACTTCTCGAAATGTGAAATCAAGGAAATTAATATATTTCAGTGTCATTGGTATGGGGCCTCATACTAAGATGCCAATAGAAAACCAAAACAAGCTATGCTTAAAATTAATACCTCTCTTCTATAATTTACTTGGTTTGATTTACTTTAGCAACTTAATATGAGCCACTGAACCAAAACTAAGAAAAATTAATTTCAAAACCGATGGAAAAAGTAAATGTGTAATAAGTGAGTTTCATACTTATAATGTCCTGAATGCTAGTGATTTATAAATAAGACAATACTTCTTGATATGTGAAATCAAGGAAATTAATATATTTCAGTATCATTGGCACAGAGCCTCATACTAAGACGTCAATAGAAAACCAAAACAAGCTCTGCTTAAAATTAATACCTCTCTTCTATATTTTACTTGGTTTGATTTACTTTAACATCTTCATATGAGCCAGTGGACCAAATCTAAGAAAAATTAATTTCAAACCATATGGAAAAAGTAAATGTTCAATAAGTGATTTTCATAGTTATAATGTCCTGAATGCTAGTGATTTATAAATAAGACAAGACTTCTTGATATGTGAAATCAAGGAAATTAATATATTTTAGAGTACTTGGCACAGAGCCTCATACTAAGATGCTAATAGAAAAGCAAAACAAGCTATGCTTAAAATTAATATCTCTCTACTATATTTTACTTGGTTTGATTTACGTTAGCACCGAGCATATGAGCCAGTGAACCAAAACTAATTTCAAAACAGATGGAAAAAGTAAATGTTCAATAAGTGAGTTTCATAGTCATATTGTCCCAAATTCTAGTGATTTATAAATACGACAAGACTTCTCGTAATGTGAAATCAAGGAAATTAATATATTTCAGTGCCATTGGTACAGAGCCTCATACTAAGATGCCAATAGAAAACCAAAACAAGCTATGTTTAAATTTAATACCTCTCTTCTATATTTTACTTGGTTTGATTTACTTTAGCAACTTAATATGAGCCACTGAACCAAATCTAAGAAAAATTAATTTCAAAAACATGGAAAAAGTAAATGTTTAATAAGTGAGTTTCATAGTCATAATGTATGTCCCAAATTCTAGTGATTTATAAATATGACAAGACTTCTCGTAATGTAAAATCAAGGAAATTAATATATTTCAGTATCATTGGCACAGAGCCTCATACTAAGATGCTAATAGAAAACCAAAACAAGCTATGCTTAAAATGAATACCTCTCTACTATATTTAACTTGGTTTGATTTACATTAGCACCGTAATATGAGCCAGTGAACCAAAACTAAGAAAATTTAATTTCAAACCATTTGGAAAAAGTAAATGTTTAATACGTGAGTTTCATAGTGATAATGTCCCGAATCCTAGTGATTTATAAATAAGACATGACTTCTCGTAATGTAAAATCAAGGAAATTAATATATTTCAGTGTCATTGGCACAGAGCCTCATACTAAGACGTCAATAGAAAACCAAAACAAGCTCTGCTTAAAATTAATACCTCTCTTCTATATTTTACTTGGTTTGATTTACTTTAACATCTTCATATGAGCCAGTGAACCAAATCTAAGAAAAATTAATTTCAAACCATATGGAAAAAGTAAATGTTCAATAAGTTATTTTCATAGTTATAATGTATGTCCCAAATTCTAGTGATTTATAAATAAGACAAGACTTCTTGATATGTGAAATCAAGGAAATTAATATATTTTAGAGTCATTGGCACAGAGCCTCATACTAAGATGCTAATAGAAAACCAAAACAAGCTATGCTTAAAATTAATACCTCTCTACTATATTTTATTTGGTTTGATTTACGTTAGCACCGTAATATGAGCCAGTGAACCAAAACTAATTTCAAAACAGATGGAAAAAGTAAATGTGAATAAGACAAGACTTCTCGAAATGTGAAATCAAGGAAATTAATATATTTCAGTGCCATTGGCACAGAGCCTCATACTAAGATGCCAATCGAAAACCAAAACAAGCTATGCTTAAATTTAATACCTCTCTTCTATATTTTACTTGGTTTGATTTACTTTAACATCTTCATATGAGGCAGTGAACCAATGTAAGAAAATTTAATTTTAAAAAAGATGGAAAAAGTAATTGTTTAATAAGTGAGTTTCATAGTGATAATGTCCCGAACACAAATAATCTTTCAATTTACTTATATATTAATTTATTTACAATGTTTTAAATTAAATTAAAGTGAAACATTTTTTTCATAATTGTGGAATGACTGGAATTAATATGTTTTACTGAGCTGTATACACAATAAGTAAAGTAATACCTCTATATAAATCTAACTTGGTTTGAATTTTTGTACCATCTTGATATGAGCCAGTGACTTAAGTCCAAGAAAATCTATTTTCAAAATAGATGAAAAAAAGAAACTGTTTAATAAGTGAATTTCAAAATCAAGAGGTCACATACCGTAATGATATATAATTAATTAAACACTCATATATTTAAACATTGTTCAACATAAATAAAATCGAAATAAGACTTTCAAAATGTTAAATAATGGAAATTTATATATTTTAAAGCCATTGGTACAGAGATGCCAACAGCCATGCTGATAGGAAAACAAATCTAGCTTTCCCTGAAATTGATATTTTTCTTCAATATTTAACATTCTTTCATTTTTTTAGCAACTTGAAATGAGATATTTAAGTCACAACTAAAAGTTATTTTCATGATAGAAAGAAGGGCAACAGTTGAAAAAGTGAAATTAATAGTTTATGTAACGAATTCTAACCACTTATCAATATATTCAATTTGTTCTACATTAATGAAAACAAGATGAAACCTCCTGAGGCACTAGTAAATATTATTATACTATATTTATTATAATAAATTACACATTATTATACTTTATGTATTTTAGTGTCTTTGATACATGACCTCTTCTTAAGTACTGATAGTAAACCAAACCAAGCTACCCTTAAAATTAAAACTACTGTATCTAACATGGTTTGGTTTTCCGTAGGATCTTAGTATAAGATTGTGAACCATGACTGATAAAAGCTAATTTAAAGATAGGTAGAAAAACAAAAGATGAATAAGTATAATTCACAGTCAAAATGCCTGACATGCTAACAATTAGTCAATTTAGATAAATATTAATTTATTTGCAAATGGTTCTATATACTATAAATGGATGCGAGACAAAACCTTTCCTATCACTATCAGCCTCAATAGATTTAAATCAATATTATAGAATATGTCTGAAATCACAAAACTACATATATTAACTATCTGTCGTACAATTATTTTTAGGAGCTAGTTATTTTAGTGGAAATTAATAGCCCAAGGCAGGTAGAGATGGACATCTACATGGTCTGTAATTCCAACAAAAAAAAAAGCAGCAGTAATTTTAGGGACTAAAAGAAAAACAAACCAAGATATCCCAAAAATGCATACCTCTATGCATATCTAACTCGTTTTTAATTTCTCTAGCATCTTAGTAAGAGACCATGAGCCATTTTAGTAAGAGACCATGACCAAACCAATGAGCCATGTCTATGGAAAGTTGATTTAGAAGTAGGTCCAGGGGTATACAGGAGAGGGTTTTATGGCACAAGTTGTGTCATCAAACTTTTTGAGCGAGACACATTTTGACGGGGTTATGAATATTTGGAATAAAAAGTTTCAAACCAGAGAGCCAGAGAAAAACATTAAAGAGGCCACTGAAAGTGTAACTGTATGACTTATAATTTTTTTAATGTCACCTTAGTTTGCACTGTTTATAAGAAGATGAGAGCAATAAAATATCTTGGGAGAAGGGGGGAAAGTATATGCGCCAAGGTCTAAGCTTGGGAGATGGACACCTCTAGGTAGGTATACTACAGTTAGTAATTTCATGATAGCTCAATAAGTAATAGTAAGTAAGCATCAGGATAATAAGTGGAATTCATATATTGGCCGAGGGAATAACGTGTGTGCCCAGCACCACGCATTGCCTGGCAATCCGAATAGAAGATTCGTGTTCTGATGCTAAGGGGGAATTTTAACTCTGGCATTAATCACCTGCCCTCACTCCTTGGATCCAGAAATCCGAAAGGCAAGGAAGGGGAAGACCAAAAAAAGTAGAAATCATAGTTAAAATGTCTTAAACTCAAATGATTTATTAATTTATATAAATATGATGTTTAAATATGTTGCTACATAAACATAAGCAAGATATGTTATGTACGATACCACCTGACTTTATACCTCCTTAAAATAAATTTAGACCATAAAAATTGATATATTTTACTGTTTTTGGGTATCCAGTCTCATATTCAGATAAGATAAGATAATATAAATGGAATCAGAGGAAACAGTAAAAGGTAGAAATAAAATTTCAGTATTGACTTGTACTGAAATTCAATATTTTTTTTCACCGTTTATTTATTATTTAATACAAAATACCGCTAGTTGTATTATTTAGATATAATAATTTCTGTAAAGCTAAAACTATATTTTTATATTATTATTTTCAAATTTGGTAAAAAGTTACTATGAATTCCAAGGCATTTTACAAGTATTCCGTAATTTTGTTCATTATTTTTTATTAAAAATCCACATGATGGCTAATGTTTTAGGGCAACCATCCCCATTTTAAGAATCAGTTTTCTTGTCAGTTTAAATGTAAAGGTAATACTTCTTCTTGTCATTGAAACATTGATTCACTGCTACATTAAAAATAACAGAAAGTTCCTACGCTTAGCTCTGAGCTAATCGATGGCATCGTTTCGCTCAATTTAAAAACGAATCTGATGCCATTGATGAGCTTAGCGCTGCGTTTAGGAACTTGCCCATATTTTGACTGTTAGCACTCTATATCAGTGGAGTTTATAGGTTAAAGCACAAGATGTTAGCTAACAGTCAAGATATATATTTTTTAATGTAGCAATGACTCAATGTTTCAATGACGAGAAGATATTGTCATAGTATTTACTTACACATTGACAAGAAAACAAAGTTTCTGAATATAGGGATGGCTAACCCAAAATGTTAGCCATCATACGGATTGTTAATAAGTTAATGTAGAGAGAAAAACCAGAATTGTAAATGCAACAATTTTTTAACTCGGAGCTAAATCACCTCGAATAAGACTTAAAAGTTTTTTTATAAACACTAATCCATTTAAATATGTATAAAAAATAATCTTGTACTAATTTAAATCATAATCTTAAACTGTAACCAATGGAAAATAAAAAGAACATGTTATTACATTATAATAAAACCAAACAGTACCATAAAAGCAACAGTTTCTTACCACTAAGATCATAATCTTAAGTCTATTTATTAAATTTAAACAAATAACATCATTAACATTTAATTTAAAATTAATTAGAAGCAGTGCAGTGGATTACCAGAAGCCTTTTAAAAAAAAATGGTGGATTGTAACAGAGATTGCCTCCAAATCTCAAGAATACTGCTACTACAATTTAATCATATTAAATTTAACTATGCATTACAACTTACTTATATAAATAAATACCTGCCAATTATCTATTATGAATAATTTATTAGTTATTAAGAATTAGTTACATATTAGATTATTTCAAATCAGAAATTAAAGAATTGCTATATAAAAAAATTCTAAGTGAAAAGATTAAAGTACCAACCACAGAATAATGAATCGTGAAAAGGGAATTAATTTTAAAAAAAATATTTTATTTGATTGTAAAACTTAATAATAGGTACTTAAATGAATAAAAATTTATTATTTAATTGCTATATTTTTCAAAATTATTAGAATTATTACTAATTTCATTATAATTATATTTCTTAAATGAAAAATGAACTTGTTCAAAATTAATGCGATTATAATTATTCATAATTAAGAAAAATAGTTTTAAGTAAAATCTTGGAAAAAAATATTTCATTTTTCTAGGAATTGTATTGCAGCGTGAACATTGTTATATGTAATTAGATTACCAATCTGGCGGCAATGAGGATGTTTGAAACGTCTTTTTCAAACTCAATAAGCTTTGTTACGTTATTTTTTCATGCTGTTGAATTAGAAAGATTTTTATTTCTTGAATACAGCATCTATTTTTATTAGCATGAATATTAAAACCTTTTAGTGACTGGTGAAGGTTTGATTCATTAAATAAAAGTACATTTAATTAATTAATGTATATAAAATAAACTTTTATATTTAACACAATTTAGCTTTTTTAAGAAGTGTGTTGAATAACTTTAAAATATTGTTGTACAGTAATCACACATATTGGTTTACACCACTAGTGGATCTAGGATTTAATTTTTTTGGGGGGCTTCAGCCCGAAAGATTTTTTTTCATAAAAATAATGATAATTACTTTGGAAAAAAAAAGAAACTAACTACCTATTTGATATGGTGTTTAAGTGATTCCTAAAGTCCTTTTAAATGTAATTACACGAACAATAATATTTTAAGAGATAATTCTTTTTCCATAAAACATGGTTATATTTTACAATTTTTGAGGGGGGAAGGGGCTTCAGCCCCAAAGCCCTCCCCTCCGCAGATTTCTTAAGTATTGTAGTTCGTGTAATTGCATTTAATAAGACTTCAAGAATCACTTAAACACCATGTCATATAGGTAGTTAGTTTCTTTCTTATTTCTTCCAAAGTAATTATCGTTATATATATGAAAAAAAAAGCTTTTGGCCTGAAGCCTCCCCCCTCCCAAAATTAAATCCTCGATCCGCTAGTGGTTTTATATACCAAAACAATTAACTTTTTTTAAAAAAATAATAAATATTGGTTTGAAATATTAAACGTTCAGTTTCTTATTTTTAAATAATCAGGTACCCAATATTAAAAAATGAGGCATTATTAGTTCAAATATTTTTATTTTTGAGGTAGTAAGAGACCGTTGTTGGATTAGTCTTCTTGAGCTTTTCATTACAGCCGACAGAGTGTAGTAACAAGCAGGGGGCTAGCTCTATCTAGCGACAAACATATCAACTATTAAAATGAGATCTTTGACACCCACTTAATAAGAAATTTTCCTTACCAAAATAATCATTGAGAAAAAAATACAGCTGTTAAAAATATATTCAATTCTCTTTTTGATTTAGGTGCATTCTATAAGAAATCAACTTCCTTCTTTAGTCCTTTATTAAATTTATACCATTGATTAATTAGAAAAATGGACTAAGTATCAATAAGAGTTGTTTATAAATAGAATTGCTTCAAAGAGGTTTGTTTTAAATTATTTATTCTTTCTAATATCTGTGATTTAATCAATAAATTAACTAAAAATAATAAACTCTGAAAATTATCCTTTCTTATATAACAGATACTTGACAATAGCATTAATGAGTGACGTGAAGATATCTTTATTCCATATCAATTAAAAAATAATTTAAAACTTTTTAAGACAAGGTCAGCAAATATGGATTAAAACACACAACCTCTCGGACTTAAGTAAATACTATACAGACAAACTCGCACCGAAATATGAAAAAGGTATAGTCAAAGAGTTTTGTCTGATCTGGTGTACGAGGTGGTCGATGAGACTGGAAGATCATTTGGAAACAGACACATCCAGGAGTTGAAAGTCGATCACCAGAGTGTAAACACTGCAGAAGAATGCCCTTCCCCATCCCCAGGAATTGAGATTGTCACAGTTGACAAAATGATTAAAAAATAAGAATTAAAAAAAAAAACAGGTCTAGGAATTATTTTATTTTTTTAGAGGTTATACAGTTCGTAGAGTTATGAAATAGATCGAAAACGATCTTTGATTATTTTATGAGAAATTGTGTTAATTATGGAACTGTTATCAATTATTTAACATCATCTGACAATAAGAAATAGTCTGTAAGAAAGAACTCACCCCCTCCACTAGGTAAGCCTTTATTAATTATAATTATAATTTTATCATTCCGTTTAAAGAAACGTTACAACAGCTCTTAAGTATAAGAGCATGTCTTCGGTATATCGAGGCGGTCTCATGTGTCCCACCTTTACGACGAGTTAAAGTGGCTCTTCCCTTCTTTCCACAGACAATATTTCTTTGGATCTTTCCTATTCCAAACGCTCAACACCCGACACCCTTCCTACATCTACAGTCTCCTACAGTTTAAACCCATGGTCCACTCCCAGAAAACAAGATCCCGTGTTTCCGACCTTCATATCCCTTTCCATAGAACTAAGACGTTTGAATATTCCTTTATAGCCCGATCCACTGCCTTCTGAAATCTGCCTCTTCCTTGTCCTCATTTAAATATCATCTTTACCAATTTCTTCTCACATTCCAAACAGATTTTGACTGAGATGAATAGTTGTTAAAATTGATAAGTTTTAATTTTAAAAACCAACCCATGTTTATTTATTTTGTTCTCTTTTCATTTAAATAATGTTTTTTTTATTTTTTTAAAATGGTATTATTTTTACTTATTTTAATTTAATTTTACTGAAGATACTATATTATTCTTTAATATTGAATAATGTAATTTTTGGCCAGATGTAGTTTTTATTTTTTTGTTCATATCTGTTATTCATAAGGGACCTTGTCCCAGAATAAAGTTCACTTCCTAGCTATCTATCTATCTATAACAGCGTACATAAAAATATATATTTTTTTCTAGTATAGTTTATATAAATATTAATAATAAAAGAGGCAATGAGGAATAAATAATAATATAATATGATGGTGGCGGTATCAGATATTTATTAAATAACAGGTATAGTACACATCTGTCTTGATAGTCAAATCACAGAGGTTTTACAAACCATCATTATCTGCATTTTTTTATTTTCTTTCTAAAAAGGAAGTTAGTAATGATTATTACAAAGAAAAAAAAAATTAGTAAACATCTTTTGTAAATTTATTTCTTTAACAACTTAAAAGTAACATTACGCTCATGAAAAACTAAGTGAGGCCAATAGAAATGATTGCCATATTGATTTTTATTTTTTGCAAACTAAGCGAAAAATCTTACTCCCCCATAAGTATAACAGGCAGCTGAAGTCAAACATATTAAATAACTGAAAACTTCTTTGTTTGTAATTTTTTCTAAATAAAAGATAATATACATTTAAATTAAAGTAAGTACTGAGTATCACATCTGCGTGAATGGAAGAAGTAAATGAACAACTAGAATTAATAAAAGAAAAAAAATTATATAAATTATCAGTTCTGAATTTTTAGGTACCTTTGTGCTTTTTTATTTTTTGTTTTTAAATTGCCTTAATTGTTCATTTTTATAAAATGTAAGGACTTGGGGCCGCAAATTCAAGACAAGGGATAAAGGTACGTTAATATTCTTGATAAAGTAATTTCTCTTATAAAAGAGTTCCACTTACTTGTTCCATATTTAATGTAACATTATTTACACGCTACAAGAACATACATTATATCACAATAACATAAAAAAAAGAAAAAAAAGGAGTTTAATGCTTAAATGTGTTTTTGTTTTTATTTTTTTGTTATTTTGTGCACGACGGATCTACGCGCGCAGGAGTATTAAGAAGTTAGTGTCACACATGTAAGCTTTTTTTTTTTTTTTTTTTAAATTGTTCATCATACTTTAATAATAATAATAATAAGATATTTATATATAGTTTTTTGTACTCTTAAAGTTTCTAGTTCCATTCTTTCTGTCATTCCTTTTCAAGACACTTTTTTTAATTTTATGATTAATTTTTTTTTTTCAAATCGTGGTATTTAACTTAAGCTGAACACTCAAACATGAAAACATGTCAAAACTGTTTTTAAAAAAATAAAAAAATAATTTTTAAATCTTGTACATAGGCAAAGAAAACTGAATGACATTTTTCTTAAATAATACAGGTTGAATGATTTCTCTTTCTTATTTTTTTTTAACAACAAAAAAGTTTTTTATTCTTAATTAACAGAAATATTCTCCTTTTTTTTTTTCATAAGATAAATTAACAATACATTTGTGGAAAGAAAAAAAGTTCCATTTGTAGTTCCTTGACCAGCACTTTGACTATACTAAAATAATTAAGTCAGGTAAAGCTATACGAAACAATCAAAACTGTATTTAAAGCTTAAATTGACATCGTCATAAAAATATTAACAAGCAATTCTACACGAGAAATTCTCTCAAACTAAGGTTTTTTTTTTGGTTTTTTGTTTGTTTTTTTTTTTTGTTCTTTTCCCCCATAAAATATTCATCGGAATTTCCTCTCGGTATAAAAAAATAATATTTTCAAACATTTTACATAAATCAGTCTTTAAGAAATAAAAGAGAGGAATTATGCAGTTTTAATAATCACAAATCTTGACTTGGAAGAATTTATGGAGTTTTCAAAACAAACTAAAATCATTGTCTGTCAAAAAGAAATAATTAAAAAAAAAATTAAAGAGACTTTTTTTTTTTTCTATAAACGTAATAACCTAAAGATATTTTGTTATGTATAATATATACATACAAAAAGCACAATCAAGTGCAAATCACTTTTACATAAGAATCTTAATTAATTATGAGATCTTTCTTTACAAATGGAACTTTCGATTTCCTAAGGTTTTTTTTTCTTCTACATTTTATTTTAAAGTTACACTTATTAAATAACAATGAGAAGCATTGAGTAGCTGGACAAGGAACTCATTTTGAAAACATTCAGGAGGAGGTTTTCAAAACTGAGCAGTGCAGCCTCAAATGGAAAAAAAAACAAAAACAAAATAATAATATTGGGAAGCAAGTAATCTTAACAATAATACATAAGTTAACATATAAAAAAATAATAGGCCCCAACTTTTCACTAATAGTTTAGGAGAAGAGAGGCAGCGATATGACTAGACGCGTTAGATGGCGATGGCACACACGAGGAAGGCATCAAAGGTATCGAGTCTGCTCGTTCTCAAAAATATACCCTCCAAAAAACATAATGCAGCGTGCCAGAAAAAACAAACAAAACACTAAGTATTCCTATCATAGAAACAAAAAAAAATTTAAAGACAAAAACAAAATTTATCTCACTCATTTTTTACATGTGTGTCGTCCCCGATACTAAAAAAAAAAAGTAGAAGAAAAATTGTGGGGAATTAAAAAAAAAAAAGTACATAACAAATGTCGCTGAACCATTGGCAGGCAATATTAATTGCGTAACAAAACAAATTATCAACTCGACTCGGAGGGGTAGAACGAAGGGGCTGAATCAAAACAAAACTTGTAACGTAGAGTTTCATGACAGTACTTCTCCCACCTTCTAAGTAATCTGGAAAAAAAAAACAAAAAAAAAACAAAACAATTAATACAGAAAATAAATAAATTTTTAAAAAATACAGAAATAATTCTATCTAATAATCTAATAACCTTTTCCATTTTAAGTGACAAAATGCACTAGCATAACAAATTCAACATTGTAAAAGCCTGTGAGAACAAAAACTAAAAATTTTCATGAGACAAAAAACACTAGATAATTTCTGTCCTGTGAGCATTATATTTTCGGTTAAATTTTTTTTACAGACCTAAGACAAAGCTGTAATGCTCTATGTAACTTTTTTGATCGTATTTCTGTCAAATAATCTTTTAGAGCCATTATTACTAGCTAATAGAATTTTACTTAATTTGAAAAACAGGTATTAGGTAAAAGCAATCAAATTTATTGTAATAACACCTATATCTTTGTAAATAATGATGAAATCATGACAAAAACAAAGTCATTTTCCAAAATGAAGAGAAACGATACTTTTGTAAAACATTTCACTGGAAAGGGAGTAATTGATTGGTTATTCACTTTTTTTCTCCCACGGTAGGGGATGGCTCAAACAGAATGCATACGTCCCATTTTGGAGTAATATATGAAAGTTTCATTTTTAACATACTCTACTTCATATGGACATAGTTTGATTCACAAAAGCTTGGTAAGTTCTGGATAACCTGCTGATGTATAGATCGTTTCTGAGCTTCTTGCCGTTTCGAAGATTCAATAGTTTGAAAAGATGAAACTAGAGTTCTTTTTTCGTCTTGTATTAAAGTTTCCAATTAATGAAATCAATTCTTTGTCTCTTACTATTTGGAAATCGTCGGCATTTTAGCTTTTTCCAGTGAAGCTTATTTTGCAGTTAGCAGGAGGTTTCGATTGCTTTGAAGACCGTTCAATATTATATTCCCACTTACCAATATCTTCTTTGCTTCTTCTAGTTCCATGGCAAGCAGCGGAGGCCTCAGGGCAGGAGAACCCGGGCATCTGCCCAAAGGCGCTGGGCTACAAGTGCCCGCCATTCATTAGAAATTTTAAAAAATAATACAAAGCATATCAGAAAACATTTTAGCCTATTAATTTTGTTTGTTTTTTTTATTTGAAAAATAATACATTCTGCCGCATTGGAGGGCATTAATATTAGGGCTACATTAAACATTCACACAATATATACATACAAATGATAACATAGGTAAAAAAAAAAGAGGAAAGAAAAAAAATATATATAAAAGCTAAATGAAATTAAAATATATAAAACACATTCATACCTATATACAATATTTACATTCGCCCAGAGGACTCCGAGTCATGCTTTGTTCCCCAAATGAGGAAGCCAAAGCAGGACACGAGGAGATCCCAGTGCTTCTCTCCCAGCCACTGGTATTGCAAGCCAGTGGAGGCTGATGGAGGGCACTAGAGCAACAGACGCTCAGGACATGAATGGAGAATCTGGCCATTGCCAGTACTCTAATATAAATATTTACAAAATATCGCGGGGCCACTGCCTGAGCTACAGTCTATAGAAACGCAGGTTTTTCGGCCGCCATTTTGAAAGTTAAAGGCAGAGAATAATGTCGATGAAGGAAGATCATCCTGGGTGGCCTCTGATTTTATTTCAAAATTTGAAAAAAATCGGTCCAGTAGTTTCGGAGAAAATGCGTCGACGGCGGATGGAAAAAAAATTTTTTATTTGTTTTTCGAATTCTACGCGTCTTGAAACGTGAAACCTCAAATTTTGAGAGGGGGTTATGTTTTTGAATTTTTTGGTCGATCACAATGTTTCATTATTGAAAATAATAAACCAAAATTCCTTGAGTTTTCCCTGTTTTGAAAATTCTCTGACTTTTCCCGTTTTTCCAGTTCAGTCGCCACCCTGCATACTGGTACTCATAAAACCCCTCATCTGACGAGACTAATTGGTTGAAATTGGCAAAACTTCATTGGGTTGCAAAGCCTCATATAGTGGGAGAGCAATAGTCGTATGAGTAGTTTCTACACACATCATTGTTTTATAATAATAGCCGTTGTATTTTACCTAATAATTATAAATCTCAATAATCAATTAATTATACATTATGAGGTATATAATACTTACTAATAAAGTTATGCTTCTGTTGTCAAGTGCCCTTGTTTTGGTGTGTAAACAGAAGCATTCGGGTCAAGCGTAGATTCTGGAAGGATTCCACGTAACTTAAGCTGGCCTCCGACCACTGACGGTCCTAGGCCGAGCGGACTGAACTCAGATGGAGGCATCACCGCCAGCACCTGCGCCATCTTACCCTTCAGTTCTTCTATCTCTCTCTCCTTTGCCCTCATCATATCTGCAAACAGAAGGCGATTAATGTGTGATTGTATTAAATGATATATTGATTAATATGTTGATATTGTAGAATAAAAAATAATATAATTTTTACTAATTTCATTTAATAATAATAGCGAGATAAAGTGAATCCAGAATTCATTTCCAATGGTATCAAGAATAATGATGTAGAGATGGTTGACTGTTGATATAATATGAGAAGGATTGGGGGTGTGATCAAATAAATACTAAATTAAAATATATTAGTTATTTAATTTTTGCCGACGTTTCGACCCACTTTGCAGGTCGTCTTCAGGGCTACAAAAGATACAAAACATGTTGAAGATAAAAAATAAATATAAATAGATATAAAATAAGAAGAAGTTGTCAGATACAGAAATAAAAAGATGATATCAGAGATATAGTGGGTTACAATGTAGTTAAAATATTAAGTATTATATATGTAGAAGATACAAACAAATTGAAAATAAGTATGAATAAAAATAAAAATAAAGGAGAATATAGCATATAAGTTAAAAGTAAACAGATTTCGATAAAAGATAAGGAATAAGTGTATAACAAACTAATAGAGATTACATTAGTTAACTGTGGGTTAACAGATAAAAAAAATGAATGTTAACGAATAAATAGATTGAAAATTGAATAAGTATTGTTATAGTAAAGTTAAAATAAGAATAAGATAAAATAATAATGAAATATCAGTGGATAACAAGCTAGTGGAGGTTACATATGATTGTAGGTAAAACAGATAACGGGACTAAAGGTTAAGAAGTAAAGAAATTGAAAGATTAATAGGGTAACATTAGTGTAATATCGTTAGGATAGATTATTAAGTATAAATAACTCTATAAGAAAGCAATAATTTTAAAAGAGAACTTTAGAATGTTTATTTATTTGACCGCACCCCCCAATTAACTCCTTCTCATGGTATCAAGAATAGTTCTAAAGATTTAAAAATTTGGTACATACATCACACATGTTGACTTACCACTCTAATGTGAACAAAGATTAATTTGCACGTTTTTTATTTTATTCAAATTATCATATTGTAATAATATTCTCCAAATTATGAATCCCTAACCAATGAAATTCAGTGCAAATTTCTTCTATTTTGTTATTCTCAAGGGACTGTCCCAGAATAAAGTTATTTTCTATATATCTATCTATCTATCTAATGTGACAGAGCCAAATTAAAAAAACAAATATATCATCTTAAGCATTGAGTACTTGAAAGATTTCAGTGCTCGAACCACACCCTCTAGATCATCTACATGTTTGGGTTGAAACATTGGCCCAAATAAAAAATTAAATTTTTTTTTAAAAGACTGCGTCCTGAATATTTATCATCCATGATATTATTTAATAGTTCTTTATCTTATATATAAACATAAGCGATCTTTTTTTAAATTTTAAAATTATTATTTTGAAAAATCTAGGATAAACATAAACAAATTAGTGTCAATAACTGACTATTAATCTATATAAACGTTCCCTCAATTAAGGTTGGGGACTTTTACTTAATTGTCTAATGAGGTAATTAATTTTCTATATAATTAAGACAAAACTGATATTTTAAATTTGAATAACTAAAAAAGATTAAATTTTATATATATTTCAATATTTTTAATTTGTATCAATAGTGTTTAAAAATAGTTGAAGTATTTCTGGGTAAAGTGATCTACTAAAGAGTTTTCAAGGAGAAAAATATTGCCAAGTTTTATTAAAAATATTACAGCTGTTTCGGTGCTATAAACTATAGCAACAGACATTTTTCTCAATCCATTTCAAAATGAAAGGCTGAATGGCAATGAAACTTATATAAAACTCTATTAAATTTGTATGCAACATTTTATCAAAATTTCAAAGCAATCAGTGAAGAACTTTCGAAGATTAGCGGTTTTGAACAAACTATAATCACATTTTTATTTATATATACCGTTCCCAAAATTTTGTTATTGATAACACTAAAGCCCATCATCAATAAATACTGAATACAAATTTTAAATTAAAATACCAACAAAAAACAAAACAAATAGATTATATGATAGAGATATTGAAAAATATATACACAACATGTCATCTGATACAGATACAGATCGCTTTGAGAGAAATGGAGTGTGTTAATTTCAGGATAATCTACCATTTAACTTTTAAATAACAATGAAGATTTTTTAAATTAAATAAGAATAATGTTTGATTCTATATAACTCGGCATGAAAAAAATGAATCGTCCAGAAACACTTCATTTGTAATAAATATAATAAAAACTGAAATATGTATAATATAATAAATACTGATATATGTATAATGTAATAAATACTGAAATATACATATTATAATAAATACTTACTATTGCTAATTTCAACATGGCGTTTAGCCTCCCCGAGGGCCGAGAAGAGATCCATTTTTATTCTGGTCTCGGCACTCAAAGAGGTTTCCAGGTGTGAGTTCTTGTCCTGGAGTGCGGTGACGGCAGCCATTAAAACTTCAGAGCCAGCCTGGGTTTCTTTATATTGTAACAAGCTCTACAGAAAATGAAATAAAAATTAAGTTAATAATTGTGTTAAAGAAAAATCTGATAACAAAATTAAAATAAGAGCAGTTTTAAGTTTACAAATCAAACCCTTTTATAATTTTCAATTATTAATATACACACACACACATATATATACACACACATACATATCATGCAATATAAAATAAATACAAACAAAAACTCTTAATAAAACAAACATTAACCGAATCAATACCCTAATGACAAAAACACTATTAATTACCATTCAATTGATAACAGATGGTATCATTTCAGAAATAGAGTACATTTTGGCTACAGATAATAAAAATAAACATATATGATTCTCTTTTTTTTATTTGTTACAATAAATTAGGCCATTTTTCACCAACATTTTATTATTACGCATCAATTTGACATTTTGACCATACTAAGGATCATTTTCAAAACTTGACGAGTCCTCCTAATATGTTCATCATTAATGTTCTAATTAATATGTTCAGTGAACATTAACTTGTCATGCTATATAGGGGCTTCGCCCACGTCATTTCTGGAGGGACTGAAAAACTTCAAGACACCAAAAGTAAGAAAAATGAACAGAAAAAAAGATATATGATTCTCTTTCACGATACTGTCTATATTGAGCATGTTCTCTACATTAATATAAGGAGGTGAATCGGATATATATTGCTGCAGGTATCTCTCTCGATGTACTTTGGATGATGGACACTGGAGAAAAAAATGGTCAAGGCTGTTATATATATTGTTTACAGACACTGCAGATTTCTTCATCTTGTTTATTGTAAAATTTATTTTGCTGACATTTACTTATGTTGTGTGGGTTCGAGATTCTTAAACGGCTGATAACTCGCGTTTTGTGTAAACAAGTATTAAAAATTAAATACTCTCCAGGAGAAAAATCTAGACAGCTGAGAGTTCTGTAGACTGAGTTATTTTTTAATTGTGGGTAAATGGTTGACTGTCGTGAATAATGAAGAGAAGAATAGTTGGGGTGATCAGTCAAATAAGTTATTTTTTAATTTAGAGCTCTATTGATGTCTCAAGACAGAAAATGATTTCCTATTTTTTCTATAATGGTCATTTTCTGGTTTTGCATTCCCGTATATGATTCAAGATTTAAAAGTCATATCTGGACTGCTCTGATCTGACTGCTTCTGAAGCAGTGAAGCTGTTGGCAGTACAGTGGTTTTCTAAAATATAGTTAGTTTTTGTCAAAAAGGGACCTTGAAACAAGCTAGATCACTTTATAATTTACATAATACTATTGAATATGCTGGATTCGCTTGCAATACCACAGACCATAATCAGCAACAAAAATTAATTGAATGGCGGTTGGTGTCGTAGACAGTACCAGATACCTATTTAAATATGATACCTAACGTTTAAATATGATGGTGATGGGAAAAATTATATAATCGATTCATAATTATTTTTCTTTACTAACCCATTCCATAGATCTATGCTTTATTAACGATGTTATAAGTAACTAGAAAAAATAATAATAACCATGATAAAGCAAAGCATCAAATAAAATTTTAATAGTAAGAGCAAAATATTCGGAGATAAATTATTAAAAAAAAAAAAGAACAAACCTGAAGCTCTCGGTCGACCTGTGCAGCTTTCTCTTCTTTCATTTTCATTTCTCGGCGCAGTGCTTTGAGCTCTGCCTCCAATTCCCGCCTTTTAATCCTGCAAGATTCGCTGCACGTTGGTGTGGGTGGCGGCGCAGGAGTCGCTGCTGCTCGTGCTTTAGCAGCTTTTAGAGCAGACTCTGCTGCTGCTCTTCCTCGCCTTTCTTCAGCCAAACGCTTTTCAAGGTTTGCCTTTTCTGAAGAACGCAGCGAGTTCAGGCTTGTGACCCTGAAAATGAAAAAAACAGTTAAATATAATTTTTTTTTTTTAACTTAAATTTCAATAAATTTAACCATCTATATTGTAATGTCAACATTACATGGTATATAAATAGTGGCGCGAAAGTGGCAAGAACATGAACTACAGGAAAGAAGTGGGGGAAGCAAGCTCATGTGACAGAGACAGCGACGGGCCGCCAAGAGGGAAGGTGCCAGCCAGCAAGTGGAGAAATTAGGAAAAGGAGTCTTAGCCGGTTCGAGTGTTGACAGAGGCCACTAGTGAAGATTATTTTATGTTGGAAGAAAGAATATAGCAGAAATTAATTAAGTGGTACAGAAACATTAAGTGGACAATCGTAAGTAAGAAGAGATTATTTCGCTGGCAAGCGTAAACATTTGGGTGAGTGCTAACAATGCCATTTATGTTGACAGAGGGATAGAACCAAAAGTTTAGACCGGGACAAATTATTTAATAAAATATTTTAAATTATAAATAAGTGTAGTAGTAATTAATGAATTAGTGTACATTGTCTTTATAAATAGGAATGAGTGTTCAGGTGTCAGAACCCAACCTGAGATGTTATATGTGTTAAAATAAATAATATATTCAAAAAGTAAACTCGTTTGTTTGTTTATGTTGACAAAGGGAACGTTACAATATATAAAATATACTTCATTGCATTTATAAAGATTTATTATACCATAAAAAGGTTTTTTCTCTGAAGATAAAATTTTATGGTTTATTTGAATTCTCAGGATAATTTTGAGAAAAAAAAAATGGAATGTTTTATATTTGAACGATAAGATAATATATTAACTTACTTGGATTGAAGGTCTTGGTTAGCGTGGTGGAGCGTTGCCAGCTCCGCTCTAACCCTCTGCTCGCTGCTAACCGACGAGTTTAATTGAGATCTGAGATCACATTCGTTCTGCCTACTCGAAGACAGATCGTTTTTCAGTCTCTTTATTTCACATTCGAGTCTGAAAATCAAATTCAAATATAATATATCGACAAAATTAAAAATGAAATAAAAGTATCTCTTCAATAAACATACATAAAAAATTATGGCTAATTAATTAATTAATTTGTTTGTTCAATATTAATGGATTATTCAGTGACCTAATATTCTTGAGGTGACATGGATCGGTTCAAGGACAAATCCTTTTTTAATCCTTCAATCAAATTAACCTATCCATTAACTTATATTTAAAAAAAAAAAAAATCTGTACCACTACTACAACCTATGAAGAGTCTTTAATTCAATACTATTTAGGGAAAGCACTGTTTCTTAGTCAACAGTTGTAGTAAGGAGGTGATTTAATCATGATCACGTTCAACCGCCAGGTCTTCCCCCCATAATCAATTATTTAATTAAGGGTACCCACTTTATAGAGGCTGGGTGTGCCCAGGAGGGTTACCCTACCCCGGGGTCACCCGCGGTCAATGAAACAGAATAAATAACTTTTTAGTGCCCTACCGCTGAGCTACCCCACTCTCCTACTTATATTTAAGACTGTCAATAATGAAAATCCAAAGGAAAAAATATAATAATAATATTACCTGAGACAATATTCTTCCCGCTGCTGCTCGGCAGTAAGCGGTGGAGATTCACTTGCTTTGCTGTGATTTTTGCTCTGGTTTTTGCGGTTTTCTCGCTGGCTACCGCTCGAGCCTTTCTTTTTATTATTGCTTGGACATTTCTCTTTCTCTATTTCCAACTCATCGCTTTCTCTAATCAAACAAAATAAAAAAATATATATTTATATTAAATTAAAACATGAAGAAAATAGTTAAATATAACAAAACTCTATAAACGAAGGTAAAGAATAGGCATAGATATTCAAAATTATAGTTGATGGAACATAAATATTCTCAAGATGAAATTAATATAAGGTTCTAGCTGCCATCTGTTCTCAGAGAATGAAGAAATGGCTGAGCACATTTTCTATATGCTCTTGCCTTCTACATAACGCAACCGTATTTAAAGCAAGCTATAATTAAAGCTGAACATATTACTTGATCGAATACAAAAGAATTAATATGCATTGAAGAAGCAGATGTATGGCGTTTTATCTAATACTGGCATCTATCATTTTCATAAAGTGAAGAAAAAGTCAATTTTTGTTTTTTTTTCAACTCAAAAAACTGTTTCTGATGATTTTATTTAAGAATATTTAAGTTGAAACATAAAAAAAAATTATTATAAATGGTTTAAAATGAAGCTGTCACAAAAATTGGCTTTTTGTCGACTTTTTAAAAATGGTATATGTCCGTCTCTTATGTGAGACCTATAATGATTCCAATGGATCTCTAGATAAACAGAGAGGCATCTCACAAAAATTCATATGGGTCATTGTGAGAAAGAATTTCTGTTAACTACCACTTTAACTATTAAAGTAAAAGGCCTTTGTATACTATACTGCTAGATTATAGTTGTCGACATAAGGAACAAATTTTGTCACTATTTCTTTGAGTATTAGTGCACTCTAGAAGATCTCTGTCAAGCCCTCTAACATATATTTACACATCATATACTTTTCTCTCGTGCGAAATGTATAGGTTATAAGAGATGGATGTTATTAGAAAATAATTCATTGCTAGTTTCCACTTTCGGTTTAACTTGGCAATATTAACTTCTTTAAATGATTGACTATGAAAATGGAAGGGTCGTCCATGTCGGAATGAATCACAAAATCCTTGGATACGCAGATGATATAGCTGTCCTTGAAAGTAATCAAGAGGACATTGAGAAACTCGTTAAGACTCTGATAAGAGAGGCAGAGCAGATCGGCCTACAAGTAAATGAAGACAAAACAAAATATATGATAGTAAGCTGAAAATTTCAACTCAACAACAGGATCTGCGAAGAAGGAAAATCATTACCGAGAGTAGAAAAATTAAATACTCTCAGTTCCACAATAAGCTCAACAAATGACCAATGGTCAGAAATAGACCAGCGTATAACAAGCACAAACAGAGCTTTCTTCTCCCCTTTTCAAAGGTTTCGAAATCCTGAAAAATCTCAAATTAAGGGTGTGCAATGCTATGATAAAGCCAGTTCTAATATATGGCAGTGAGATCTGGACATTGACCAGCATCCTAGAAAAAGGTATTGAAAGATTTGAGGATCGATATGAAGGCAAGGAGGTTAAGATGGACGGGGCATGTAGCAATTAACAATCCCTCTGGAAGCCTCTACGTAACAACGAATGCCTCAATAGAAAGCAAAAGATCACATGGAAGGCCAAAAATCAGATGAATAGATAGAATCAATAAAGATTCAATAGAGCTGCGTACAGATAACTGGAAAGAAATATTCCGAGATAGGCAGAGATGGAGCAGGCTTGATAAGGCGGCAAAAGATCTACAATGTCTGTAAAGCCAACAGAAAAAGAAGCATGATTGACTACGGAAATAACCAATTATGATTGTTTCGGGGAAATTTTTTAATAAATACCAGAAATGAATCTTACCTACTCAGGTAAGTAAGTAACAGCACTTGTCTGAGTAGTTCCCCCCTCTAGTAGCAGTGCCAGTAAAAATAAAAATCAACTTCATACTAAAGAATTTTCTCTGATTCCAAGTTAAAAACTATAGTTCCAAAAGAAATAAATATGCAACAAGAGCGGTACCAGGGGAGGTATTACAATGTTTACATGCTAGACGAAAAACTTTGACAAGTCACACAGAGGACTCTGAAATGAACTAACATATCACTATCAACTCTAAGGTCAGAACTCTGGCAGGAAAGCTCTAACACGTACAAAGGCCTGAATCATAAACTTATCAATTCAATCATAAATGTCCCTCATATATAAAACTGTTAAAATTGTTACTATCTAATCCTGTTTTTTTTTTATTATTTCAAAGTTTTGCATACACATATTTCAAGCTCCTCTATTTCACAATATAAATAATTTAAAATAATATCATAATTACGATTCTTTCTTGCTTCAAATAGTCTAATATAGGCCCATTAAGGGGGTTGATAATATAACCTTAACAGAGCAAACATAACAAAGAAATTATTTTACATCATTAAAAAAATGCTACACCTTACGATCACAACAAAATATAACATTTTATCATCCTTATATTAACAAAAAAACTTTTGGTAAGAAAATAATAATAGAACATGATTGGATAACTTACTTTAATTTCTCTGTACACTCTATCTCCGTATGCGCACTACCGTTTGCATACGGCTCTGTGACAGATTTGTCAACAGACTTTCTCTGCTGCTTGTTGCTTGTGCTGCTGCAGCTCAAATGGTGAATCACGCCGTTGCTCGTTTCAGCTAATCGACAGAACAAAAACCTTAAATAAAATGTCTATTAAATAAAAATCATCAATAAAATTTGTTAATTCAAAAGAAAAATTTAGAGTAAAAGATTTTAAAAAATAAAAATATAATAATATACTTAAAATTTAATTAGTAGAGAAAATAAATCAAAACAAAAAGAAATAAAACAAAAATTAGGACATTATTAAAAGAAGTTAGAAAAAAAAAATGATTAAACAAATAAGAGGTAAGACATCACTCCAAAACATTTTAACTCATAATACAAAAGTTAATACAAAAAATTTCATGATATATCCTATTCCTTTATTCTGCATTATAATATGTCTTTTCTAAGGATGTAAATATGGGAAATAATATATATCATATTGATATTTTTCAAATATATCACTAAAAATGTTGATATTTCAGGCTTTGAATGAATCATTTGGTTAACATTGACATGAAGTCTTAGATTTTCCGAGAGTGCAAGCCGTTTCCGTTGGAACGAGGTGTGAAACATGGGGACAGCTTGAGTCCATTATTGTTTATCCTCTTTATGAACGAAATCTACCAAATATACAGAAGAACTGCATGGACTGTAGTTGGTATGTGGAACATGAGGATAGTTCAGGCGTTCCTCCTATATGCAAATGATATCGTGCTGGTGACTGACTACAAGAAAAACTGCAACAGGCCGTTATAGAATGGCAGGAAGAACTCGCTTGTAAAAGAATGAATATCAACTGCAGCAAGAGTAAGGTTAAGACTGTAGGAAGAGAAGAGGGGAATGTGGGAGATGTAAGAATAACATTATTTACATCTGGAGAATGTAGACTATTACACCTAGGAACAATTTTTAATACATCTGAAAAAATAGACCAGGAAGTTTCTAACAGAATAAAGAAAGCAAAAAGTATATATTACCAGATTTGCAACACAATTATGGGAAGGAGAGAGGTAGGAAAGAATGTCAAACTTCACATGTATAAAGCAGTCTATCTCCCTACATTATTATATGGCAGCGAAAGCTGGGTCAGCCAAGACAAACACTTAAGCAGGATTACGGCTGCTGAAATAAAAATTCTATGAACAATATTAATAAAAAAAAAACAGGAAAGACAGAGTAAGGATTGACAGAATCATAGAGAGGAATTCCTAATACCCTCACTGAAAGCAAATATGGAAAGCCGAAAATTTTAGTATGGGCACATATGTAGAATGGGAGTAAACAGAGTACAAAGGAAATGTATGGAAGTGAGGGCAAATGGCAGGAGACAACGAGGCATGCCTAGAAGAACATATCCAGCGACTGAGTCAGGAGAGAGGGAAAAGCCTAAGGTCAGATGAAGGAATTGGCAAGACACCGGAATGTAAAGTCCAAATGGCTGGAGGCAATCCTCCACGCTGAACGGCACACAAGGAGGAAGAAGTTAGCCAACATTTCGACCCAAATATGGGCATGTGGGTTATCATCAGGGCTTAAATTAAAAATATATAATAACATCAGAAAAATGATAAATATAAAAGTAAAAGAGAGAAGAATAACAGTAACAAGATAATAGTAATAAGAATAAAGAATAAAATCAGAAAAATGATGAATATAATAGTCCATGGTACAAACCATTTCTGTGACAAAACTACTTATTTCGCGCCTTTTGTCCCGAAACTTAAAAATTAGTATCTATAAAACAATTATCTTGCCTACAGTTCTTTATGGGTGCGAAACTTGGCCGCTTACATTAAGGGATGAGCAGCGCCTTAAGGTTTTTGAAAATAAGGTATTGCGTAGAATATTCGGACCGAAGAAGGATGAGTTAACCGGAGAGTTCAGACGGTTATACAACGCCGAATTGCGTGAACTGTATCCGAGTAATATAATTGAGATAATTTCATCGCGGCGAATCAAATGGGCTTGTAAAGTTGTTGGACTTAGTAACGAGAGAATTCCTAAAAGGTTAATATTTGCTGTGCCGAATGGTAAGTGTCCGAGGGGTAGACCGAAGCGAAGGTGGGAAGATTGCATTAAAGCTGATCTGAAGGGACTGGGTTTGGATGGCGAACGGTGGAGGGAGGTGTGTAATAAGCGATTGGTGGTGTCGGCATCAAACCTTCGGGTTCGCTAAGCCTTTTTATTATTTATGGTACAGACCCCTTTTTAATCGAATTATTACATCCGCCTGAAACTTCGTAAATAGTTTCATCTCATCGTAACCTACAACTATTTTACTTACGAAAACACTTGGAATCGGGGCATTGATGTCTACTTGGATGGTAAGATAATTTGATCAAAAAATCGAGAAACAAAGTGGTCTTCAAAAATTTTCAAGATAACTTGATTATATTGGACAAACGGCCCAATATTTTTGTAGGCCACCTTTGTCCAAGTAGAAAGCAAATGTGTACTTATGAGTTTTTAGTAACTAGTAAATAAAATAGTTGTAGGTTACAATTAGATGAAACTATTTACGAAGTTTCAGGCGGATGTCAATTAATCGATAAAAAGGGGTCTGTACCACGGACTATAAAAGTATAAGAGAAGAAAAATTGTATTCTATTAAAAATTATTATCTTATTTATTTACTCTTATTACTACAAATCTTGTTACTGTTATTCTTCACTCTTATTACTCTTACACTTTTATATTCAACATTTTTCTGAAGTTATTTTAAATTTAGTAATTTTCAGCTCTGATAACGACCCTTATGACGTTGACTAACTAATTAAAGAAATCTTGACAATTTTTTCATCCTTATAATTAGAACATTCAACTACTTACCCTTCTATAAACATTTATTAGAAATAAGACTCATTGCTAAGAAATAGAACAAAAATGTATCCATTAAAAACTGTGATTAGAAATTTTTCACAATTGCAATGCTTTCCTTTACTATATATTTCATATAGAGGTAAACAAAAGTAAAAAGGACAGCTGAGTATGATTGCTTAGATGTTAAATGCTTGATTAAATATTTTACAGACAGAGCAAACTAATTACTATGTCTTAAGTAAACCGTTACTTCAATGATCGTTGTAAAGCAAGTAACTTCAACAACTGTTTATATTGGCTAGACCTTCTTGATAATATTATATTGTTAAAGGAATAAACATGTTTCCGTAATATCACATATATTTCTGTTTTAATATTTATTACCTTTTCTTTATTAAAAAATGTTAAATCCTTCAGCTATATATATTTTAAGTTTTATACATCTTACCAAATATTATATAGCTTCCATTAATTAATAACAAAGCTCCACTAATTAATATTGTTAAAAATTACTATATGTAATTATTGTAATCTTTACATGTTTAGTCCTGTCATTGGACGATAGGTGTTGCAATCTCATCATATTATATGAATTTATATTCTCTTCTGTGAAAAATGTCTATACTACATAATAATTAAATAGCTCAATTTTCATTTATAACTAAACATAAATTTAATTATATTCATTTATAAATAAAATAATAATACAGAATTAACACTCAATATTTTCAACACCAAAGAACAAATGTTTTTTTTTTTTACTTATTAAAATATTTACTTTAAATTAATATCAAATAAAAACATGCCAATTAATGTAAATATATACACGATTCGATGGCATAGGCAGATTCTTAGTTGAGACGCCATTATCAAGATTGAAGCTGAGATTGTAACCAAGTTTACATTTTTAGCTGGTCAAGAGCCATTGATATTAAAGGTAAGTTTAACGAAATAATGATATTGAAAATTAATAAAAACTATTAAAACAAACTTTAGTATTAAGAAATCAAATCTGAATAGGGAATCACAACTGAAGCAAAACGAAGGTCAAATATATAATCTACGAGATACTTCATTTAAGGATAAACAACAATTAGGAATGTCTATGGATTCACACATAAAAGAAGCAAAGCTATATCAAATCTTTTGGTGTTATTTTTGTCATTTATTAAAGATGCGCCATTTTTTTATCAAGTAGAAAACATATAGAAAGTATGTTTAACTAGTCGATATACCGATTTTTCAACTTTCAGATATGAAATTGGTCTCGATTTTATTTGAGCATAAACATGGGTGAATTCATAGGGAAGAGATGCAGGGCACCCATAAGAAAATTAGAATTTTCATTTTTAAAATTAAAAATTAATTTGCATGTACCTACATTTGAATAAATTTAGTTAATTAAAATCAGTGACATTTAAATAAAATATATGAAAAAATATAATTATATTAGCTAGGAAATCAAAATTATAGACAGGACTATTGCAATACACAGCGATACGAATGCAGATAATTTAAATACATTCTATGCAAGCTCGGTTATATATATAAGGAGAAGAATAATGGTGATCTTTGGCCAAAAATCATTTAAATAATACAAGAACACAATCTTTTAACAATTTTTTAGACACACAGATTCTAATAATAAATTATATTGTAAAAATTAAATAACATAAGTTGAATATTACCTTTGGTTTTGTCTGGCGGTTGCTGCTGATTTGACGATTGCACAGACTCGATCGGTAAGGCCTGTGCAAGGAGATTCATGTAGAATTGGTTCTCTTTTTTCACTTCCCTTTGTTTCCTCTAGAAGAGAATACATTAGTCATTGGTATAACTTCTTTATTTAAATAAGTAAACTTTTCATTTTAAAATTTCACCTAGTAAAATTTGAATCAATTTAGTAAAAATTTAGTTTTTAGGCACTTATAATGTTCATTTAATGAGATTTTTTAAAGCATATGTCCATTTTCAATAACAATAGCTGTTTGAAGTTATTTTCAATAAATGGACCATTTATTAGACTTTTGGGAAAGTGTATTAATATATTTTTTTTTAATTGAGAGCAAACTCTTGACAGAAAAGCAATTTAAAAAAGTAACTATCAAAATAAGCAATACGAATTAAAACTAAAAAGCTAAATACAACATGTCTGTTATTGCAAAAGGTTGTATGTAAGAATTTTACATGTTCTCTTTGCGCTAAAGGTGATATTTTGTAGCCTGCTAAATAGGAAAATAGCATAGCGAAATAAAATATGAAATTATAATAATAAATAACAACTATGTCACCCCATTTATTTATTTTTTCTATACTTACGTTTATTATCTTATACATTCCACTACTTTTCGTTGTTAATTCATTTTTCATTTCTTATTGTTATCTTATTTTGATTATGTTTATTTCATTAGTTCCTAATTTGTAGCCGTTATCAGTTATTTCTTAATTCTCTGTTACTGCTATTATTCTAACTACTTTATTTTACTTTAATATTCACTCTATCTATTTTATTATATTATAATAATAAACAAAAAGAAATAATCAGTTTTTATGCTCTTATGTAAAAAAAAGTCAATTTTTACATACAACCATTTGCACTAACAGTAGCAAAAAACAAAATATAAAATTAAAAATTGATAAATAATTGTAATCATACCTGTCGTATCCGAAAGCTGACATAGCTTTTGAATCCGAAACCTAGTGTAACAACAGGGTACCCAATGCTAAAAAAAAAAATGAACAAAATTTTATTTAATAGTAATTTCATATTATTTACTATAGTCAATAACATTAATGTTGAAACTAATTTATAATTTAAGGAATTAAAAGCAATGAAAAAACCGATGCCCTCGTAAGGAAAGGAACAGAATTTTCTATTGTAGGTCCGGAACCTGCGATAGGAATATCTAAGAACCATCAGCGGAAAGAAGTCCTTGATTGGACTTGGAAAAGAGCAGGTAAAGAATGGAGGGAATGCACTGGGCTTAGACAAGCCAATCAAATTATCAAACCCGACTCTCCTATAAAACTAAGTAGCTGCTGGGCCTAACTAAAAAAGAAATCCAACTCATCATCGAAGTACTAACAGGCCACTGCAGACTTAAAAGACACTTAAAAATCTGTGAGATAGTGGATGATGAACTCTGCAATCTGTGCAGAAACGCAACAGAAACTGCCCTTCACTTCATTACAGAATGCGACCGATTTGCATCACTCAGATACAGACTTCTGGGCGGAGACAGAATACAAGTGCGAAGCTACCTCCATAAAATGGCCCAACCTTTTAACTTCATTAGAAGAACAAACAGGTTTGAGACAGAGTTGGACGTATAAGAGCCAACCATTGGTAGTGTTGTCTTCGAGGTTGGCAAAAAGGACCAATAGGCCCACTCAATGGACTAAGCCCCCCAGTATCTATAATTTAAACTAATATACACATAGTTATTCATTTATGATTTACAATAATGTCCTCCATTGTAAGGGTGGCTTTAGTTAGTTAATTACCGTTATTTGAGAGATTCGAGGTTTTTTGATTGAAATCTTCCAATTATATCCTACAAATCAATTTATGCATCTTTTTAATTATTTAAAAAAAAACACTTAATTCAATCAAATCAATTATTTAATTAACGATACCCTGCGTGTGCGCAAAAGAGGGTCTTCTGAAGCCAGGGTCAATCCACAACTGATAAAACAGAATAAATAATTTATCTGCATAAGACGGGATTCGAAGCTGTGACCTTGAGCATTGGAAGTTCAGCGCCCTACTACTGAGCTATCTCCCCAATCACCGAATTATTAGCTCTTAAATATTAATTAATTTAGATAAATTCAATTTAAAACATTAGCGAACATTCCTTAATGAATTAAGTTAGGTGACTTAAAGATAACTCCAGATTTATCAATAATTGGGCAATTAAGCAGTAAACCAACCAACAACAATTATATTCTTATGAGGAGTTAGTCGAGGGTGCGGTCAAATAAATAAAAAAAAATTAAAATATATAAATTATTTTAATAATGCCCAAGGGCAAAAATTAAAATAATTTATATATTTTAATTTTTTTTTATTTATTTGACCGCACCCTCGACTAACTCCTTCTCATATTGTATCAACGGTCAACCATCTCTACATCATTAATTATATTCTTAATTTTCATTTTGGTCATTCAGATTCCCATTTTGGTCAATCCGAGAACAAAATTAAAAATCCCTTCCGCCCAAATATATACAAAATAATACGTAATATTCCAAATATAACTACTCATTTTATGTCTGTTTTGTTTATAATAAAAAAAAGTTTATAAAAAAAAATAGATTAAACTGTTAACCAGATTAGTAGGCATTGATTGATACAAATTGTTTCCCTTTTTTCTCCTCTCAATCTTTGAATTTCTCTAAAAAGGGAAATTTTTCATCAAAGTGGAAACCTTGAATCTCAAGTATGTTATTTAGATAAGATAAGAAACTACAATTGAAAACTATGGTAGCTATAAATCATGTACTATAAATTTTAAACAATAAATAAATCAAAACTATCTAAAATTTATTTTAAAATTAATCTTTTATTGATTTACCAATGTGCTGCAAAGGGCCTACACAGGTCCAGATGGAACGGCATGTGCCTTAAATCCTTGAGGCGGACTGCTGCTTCCATGTAAGCAAACAGTAACCACAGCATTACTGTCGGAAGACAGATTCCTTTTTCTGAAACAATATTAAATTTATAAGAAGCTAATAAACAATTGAAACAGTTATATTATTAGTATAATAAATCATTTTTAACTTAAAGATATTACTAGATCTATTTTACATTATTCTAGATTTATTAAGAAGATGGAGTCTGACAGTCAGTCTTAAGACTGATTTCAATCATTATGCACTGTACAAGTATCATTCGGAATGACAACGTTTAGCTCTGTTGCCGTTGAGACATCAGCCAATTTTGTTCTAGCGCAGTGATCAGCGAACTTATTAGCCAAAGAGCCAAATATGAACATTACAACAATTTAAAAAAAATTGGAGCCAAATCTGCTTGTTTAGTAAACTTTTATTACACTAAATAAGTAGTACACTAAATAAAACTAAATTTCATACTTAATAAATATTTATTAATGCGAACAATGTGCTTGCATCTCCTTGGAAAGTTTGAGTAAGTCAGGTTTGTATGTTGTTGTTTTTAATTTTAGGCATGATTCCAAGTTCTCATCAATCACTTTTCAGTTACTCTTGATAATGTTCATGCTTGAAAAAGATTGTTCGCATATATATGTAGAACCGAAAAGGGAAAGAACAGCAAACGTGAGCTTTTTCAGCTGATCGTAAGAGTCAGGAATACTATCCCAAGCGTTGAAAATGATCATGTCTTCCTTCTCTAGGTCATTCAAAGCAGACCACTTGTGTTGTGAACTAAGATCACATTTTTTCTTCTCCAATATTTGCAATTCAACACAAAGACGTTCAAATTTAGAGCGATATATCTCCTTGTTTTTTAAATCCAGCAATTGTATTTCAAAGCTACCAATGTCAATTTGAAAAGGAGAAATTTTCAACTTGGTTATCGTAGCATTAAGAGGATTTTTGACAGATGCTAAATTTGCTTTGCTGTTTTTAAATTCCTAATTTATCAAAATAAGATGTAATTATTTTCTTACCAAGTTTTTTTTTAAATGAAAATATTATTGCGTCTTCCGTGGATATCTGTGCCAGAGCCGCACTTTGACGACCACCGCTCTAGCATATTATCTATTAATAAAATGTTTAATGAAGAAAAAGTTTGTTTGGCCACAGCATTGGATATTGAAAATAAAATAAAATTATAAATATCATACACAACAGTTTACGATTGCATTTTTCTATATAAAATGAGAACTGTTGAGTAAAGCATAAACTGTCTTTTTGATAAATCTATGGCACGTGTACAAACTGTATTAAGGTATCACCAGAAAGCTAATTTTTCTTTTTCTTTGTGTCTAATGGGCTAAGTTATTCGGCTATTACAGAGATGAATGTTCCTTCATGAATCATGAGTTAGAACTCAAAAATTAAACTTGCACCTGTGAAAATTATAAACTTTTAATTGTGTTTTTTTCATAAATATGATTTTTACACTTAACACACTACACACAGATGGCACAGAAATTACCCATTTTTTTAATGATAAAAATTGAAAAGGAAATAATTTTTTCAACAATATGCTGTTAATTTTCCTCAATCCATGACATATTTATCCAGTATATATAAAAATAAAGTTAAGAGTCTGAGAAAATGAAGAAAATCTCTAATGACAATTTTCTGCTCAGTTATAGAGAATTATAGCTGATATTTTGAGAAGTAAGGTTTGAAGATTAATCAACACTTCAATTTTTTTAATATAAAGATATAAATAATGTTTTAATGGTATTTTTCAGGAATGAAATCATATTTTAGATAATTCATAACAAAGAACACGATGAATAGAAAAAGTAAACCAGACACAATTATTATAAACGGAATCAGGATATCAGTGGAACTCTCTGATGGAGGTAACACTTACACCATGTATTTTAATTGATTAGCCAGCAAATAAATGTACAAATTTTATGGTTAGAGAAATTTTCTAAACTTTATTAAAATGTTCATTGAATTTTTCATTAAATCTGTTAATGTCTAAGAATAAATAAAGCTGACTGAATAGACTTGAAAAATTAAGTAGACTCTCACTAAAAAGACAGATTCCGTGGATATGACATTGTTCCTTGTTTCAAATCTCTGGTTATTGCAGACTATCAAAATCTTTCTATGGAATTCCCTGACTTGCTAGGTTTTCCAAGGTCGGTAGATACACTATTATTAAAATAAAATGATATTATTGTTTTTATTCTCTTAAGAATAGAACAAAAAATAACTGAAGCAAAACAAAAAAGCTTTAAAGAACTTGAATTAACATGTATTTTTGAGGAACAATAATTCATTTTTCTTTTTCTGTTGGCTTTACAGACCTCTTTGACCACTCAATCAGCCTTCTCCACCTCTGCCTATCTCGGGCTTTTGCTTTCCAGTCTGTACCATGAAGCTCTGCAGTATCTTTGTTTATTCGATCTATTCACCAGGATTTTGGCCTCCAACATGGTCTCTTGGCAACTATTGTGGCATTCACTGTAGTGTAGAGGCTATCTGATCTTGACCTCCTTGCCTTTATATCATCAAAATATCTACTGACCAATTTCTCTAACGAGTCCTTTGTAGATCTTCTTATTCCAGATAGCTATGATTATAGTATAGAAGACTTTCCTTCCTAATGTTTCAATTCTTCCTTCTAAAGGACTGGTTAAAGTCCAGGTCTTCCAACCATATATCAGTACTGGTTTTATTAAAGCATTTTACACGCTTCGTTTATGATTTCTATACATTTTATGGGGTTTTAGCACAATTTTCGGTTTACTATCATATAACTTTGTTTTCTTTTCAGTTACTTGAAGACTTATTTGTTCTGCTTCTCTTATCGGATTCTTTTAGTAGGCCTCTTAAGGTCCTCCTGATGGTTCCAACGACAGCTATATCTTTGGCATATCTAGGGATTTTATGATTCAGTTTGGCGTGTACCCCTCTACTTTAATGTGATTTTGTTATTATTATCTTCTCCAGTACTGACGGATAGTCCATCTTCCTACCTCATACATGTTTGAGCTTCGAAGGCTTTAGATACTTCTTGTATCAGAACTCACCCTTATGATTATTTGTACAAGCTTTTGCCAAACTCGCCAATTTTATGGGAATGCCGAGTTCAGTCGTGATTTTCCAAAGACAATTTCTGTCCACGGAATCATAGGCTACTTTGACATTAACAAATAAGGCGTGCATTTTCTAAGGTAATTGCTACTTGATGGTCACCTATAATGTTTTTATAATGCAAATATTTTTATTTTAGCAGGTTACTGGTCATCTCACAGGTAACTACTATAAGGAGTAATATGCCTTTGCAATTACAGCTTTTAAATGCTCGTCAAGAACTATTCACATGTTCAGAAAATCTTGAGGTAATTTTTTTGCGTCCTGGTACCCCGGGGAGCTTTCAAGTTGGGCATTAATCCACTGCTCTCATCTTCTGGTCCGAGAAAACCATGTATAGCCTAAAAGGCGAGGAAGAGTAGAACAAAAATATATCATCATCATAATCCATCCTCTGGAACCGCATTAAGCAATGTGAGGAGGAACTCTATAGAGCCTCCTCCAGATATGCCGTTCTTCCACAAGACGCCTTCTATCATTTCATTGAAGACATCTTCTCTGGAAGTCGCTTTTCACCTCATCTTCCCATTTTCTTCTAGGTCGTCCTCTTCCTCTCTTGCCCTTTATTTTAGCTCGATAGGCTTCGCTAGCTATTCTGTTTGGTTCCAGCCGCAGAAGATGTCCTTGCCAGTTGATTCTCTTCTATCACATCATTGGCCGGCTTAATATTGAGGTTCAACCTGATGGTGGTGTTGCGTACTCTCTCTCTTCTTGTTTTCCCCTCAATCTTTCGAAGGAATTGCATTTCTGAACAAAAATATATAAAAAATAAGTAAATAAAAAAGAGGCTCGGTTTAGATATACATAGGACAAAAAAAAAAAATGTTCAGAAAATCTATTTTTTCAACACAAATTGGCAAAACAAATTAATAAACAGAATGTTTTTTACATATACATTTTAAAATTTATTATTATCAACATAATTTTTTTTTTAATAATATACCTTTACACCATAAATATATAAAAAGTTTTTCAAATTATTAATATTTTTCAATTTCTCTAAACATGATTGGTACGTCTAGGAAAGGAGGTTTAATGTTATAGCAACAGTAGAGTCGACTGTATATATTGATAACAATATTCACTATAAGCATTTAATTTTAACATATGTAAAATAAAAATGTTAATTTTTTATCTGTAAAATTGTTATAAAACTTGAAGTAGGATGGAATCAAAGGGTTATGATGATATGTATTGTTGAGATCATTAATTGGTAATGTCAAAATTACTTTAAGTAAGGAATTTTCAATATTACATTTGTATATTATTTTCAATTTTGTTGAGAATATACACATATAGTTTTTATAATAAAGCAAACTAGGCTTCATTAATACTCAGTTTTTTTCCATAATTTTCAGACAACATACCATCAAACACATACATAATAAAACTCCATCCAAATCAGTTTAGCTACTACATAATCTAGAGCAATGATGGAAAACTTGCGGCCTTTGGGCTGTTTTCATAAGGGCTAGTTCTGGTATTCATTAATATTTTATTATAAAGATAAAAAATCTGGTGGGTCCACTCACACGACTTTCCTACCTATTTCAAAAAAGTTTTAAAATCTTTAAATATGTCCATTAAGAAACAAAAATCTGGTGTGCCCCATTCTACAAGTCTCACATTCATCCCTTTCTGATATGAACCCGTAATCATACATACGAAATTGAATAGCTGTAAACTTCGTTAATAGTTGTCCGAAATGAATGATTTTTATATAGTTTTGTAGAGAATTTCATTACCTTTCAAAAAAACATGCTATACTTTCCTTACCTAGTATAGGTAGGAAAATAATAAATTAAAACGTGTAGAAAATAGAATACGCCCTATCATCGCTAATAATAGTTCGATTCCGATGATCTATTTTTGGTTTTGTCGGTAATCTAATTACCTTCCAAAAGTTATATTATAAATTTTACCATATAATATATATTTAGCGAATTAGGCCCCAAAACATTTTTATTTTCTTTATAATTTTTTTTCCTGAATTTTCTCGGGAATTTAGTACATGTACAAAAATTGAAAGGGCAATTATTAGAACATTACTGAAAAGTTTCATCAAAATCGTTAGAGCTAGTATTTTTGCACTAGTCTATAGAAAAATATGTTTTTCAATTATTGAGCAGCGGCTATTGCACAGGGAGCACCCAATTTGTGTCACAAGCATCACTAGTCAAACCCATAAAAAAAAAAAAAAAAAAAAAAAAAAAAAAAAAAAAAAAAAAAAAAAAAAAAAAAAAAAAAAGAAAAAAGATTGGTTCAGTTGTTCCTAAGAAAATCTTGGATCAGACAGACCAATGAGGGTTCTGGTCCAATGCCGATACTACCAACTGATGCCCACATTCTTCCATCCACCGGACCCGGCCTAAACCCAACACAATCTTCACACCTTCGCTTTGGTCTACATCTTGGATGCTTGCCAGCCGGTACAGTGCACATTAACTTTTTAGGAATTCCTTCATTACTTGCCCATTTTATTCGCCTCAACTTAATTATCTCAATTGTATTAATCTGATACGGTTCATGCAATTCAGCATTGTGTAACCGCCTAAATTCTCCATTTGACACATCCTTTTTCAGTTTGAATATTCTGCGCAGTACTTTATTTTTAAAAAACCTTAAGACGTTGCTCACCCCTTAATGTAAGCGGTCAATTTTTGCATCCATAAAACACCATAGGAAGGACAATGGTATTGTAAATTCTAATTTTTAAGTTTCGGGACAGGAGGCAAGAACTAAGTAGTTTTGACAAAGAAAAATAACAAGCATTTCCCGCCTTCAGTCTAACCTTAATCTCTTCTTCAATTTCATTTTTTTCTGGTTATTGTAGACCCTAGGCACCTAAAATTCTTTACATGTTTAAACCCATTCCCTTCTATATCGATATCTTTGCAGTTAAGCATATATTTTGTCTTATCCGTATTTATCTCGATCCCTTGTTTTTTACCGGCTTTCATTAGCGTTGCCGTATTGAGTTTTATAGTTTCCAGGGCTTCGCTTAACAAGACCAGATCGTCCGTATAACCAAGCACGGGTGTTGTCCCACCCAGATCCAACCCTTTTTCATTACGCTTTACCATCCCTTACGGCATGTTCTAATACTAAATTGAAAAGGACAGGCGAAAGAGAATCACCTCGTTTTAAACCCAAACGAACCTCAAACTTTTCAGATAAATTATTATTGATTCTAACTGTGAGAGTTTCCGTGAAGCACATACTGACTAGATTTGAATTTGATATACAGCTGGTGAATAACACCGGTTGTACTTTAATTTTTTCTCCAATATTTTGCATAAAGAAAATATTTTATCAATATGAGAACGGTTCAGTCTAAATCCACATTAGTAGTCTCCGATAATTTTCTCGGCATATTCTGTGATTACACTAGTTAAGATTAAAGTGAATATTTAATGACATACCGGAAGGAGTGAAATTCCGCGATAGTTATGACAGTCTGTCCTCAGACCCTTTTTGTGAATCAGAATAAGAACAGACTGTTTCCGTTCTTCAGGTAATTTCTCATTCTCCCAGATCTTTTTAACCAACAAATGTATTTTAGAAACTCCCGTTTTTTTATTTTTGATCAATTTTTTTGTTTCATTCTTTGAAGTTCGAAAGTATTCGAGATTGTCTTTGCTAGAATTATTTAGAGCTTTTATTTTTTCACACATCTTTAAGCAATCTTCCTCAAACCACGTAAAACGTTTTTTATTTTTATTTTCCTTTTTTCCAAGACACAACAAGTTACGATAAATTATAGAAAGAGTATCTTAAAAATAAAATAATAGAAATAGAAACTAATAGAATCGAAAATAACGTAAGAGCCATGAACAAAGGTATAAACAGATCACATAAATGTTTAGGGCACGTCACGTCTGGAATGAGGGATGAAAATAACAATATTCTGACCGATCCAGTAGACGTATTAAATAAGTTTAAGAACCCCTTTGACTATATTTTAAATACAGGAAATAATGATTTGTCTACTCTTTCTGAGTACCAGAGTGATGAAACATTGATAGAAGAACCGAGTAAAGAGGAAGCTGATACGGTGTTGTTCACCAGCTGTATATCAATTTCAAAAAGGCTTATGATTCTATTGATTGCTAGGAACTGTATAATATTCTAATTGAGCAGGGGATTCCAAAAAAATTTGACTTTAAATTTATCAACATATAATAAACTGAACGAAACCACAGTTCAGAAAAATTGTTAATATCTTTAAAAATCTATATTGTACATCGCACCTTATTTCCAATGTGTACCCATAATATATATTCAACTTGCCCAGTGCCATTTTTGGTCAGAAACATAAAAATTATGTTTATTCCAATATTCAATCATCGGCACACAACAGAATCTAAATATTATATATAAATCAGTTCATACTATTATCTACATTTATCAGTAAAAATAAGTGAAGATGATGAATGTAATTTGTGCCAATTTTAATCATGGTTAATTTGAATTCTGGAGATCAGTCACCTCCTCGACAATAGTCAACTCTTGACAAATTCCACTACTTTTGGCATTCCATATATGAATGTGATCTTCCATCCAGTGAAACAACTTCTGAACTAGTGTCAAAAATATCTTATAATGTTACCGATTATAAATAAGGTACTAGTTAAGGTGAGGAGAGTCTGGTTTTCTTGATGAAATTCAAGAACAATGGTCATTCAATGGAGGGAACGTATTGGGCAAGGATTATACCCGAAGACTGCACCTAAATACGAATACCTGACACAATCAGCTTTATAATGTAAGGTAATCTCCAAGGCTTCGTTACCCAGAACTCCACAAATTTTTAGGGGTCTTTCAAGTCTGCAATGGCCTGTGATCACTCCGATAATTCTTTTCTATTTAGGCCTAGCATGAACTTGGTTCTTGAAACAGAGGATTCATTAAATAAGTGACTTGTCTGACCCAACACATTCCCACCACTTCTTTAATGCTCCTTTCAATGTCCTGTCAAGAAGCTTATTAAACTTTAGTATTTTTAAGATACATAATGAAGGTTCTGGCAGTATAAAATGGAGCTCAACACCATTTCTTGAAAAATGGTTTGCTTCTTCATTGCCTGTGATATCTTTGTAACTGAGAACCCAAACTAGCTTACGCTTCTCCAGCCAACCAAGTATTTCCAATGACTTCTTATACTCATAAACTAATACGGAAATCTTTCTTTAATATACAATAATCTTTTACGTGAGTAGTCATAACTTTATCATGTCATATAATATCTGTACATACTATTATAATATTGTGATAATAATTAACGTCAAATAAACTAAAAAGGAAAATTATTTTCATAACAAAAAATATATATCTACAAAAATTAAATTTCTCAAATTCTTATCCGATCAAAACAGGAAAATGATCACTTCCGACAGAAATAAACATACATCAATAATATAAAACAAACAGAAAAAAATAATAAGAATGAAAAAGATATAATATATAAAAGTTGAAATCACCTGTGTGCCAAACATACTGAACCCATACGTATGTACTGGCTGCGAAAAACAACCACTGGACTGGGATAAAGAAATAACAGATCATATCTGAAGTAAGAGCTATAGATACAAAGAAAACTGAAAATGCCTGAAAAATAATAAACAAAACAGATCAGAATAAGAAAATTGAAATTTCCAGTAAATATAACATCAAACTAATATTCTACACAATGAATAAACATAACAGAGATTTAAATTAATCTCAAACTTGATACATCAACATAAATAATAAAAGTATGCAAAACTGACTCTCACCAATCCTTGATATTTATAGGAATCGTAGACACTACGAAGTAATAGCCAGAATGGCCATAGGAATTCAAAACGAAACTCAAGAAGAAAGTCTGCGAGAAGAACAAGTGCCCATAACATGAAAAACTTCAAGTACACAATGGTACTGGAAAAAATAAAGAAAAATTACTAATATAATCTGTAAAGTCCATCTTATTTATATAATTTAATACATTAAGAATGATAAGGAGTATATCAAATAATAGGAATATCTTAGGAAGTTTAACGTTAAATGAAAGTTCTGATAGCAGTGTTATTATTACTGAAGGAGGAGTAATATCTACAAAATAAGTATATAAGTCCATTTAAACATAAAATGTTCTTTATTTATATCAAATTGTATTCAATTTTAAGGATTTGAGGTTATTATTTTCATTTTGAGGAGGCAATGAGAAGACAGAACTGAGTCCTAATTTGGAGGCCCAGCCAGCACAGGGGCTGATATTGATATTAGGACTTTCGTTCAATTAGCATTAGCTGTTACAGGTGATATTTATTCATTTAATCAACATTTATTCCACAGATGTAAAACACATATGGCGACCCTCCTTACCTCCCATATATACCATCTGTTATTTTGCTTCGTTTTACTGGCCTTCGTAGTTTAGGGCACTCGCCATTCCTTCTCTTCATATTCTTAATATCTTCACAGTTGAAAAATACAATAGACAACGGTGTAAAGAGAAATATAAACTTGTGTTTACGTTAAATATTTTGCGAAACTATCAACTACTTTTGTTGTCATTTATGAATATCACTGCCCGCAAAATTGAGTGTTTATCGATACATTAATCGACATAAAAAGGTTGTCAAATTATAATATTTTAATTCTTAACCGAGTTTAATTTTTATAACTCTTAATTACTACGAATAATATAAAAACATTTCCCAAGTGAATGGGCTAAACAATATATTACTTTCAGAAACTTTTCTCTTCAGTTTGGAATTGACATGATCATATCTACACTTTTTAAGTTGAAAAAGTATTCATTTATATTTTTTAAGAAAATGACAGAAATTAATGTCATAAGAATGAGAAAATGAAATAATTCCTTGTCAATAATAGAGGCATTGAAATGAAGCTTCTCTGTGTTGTTCTCTTTTTACCGCCATTAGCCGGGCTTAAGACTATTTCGCTGGCGCGGTCCACGACAGCGACCGCTATTCCACGCTGCCAACCGCTGTTGGCGTACCTATTTCGCTGAAACTGCTCACTGCGGTTGTTATAACCTGCCTATAACCTTCGAACATTTCGCTGTATCTTTGAAGATAAAAAGATGGACATAATATAATAATAAAAATGAACATCCTATAATAATGAACATCTCTGACTACCGCTTTTTTATTTGAGTTGGAAAAAGAAGAGAAAATGTTGTTCATAAAGAGAAGGAATATCAGTATTTCGATGTGATGCTCATCATCAAAGTCCCTCTGATACTAGATATTATTAGTTTGAAAAGTAATAATAATTAATACATAATTGATTAGTAATAAATATCATATATTTGTAATTAAATCCCAGCAGGCGATGTTTTATAGTTTTATCAATAGTAATCAGTAAATCACCACTTTAATTAAAAAATACAAATCGATTTTTCAATGGGTGGATTTTAGTATTTACCTGACGATAAAATTTGTTGGATTCTTTAATTCATTTAATATCGTTTGGATTTAGGTATATTTGTATTTCGCTGTAAAATATTGCTGGTGGAATAAATAAATAAATAATCTTGTTACTTCAACCTTAAAAAAATAATTTACTATTGCATTGTTTCAGTTTTAAACAATATTTGTTATAATTTTGCCAGACTTGAAAGAAACATAGGAAATAAAACGTATCGACGTGACTGTTATCATCAAAACAATACTCTGATATGATAACATAACCTACAACCGCCGAACCGCCAACAGCTCCACTGCTTCAAGAGGAGTCAGATCCGAGCAGCTTAGATATGACGTCATACCTAGACTGCCGAGCAGCGCCAGCGAAATAGGTTCCTTTCTATTCCACTAAAGCAGTGGTCAACCGCGAGCAGTCGCGGTCGTGGCGCGGTCCACGACCGCGACTGCTCGCGGTTGACCACTGCTTTAGTGGAATAGAAAGGAACCTATTTCGCTGGCGCTGCTCGGCAGTCTAGGTATGACGTCATATCTAAGCTGCTCGTATCTGACTCCTCTTGAAGCAGTGGAGCTGTTGGCGGTTCGGCGGTTATAGGTTATGTTATCGTATCAGAGCATTGTTTTGATGATAGCAGTCACGTTGATAGGTTTTTTTTTCCTATGTTTCTTTCAAGTCTGGCAAAATTATAACAAATATTGTTTAAAACTAAAACAATGCAATAGTAAATTATTTTTTTAAGGTTTGAAGTAACAAGATTGTTTATTTATTTATTCCACCAGCAATATTTTACAGCGAAATACAAATATACCTAAATCCAAACGATATTAAATGAATTAAAGAATCCAACAAATTTTATCGTCAGGTAAATACTAAAATCCACCCATTGAAAAATCGATTTGTATTTTTTAATTAAAGTGGTGATTTACTGATTACTATTGATAAAACTATAAAACATCGCCTGCTGGGATTTAATTACAAATATATGATATTTATTACTAATCAATTATGTATTAATTATTATTACTTTTCAAACTAATAATATCTAGTATCAGAGGGACTTTGATGATGAGCATCACATCGAAATACTGATATTCCTTCTCTTTATGAACAACATTTTCTCTTCTTTTTCCAACTCAAATAAAAAAGCGGTAGTCAGAGATGTTCATTATTATAGGATGTTCATTTTTATTATTATATTATGTCCATCTTTTTATCTTCAAAGATACAGCGAAATGTTCGAAGGTTATAGGCAGGTTATAACAACCGCAGTGAGCAGTTTCAGCGAAATAGGTACGCCAACAGCGGTTGGCAGCGTGGAATAGCGGTCGCTGTCGTTGTTGCTCTTTTATAACACAATTTGTTCGTTGGACTATCCAACGATTAGCACCATTTTTTCTTCTAACAAGTTTTAAATAAATTCTGTAACCATAGATCTGACAGGGAGACCGTGTCATTCAAGGAATATGGGAGATAAGGAAGGTACTAAAAGTGTAACTTATTCAAGTTTTTTCCAAGTGTAATTTGTGCTATTTTTCTTTAAACTTCCTCTGGGATTATTTGAACCGTTTTCATTTAGTGGCTGTACTTACCACATTAGTTATTCTTGCCTCAATTTACAAGTTTTGATTGTGTACATCATGTTCAGTTCGGTGTGTTAAATTAAGTAATGTTTGTTTTGCAGAGACTTTTGATGATGCGGTAGAGGAGAGGGTAATCAACGAAGAGTATAAAATTTGGAAGAAAAACACACCTTTCCTGTATGATCTGGTTATGACACATGCTCTGGAATGGCCATCCCTTACAGCCCAGTGGCTTCCTGATGTAACACGTCCAGAGGGTAAAGATTACTCCATCCACAGGCTTATACTTGGCACACATACCTCCGATGAGCAAAATCATCTTCTCATAGCAAGTGTACAACTTCCAAATGAAGATGCCCAGTTTGATGCATCTCATTATGACAATGAAAAAGGAGGTATGTTTTCACTGCAAATATTGCTTAAACATCATATGTTTCATCTTAGTAATGTCATCTGGATTCATATGCTAGTGATGAAACTATTATTATATCTTTATATACTTTTCATAATAGGGTTTCCTTCATTTTTATGATTTTATTTGTGTGTAAGTTATTTTTCAATTATTATTATATTTAGTTAATGATTCCTAGTATATTACTACACTCAACATTTTATAGTATGGTTATCTATAACATGTATAATGCCAATCATTTCATATTTTCCTCTGCATATATAATAGTTTTTATATAAATATATTTATATTAACAATGATTTTCTATCATTTAAACTGTTTGAATAGTATTCATTATTAGATATTTATTTGGAGGTACATTTCTAAAAGCTTTTTCATTTCTATCAATGAATAATATTTTTTTTAATCTGCTGCAGTAGATGAACTTACAAATTTATCAATGTAGGAATTCAATTTTATCCTTGTTAGATCAGGTAAATTTATTCCGTAGCATATGGTTTGTTCACTTTCGAATTGTACTGTGTTAATTTTAAATTACATGCTCCTAAACTATTGTTTATATCTATCTTTTGCTTAACAACGTGATAACGAATCATGGCACCTTTTTATTCAATTTAAACTTGTCCTCATTACTTAATTTCAACAATGTGAATAATATTTTGATAGCTTAATTATTTATTTGTCTTTCTGTGACCATCTCTGCAAAAAGTTAGTAAATTTTTGATGGTACTAAACTTTTTAACTATTTTTTCGTGAATATTGACCTTATTTATTAATGGAAAATTAGAGTGCGCATATCACAATAAAATATTGTGACACTAACTGCACTCTATTCTGATTTCACAGTGGAAATCCATAAAATAGTTATTAATTTAATTTTTTTGAAATGTTACTGAATGTCTTGTTCTGAAATCAACCGATATTTTTCTGATAACATGATTTTTATCCAAATTCTTAATTTTATTGTAAATACCTTCAATATTTGAATTTAATAAAATATTTCAGCTCAATTTTAATTTAATTATATTTAATACAATGTATCTATCGACTTGGAACAGTATGAATTGATAAAAATCTTAAAAGTACTTTTGTTTTCTAACTATTTGATGATTGTTAGCTAATATTGTGGCTGATGATAAAATTGAAAGAAAAAAAAAATTACATTTGATAGATTCAAAAGCCTCAAATTAATTGTGAAACTCGACATTTTGTCAAATCCTATTATCTGAACTCCGTTAATTTCTTTTTTTTAAATCTGAATACTATCAATTTGTAATATTATATGCAATTAATTTGCATGTTAAATTTAAAAATGGTTAGTGTGAAAATTTGATTAGAAAAAAGTTTCATTAAAGCTGGATTTACCCATGTCCGTTATCATGTTACATCAAATTGTTTTATCTAAATTACACTGAAACAGTTAAATTTTTTAGTGAACCCTTGAACTGGAACAACTCTAAGACGCTGCTAACAACTATACGTGTTTGCAAAAATGTTTATTTTGTTTTTGCAATTTTTTATCTTTGTTATTGCACTGTTTTATTTTTGGTAATGTTCAATAAATAAACTTCGAGTTTTAATAATTAAGATATTTCGATTTATCAGCCCCCTGTATCTCGGTTAATAGATTAACAACTTAAATCTATGTATGCATTATGGAGTATGTTAAATAAAATAAGCCAAAGGAAAAGGTTTAGTGTATTCTATATAATTCAGATGGATTTTAGTCCCAGAATGGTTCTATTAAGTGGACATTCTTTTATTTTGTTTCTTAATTAGCTATTTCTACCATACAGGGAAGGGGAGCTATCTTACAACTAACCAACTTATTTTAGCCAAATTGGGAAGTGTGAGATTCATTTTCTCTCTCGCAAAATAAATTTCAACCCTTTCAGGCCCGATTTCGAACTAGTGCTGCTAAATTTAAATCAGCAGCTCATAAACATTTCCATTTCTTTGCCACAACATCCATAGCATACGTTTGTGATATCAAGTTCTCAAATACTACTCTAGATTGCCTCATTATTTATTATCTATTATGCGAAAGGTTAATATACTTAACTTTCCCAAATATTTTGATTGTATTCATTCATTTTATACTTCTTAAGGTTATTTCCAGTTTCATTCAATCTGAGTAAATATTTCGAAGGTGTAGATGAAATTTTAGGAAGGTAAATACATGCTTCCTCCCTGGAGAAAAAAATCCAGAATTACTGATTTGTAGAGTTAGTTTTTATATTCTCTCCTTTCCCTAAGAGATTCTACACTTTATTAATAAAATTGTTCATGTTAATCATATGGCAGTCTCTTTTTTTTATTTTACATCTTGGAAAAGCTTTCAGTGTCCTTCAACTTATTCATCTCTTTAAAATTGAAATTCAGCATTCAATTATATCATTAACAATTTATGATTTTCACTTTTTATTTAGTATAAAAATATATATATATATATATATATATATATATATATATATATATATATATATATATATATATATATAATAAAACAGATATAATTAAAAAAAGATATTTGAAATTTTAAAAGATCAAAATAGTGAAAAAAAAACTATTTTGTTCCAAGCCAACGTTTCGACTCAACTTTGCTGGTTTTCTTCAGGGGTGTGTATGCAAAATGGAGTTTCGGTTGAAAACAAAAAAATATGAAAAACATAAAATGGTTATTTCAACTGAAACTGCATGTTGCATACACACCCCTGAAAAGGACCTGCAAAGTTAGGTCGAAACGTTGGCTTGAAATAAAATAGTTTTTCACTGGTTTAGTCTCTTTATGGCTAATCTCCATCTCTTCCTCAAAAATATACAGCGATCAACCATCAAGTATTCAATAAAAAAAGGAATATATATTTTTGTTCAACTGGAGATATTTATTCTTACTAAGTTTTGTTTTTTTATTTGATTTTCGAAATATTTATTTTAGGTATAAATTTTTTCTGTTTTTAGAAGAAAAAACATCAAGTTTTTTACTGACAAAAAGAAAATGTTATCTTACAAGAAGGAAATTTAATAAATTAAAAATAAGACAAAGCAGTTCATAAAGATGTGTTTCAAAATGTCCAAAAAGGCTGAAATGTTACATATATGGATAAATAATGTAACCAGATATAAGCTTTTTATTGTTAATAAAGAAGTTTCATAGTTTTTGTATCTTTTGAGATGAAAAATGGGTCCTAATTAGTTGATTATTAGTTAATTACCTTTTTATAAATTAAAATTAACAATTTATCTATATAATATAATCTCTCAACTGTCATGCAAACTAATGCCAACTATATTATTAAAAAAAAAAGGTTTATTTCTAAACTAGTTGGCCCATGCGAATAATTCGCAGAAAAATTTGATTAGTGAAGAAATAGTAAAACAATTTGGTAATAAGTAGATCCTATGTATTATGTAAGGAAGAAATTAATATTTTTTTCTTGGTCGATTACAATATTCCATTTAACATAATAGACCAAAATATTTGTACAAATTACTTTGCTAGGACCTATTTTTTAATGCTGAATGGAAAGATGGACTGTATCTTTGTTAATAATTGTCTGATTTTTTTTGTTTTTTGTTTTGTAGGTAATTTAGTAATCTTTCTAATAATCATGGGTACAATCAAGAAAAAATGCATACTTTTTGAGTTATTCGCAAATAAAGTTTTTTCCTTCATAAGTTTTTTTCCAAAAATTTCGGGGGAGATAGGACTATTTTTCGCATGTAAAGTAGAAGAATATCTTCAAAATGAGTGGTTAATCATTGGATTCGATGAAGAATTGACCAAATTATGGCGTGCCGACAACTTTTAGAAATAATATATAGGATAACTTGTGAAACACAACCTTTTTTATCTTAGTCATTTGTAATTGGAGATGTATTAACAAAACAGTAGAAGGCATCACTGCCGTTAAAGACGGTCTTATGAGTAATGTCACCACACAAAAATTAAAGGAAGATGTAGTTATCATCTGCTTGAGCCAGGTAAGGTCAAGAGGAACTTGTCTGCGGAATAATAATGGCCTCCAACATCTCAGCTGACTTTTAAAGAAACAATAAAAAAATTATTAATAATTGACTTGATAATATTAATATGATAATATTATAAGTAAGTTCGGAAGTATGTTTAAATATCCATATACTGTATATATATAAAATATACTTTCATTATAATGTGTTTTTAGTGATGATACATTCTCTAACCAACGTTTCAGAGATCTTCATCACCAGAGTTCCATTCTAAGAGAACAATTTTACTAAATCACTATCAATAATATAAAGTTTAAAACCACTGCTCACACTACATTTTTTAAACACTTTTAATAATTATTTCACTTTTTTATTATCATTTCCACTTATAAAATCTATGAAAATATTTAGTCGTAATAAATAAAATAAATTACTTCTTTTTTTAAATTTTCATAAGTAAGAGTGATGGACGTAGCTAAGAAACTTTTTGCCTTATGGTGCCGTAATTATTATAGTTATAAACTTCTCCGTTTGACGTTTAGAGTCTCTAAGTTCTCCTTTTTCTATTTAACACTTGAAAATTGAAAAAATATAAAGTTATTCAAGTATAATCTCCATTAAAAAAAAAAAAACACTTTTTTGGACTAGTGATGGAAACACCGAAATTCATTGGTTCTAGTAATGGACAGGGGTTCCGTAATGGACATACCTCAGAAAAATTCTAAAATCTTTATTTAACTATAAAGATAATATAAATGTTCAACTTACTCTTAGCTGAACTGTTAGTAGGAAGGTATGAAACACACTGATCTGAAGAGCACTATAGAAATAACTATGATAGCCATTTTAAAATTTTCTTTTGGGATCTTTATTCGAATAGTTGTCAATAGAGAGCATTGTTCTTCAATCTAGAAAAAGCTGAAATCTTTAAATCAAGAAGGAAGCTTATTATTTGCATTTAAAGTCCGACCTGTCCATAACTGGTGTGTTCACCCTATAGGATATTGTTATAAAAAAATTGTATTTTATTTATTATGACTTATTATTTTTATATTGATTTTATAAATGGGAATAATCAATACTAATATGAGATAATTATTAAAGGTAATAATTACAACTTAAAAAACAAAAATATTATTTGGGTTGTGGTTTTAGGATTCATATTATTAATAGTGATTGATTTTAATTGTTTTCTTAGAACAGAATCCTAATGATGGAGGAAATCTTTGAAAAGTAAGTTTAAGAATGTTTTATTAAAGTTGGTATACAGGGTTTTTTTTTTTTCACTACATATATATAGATATCTAAGTTTAATATATGTACATTTATTTGATAAATTGTATGCTTGTTGTTATTAAATAGTAATAAATAATTATTTAATATTTTTTTTAATGATTTGTAAATCTGTAAAACAACACGTGTATTTTATGTCAGTTATATCTTTAGAATTTGGAGGATTTGGTTCAGTGTCTGGGAAAATAGAGATTGAAATTAAAATAAATCATGAAGGAGAAGTTAACAGGGCGAGGTATATGCCCCAGAATCCGTGTGTCATTGCGACCAAAACTCCTTCTAGCGATGTACTTGTTTTCGATTACACTAAGCATCCCTCCAAACCCGATCCAACGGGAGACTGCCATCCTGACCTCAGGTAAAAATATTTTCATTTTCGTATTTTAAATATTTTTTAAGTTTGCTATCTTAAAAATTTAATTTTATACAAAATTAATAGTGATTAAAATGTTTACATCTCTTAGTTTCTTTAGATTTGCAAAGAAATAAATTTACTCTATAATAAATTATTCAATCAAAACGCTAATATATTAAAAAAAAACAAACAAAGGTTTCTGCTTCAGACCACAGGATAGAAGTAAAATCATCATCAAGGCTAGATTAATGATAAGAAATATAAATTATAAATAATAGCTTTATAAAGAGCTTGAAATGCTGAATATTTCCCCTTGCTTACAGTGTGCAGGTCCGATTTTTAGATTCTATGATGTTTTAATACATATCTTCTATAAAACTCATTATCATTTGGTTTTTGACATTACTTTTTCCCTTTTCGCCTCTAAAATACGTCATCGCATTAAGATACAATTTTGAATAAATGACTCATTACAGAGAAGAAGAATGCCAAACAATTCCCTCTCTTACAGTAAGAAAGTACGATTTTTAGTTTCTGAGATATTTTAATCCATGTCCTCAATAAAACTTGTTAACATTTGGCTTTCGACTCTGTTTTTCTTTTTCGCCTCTTTAACACAGCGTCATGTTAAGATACAATTTTTTATAATAGCTCATTACAAAGATGATGAAATGATGAACATTTCCCCCGCTAATAATATGCAAGTCCAAGATATTTTGTGTTTTGAGATATAATCCACATGCCAAAAAACTTCAATTGTTGGCTCCAGCCGATTTAACCCAAGTGTTACACATCGAAGATCTGACGGCTCAATCTGATTCACTCTCCACAAAAAAAGTGCAAAACGCGCCTAACGAAGTTTTTACTTCTAAAAATTATTGTAAAAACATCATTTAATCTTTTACTTCATCATCAAAATCATTTTTTAATGAAAAAACTTTAAATACATAAAAGAGAAAAGGGGGCAGCTTGATTTAGTATTCGTGTAATGTCTGTTAATAATTCATATTTTTCTTTTCTTGCATTAAAGCCGATCTGAAGGGACTGGGGTTGGACGGCGAGCGGTGGAGGGAGGTGTGTGACGGGCGATTGGTGGTGTCGGCATCGAGCCTTTGGGTTCGCTAAGCCTTATTATTATTATTATTTTCTTTTCTCACTTAATCATATACTTAGATTTTTAAAGATAAGCAACTATAAGATCGTGGGAACAATAAATCAACAGGTTCGGCACAGTTATTAGCATTTTCAGACGATGTAGACATCGTGGGAAGATCGGTGTAAGCAATAAGAGAGATAGTCTCTGCTCTCGAAGTAAAAGCAAGAAGACTTAAGTCTAGAGATTAATCGAGAAGAAACCAAATTTATGTTATCCAAGCAGACCCTAATGCTTGGAGAGAAGGTGCAGTTTGGAAATTACTTATTCGAACAAGTCACTGAATGAATTCACGTACCTGGGATCCCAAGTTGATCTGTGACAATGAAATGGAAGTTTCCACCTTAATAATAGAGCCATAATTTCGAAGATTATCTACTTCTTCAGGAACGAAAATTAAACATGTCTCCCAGAAAAAGCAGGATAAAAAGTTGTTATGCTTATCTATGTATAATTCTAAAAATAAAAAATTTATGGTTGAATATACTCATGATAATTTGAAAGAATTCCGAATTCTCAATTTACAGTAGTTTAAGGTTAAGAACCAGGATATGGGAAATCTTGAAAGGATAGAAATATTAAGCCAACTGCTGCAGAAGATATGAGAAAATTATATTTTTTTATCTTGATTATATCAAATTATAGAGAATTGGTAGGGTAATCTGGAATATCTCCCTCTGCATACTATGGCAAAATTCCATGTTGCACATCAACATGTAGTCTGTCCGGGTTCTTTTTCTTGGTTGTTCTCTTAGGTATAGGGGTAATCTTTTAATTTAATTTTAAAGCATAGTTTAATATTAATTTTTAAATTTAAAAAATGTTGTTATTGTTATTTTATATACTAGTAGGCCCGTGCGAAAAATTCGCACAGCATATTGTTAAGTGATCAAATGCCAAATTAATAAGAAAAGAGAATAATGAAACATATCAAAAGATAAAGAAATCAATTGTTATTTTATCGATAAATACAATCGACAAAGGAAACAAAAATTAATTTAAAACTTCATTAATGTTTGGAACCAACATGTTTACAAATTTCAATAAGCTGTATCTTTTCTGAAAATTGTCCGATTTCGATGATTTTTTTTTTTCCCTTTAGTAGGGAATTCAGAAATCTTTTATACAATCATGGGCATAGGGAAAAGTGGGTACTTTTTTAGTTATTTGCTAATAAAGTTTCTTTTCTTCCATAACTTCTTTGCCTGAATTTTCGGGGTGATTGGACTATTTTCTCGGCCTGAAGGAGAAGGAAGCTTTCAAAATTGGTGGCTCAATCTTGAGATTTGGTGAAGAATGATTATATGGTTTGCCGATCAATAACACCATCGATAAATAATATAAACTCTTCCTCTCTCGATCACAGACGCCTCAAGTCGACTAAATGAGACATGTATTCAATGACAGGAGCTTATATTTGGTACAAAACCGATTTTGAGCCTTGCTTTTGTAATAATATATGTGGGGATATTGTTGACAATTAAATTTATATTTATTTGATAAAAAAAAGAAAAAACTTGTACCACTAACAACCCATGAGGGTCTTGGGTTCAGTACAGTGTGGGGAAATACTGTTACTAGACCACAGGGTTGAAATACGGCTGATGAAAAATTACTAGTCGTCAGCCGGATTTAAACCTGGGACCTCAAGTTCTGGAGGTTAGTGCTCACCCACTGAGCTACCCCACTCCCTTATTAATTTGATAATTGGAATTATATTAATTGTTTGATTTTTATCGAATATAATATTTAATTTATCATTAAGAGTGTTGTAATATCTGTAACGTAGTATAAAAAGGAATGAATTTGTATTTCCATAATATTACTAACAAAAAAAAAGGGCGACAATTCAGAATTATACTCAATGGGACGCCATGTAAGAGAAGTGAAAAGGAAAAAAATAGTGTCAAAAACTGAATGATAACGAGTTTTATGGAATATATTGTAACATCCCTCTTATATTTGACAAATAATAATAATATAACCTCGGAAGTTGGGATACTTCCAAAATAAATAAGAGTTGTTAAATAAAAACAAAATTATAAGAGAATTAATATATTTATTTATCTCAGGTGTGGGTTACTGACAATCAGATCAACTCAGAGAAACTAAAATTAACTTGACTAAAATAACTAATAAACACTGTTTGATTTTAACATAAAGTCAAATATGGATTGGCAAGCTAACCTTTTATAGACAATGTTTCTTCCTTTGTAGCACTGAATTCATTTGTCTTCTAATATTTTCTTATTTTCTGCCCAACACATCTTCCAGAATGGTGACACTATCTTCTACTCAACTCAAGCTCCCTGGCAGATACTTTCTCTTGTACTTCCAAACAACTTCCAAGATGGGAATACTATTACTGGGTTTTACCCACTGGAGCCAGGTCCCTTCTCCTATCCTCTCTTCACTACTACCACAAAACAACTGCCTGCCAAAACAAAAACCTTTGTCCCATCCTCTCTTTGGGATTTTCCTTCTTGGGAAATTACAGAGTAGCCATTTTCTTTTCCCATCACTAGTAGAACTAGATTAGCTTACCTTTTAATTGTTTAGCATTAATTTATTGAATCCTTTTTACTCACTTCCAATAATAATACATTACAATATGAATTTAAATATCTTTGAAACTAAAAATCGGACCTGCATACTGTAAGCGAGAAAAATATTCAGCATTTCATTCTCTTTATAATGAGAGCTATTATTTATAATTTACATTTCATATTATTAATCTCGTCTTGTTGATGTTTTCACTATTATCCTGTGGTCTACAGCACACAACTTAGTTGTTTTTTTATTTTTTTGTATACATTTTTTATGCACCTACCTTAAATGATTGTTTTGTTACCGTAGACTGCGGGGTCATCAGAAAGAAGGGTACGGACTCTCTTGGAATCCAAACCTGAATGGCTATCTTCTTTCTGCCTCAGATGACCATACAATCTGCCTTTGGGATATTAATGCGACTCCGAAAGAGAATCGCATTATCGATGCTAAAACTATCTTCACTGGACACACTGCTGTAGTGGAAGTAAATTCTTTATAATATTATTTAATATTAATGAAAGCTTTTGTCATTAGAATGTTATAATATTATTTAATATTAATGAAAGCTTTTGTCATTAGAATGTTAAAATATTATTTAATATTAATGAAAGCTTTTGTCATTAGAATGTTATAATATTATTTAACACCAATGAAAGCTTTTGTCATTAGAATGTTATAATATTATTTGTAACAATACCAATGAAAGCTTTTATCATTAGAATGTTATAATATTATTTGTAACAATACAAATAAAAGTTTTTGTCATTAGAATGTTATAATATTATCCAATACCAATGAAAGCTTTTATCATTGGAATGTTAATATTTTTTTTATTTTTCAGGATGTTGCTTGGCACCTGTTGCATGAGTCATTGTTTGGTTCTGTGGCTGATGACCAAAAACTAATGATTTGGGATACTAGATCTAACAACACCAGCAAACCATCCCATACCGTTGATGCTCACACTGCTGAAGTCAATTGTTTGTCTTTTAATCCCTATTCCGAATTCATATTAGCGACTGGTAGTGCCGATAAGGTAATTATTATTACTACTTCACTTAATTTTACTTTCACTTATGTATATATGTAATATATAGTAAGGGTAAGTATTGCGATTGAGAAAATTTTTGAATCTGAGTTTTCAACGGAAATACACGTTTTGAGGTACCCTGAGTCGAAATGACCTAGTCCCGAAAAATAGTGTGTTTTTTATATTATCAGTGTAGCTCAAAAAGTCGTACGAAACTGATATTACGTATTTAAGATAGGTATATGCCTCAGATGTGACAGCAACTTTTTCCTCAAAATTGGCTAACCAGAAGTGCCACTTTATATCAACGCTGAAACACATTTTTATAATTTTCTCAAAAACGGCTCTAAAGATTTTGATTAAACACGGTGTATCATTGTATAATGAAGTAATCTTTAATATCAATTAGGTGTTATCCTCATTGATGTCACTTTACAGGGCTTAAATGCCCAATGTTCATATATGTCTTCCTCTAAAGTTCCTTTAATATGGTTTATTTTAAAAAGTTAATCATTTCACATTATTCAGAGTTACGAAAAACTGCTAAATATAACTTTTGAAAGAATTTGATTAGTTAATAATGGAGAAAAAAAAAATGCAGAAAAACCTGCCTTGCTATAGACTGTAGCGCCCGATTTCAATGAAACATTGCTAAAGCATTTCTCGACACCCTTTAAATTTATCTATATAACATACTTCAACGAAACGAAGCTGGAAAAAAAGTTACGAGGGATGGTAAAATTAAATTCTGAATAACTCAAAAAGTATTCACTTTTTTGTCAATATTGTGGTATAAAGTTTCAAAGGTATTTCAATTTCCTAAAAAATAAAAGAAATTTCATCGAAATCGAAGCACTATTAGTGGGGATATTGAGATTTTAAAATATTTCTACTTTCACTTACGTATATATATAATATATAGTAAGGGTAAGTATTCTGTTAAGCGAAGACGTTGAAACTATAAAACTAAATACGACAACGTTAATGAAAGCCGGGAAAGAACTAGGACTCGAAATAAACGTGGATAAAACAAAATATATGGTTAGCTGCAAAAATGGCGATACCACTGGTGATATCGATATAGATGGTAATATGTTTGAACAGGTAGATAAATTTAGGTATCTAGGTTCAACGATAACTAGAAAAAACGAAATTGAAGAAGAGATTAAGGTTAGACTGAAGGCGGGAAATGCTTGTTAGTTTTCTGTGACAAAACTACTTAGTTCGCGCCTCTTGTCCCAGAACTTAAAAATTAGAATCTATAAAACAATTATCTTGCCTACAGTTCTTTATGGATGCGAAACTTGGTCGCTTACATTAAGGGATGAGCAGCATCTTAAGGTTTTTGAAAATAAAGTATTGCGTAGAATATTCGGACCGAAGAAGGATGAGTTAACCGGAGAGTTCAGACGGTTACACAACGCCGAATTGCGTGAGCTGTATCCGGGTAATATAACTGAGGTAATTTCATCGCGGCGAATCAAATGGACTTGTAAAGTTGTTGGGCTTAGTAACGAGAGAATTCCTAAAAGATTAATATTTCCTGTGCCGAATGGTAAGCGTCCGAGGGGTAGACCGAAGCGAAGGTGGGAAGATTGCATTAAAGCCGATCTGAAGGGACTGGGTTTGGACGGCGAACGGTGGAGGGAGGTGTGTAACAAGCGATTGGTGGTGTCGTCATCGAACCTTCGGGTTCGCTAAGCCTTATTATTATTATTATTATTAAGGGTAAGTATTGCGATTGAGAAAATTTTTGAATCTGAGTTTTCAACGGAAATACACGTTTTGAGGTACCCTGAGTCGAAATGACCAAGTCCCGAAAAATGGTCTGTGTGTTTGTATGTTAGCAGTCTAGTTTTTCATATTTATTATCTATGAGGAAGATTTGATTTATATTGGTTTTTAAGTTTTTATTAATGACAGCATCTCTTCCATTGCTAAATATTTATTTATGATCCCCTAGTCCGATGTTTCGGACTTCCGACCCATCTTCGTGGACAATTTATTCTGGTAGTTGCTATCTTATCACATATCATATGTTCCTTAAGTAAATGGAAATTTTTGTAGGAGTAATTGTACACCTCACCAGCTACCAAAAAATTAATATAAACAATGGGCCAATTTTAAGAAGAAAAGTAGGAAATCCTAGTTTTGTTGTTTTTTTTTCTTGTAAGTCCTATTTTTTGTTGAATAGGAAGCGATAACTAAAGAAATATTTAATTTAATTAATACCAATAGTTTCATTGGAAAATAGACAAAATTTATTGTAAGTGAAAGTAACTGTCATTCAAATCATTTAAACAGGACTTTAGAAGGATTAGACAAAAAGGTAAGTTTTGTTTTTTTAAAAAATCAAATTATTCACAATTTTTTTTTTTTTTTATCAACATCCAACTATACTTCAGATACTCCACTTTTAGGGGGAACAATTTCTTTTATAATCTTTGAGTCTTTATTAATTAAATTGAGGTTTATTAGGAAAAAAATTGAGATTCACCTCAAGATTTATAAGAAAAAATATGTTATTTTTATGCTGTCTTGTAATATGGTGTATAAAAAAATGACCGTTTTATCAAATTCAAGATTTCAAAGAACTGTAAATGTTTTAATCCTATTTAATTTGTACCAACCCTTAATTATCCCTTTGAAGCATTCTCTAAGCTTGTTTAGTCCCATTCGACTTCTTTAAAAAAGAAAAGCCTCAGTTTAGTTATTTCTTTCTAAGAAGAAACATGACAGTGTCCTACAAAATTCTCATAATTTTAAGGCATTACTGGAAAATGAATTTCACAGCTGCCAAAGCAACTCGTGAAATTATTAAATATGATGGGGAAGTTGTCCTTGGCCAATACACTGCACGTCATTGGTTTGAAAAAGTTAGCAGTGCAGATATGATGTTAGAAAGGAAGAAGGGCTTTGGGTGATAATTAATCGATATTGATGAGGTTTTGCAGCAAGCTGTTGAGTGGGTGGGGTGGCCGAATGGGCTAACACGTTATGCACAGCACCACCGTTGCCCGGCGACCTGATATATGATAAATGATATAAAAATAGTCCCGGTGCCAAGGCGTCTTTTAAACACCCTCTGGCCTGGGAAAAACCCCGTATAGCCTTAACGGCGAGGAAGGAGAGGACAAAAAGAAAAAAAAAAGTAAGCTGTTGAGTCAAATCTGTCCACAAGTACTAACGAACTTGTCAGAGATTGTGGTGTGTCCAAAGATACTGTTATTCGCCATCTACTCTCCATAGGGAAGGTGAAAAAGAAGCAGTAAACTCGTCCCTCACGAACTTACTCCTTAGCAACCAGCTAAGGTTAGAAATGTGTGAAAATTGATCAAAAAACCCTTCTAATATGAAATTTTACCAGAAGATTGTCATCTCTTATGAAATGTGGGCTTACTGGCGAAATCCGAATACTGGTGATCAATGGCTAGATCGCGATCAAACTGCTTTTCCGGTTGCTACAAGGGAGAAATTTTTTTTTTAAAATCCATGCTTTGCGTTTTTTTTTTTTAATTTTGAAAGCGTTGTTCATCACGAATTTGTTCCTGAAGGATGCTCTATGAATTCTGAACTCTACTGCGAACAACTGGAATGATTGTTCGCGAAGTTGTCAGAATGTTATCCTGCTTTAATTAATTTTATTCTAACGAGATAATGCTCGTCCTCACACTTCCCATTGAACCAAAGAAAAGTTTAAAGAACTTCATGGGCTCGAACTCCTGCCTCATCCACCATATAGTCCAGACCTCGTACCATCGAATTATTACTTATAGTTTGAAGAGGAGAGATTTGAAATAGGATACTGATTTTGCGTGTCGAATAGGGAGGCAGCTTGAATTAAAAAGGATTTGTCAAACGCAGCAGTTTGGTGAGGAGGAGGATAGAGGTAGGATGGGATTGAAAGGAGCATTTGAATTGTAGAATCTGTCAAATATAGGAGGATCGCCGAGTTCTAATGGCCTGGTATAAAGAAGGTAGCAAGGAAATACTGACCGCAGTAGGGCGGGCGTATAAAGCCATTTCAACTCTGTATAAAACTGAGTAATATGCGTATCCCTTCAGATCGTGGAGATAAAGCGTATTGAACAATTCATTAGATGTTTAAAAGTTTAGCTTAAAGTTCTACCCAGAGTCCTTCATACACTATACAGCTGAGTCGAAGTGGGGGAAAACAAGAGATGAATCCGGGGTGGTTTCCAAGAGAGGGTTTGATCGAGGGAAACGCCAAAGTTTTTAACAGTAATGTGGAAGGAGATGGGTGAGTTGCTCAGGAGAAGATTGGGAGGTACTGAAACGTTTGTGTACAATATCCACAAGGATGCAATGTAAAGACAGTTAGGATTTCATTTATGTATTCATCAAGTCCTTTGCCTTGTGAATTTTCATTCTTTATAATAAAGCATTTTTAACCAAATAATCCAGCAACTCAGTCTTTTCTCTTCGCTTTGGCATTTTAAAAATATATCAAAACGTTAGTAGATCAATTAAGAACTCATGAACTGTGTTTACAGTACAAGTATAACCTTACTAATAATTAATAACACTTTAGCAGGTTAGCACAGACAGGTTATTTATCATTCATTCATAATTTGTGCTGACTACTTAGCATGATAGCACATTAAGCATTTACTAGTGTATGAATACCCCTAATTTATTAGAATCAGTTGATCAATTGCATGCCACTAAATATTCAATTTTTTTCAGACGGTTGCACTTTGGGATTTAAGAAATTTGAAACTCAAATTGCACTCATTTGAATCGCACAAGGATGAAATTTTCCAGGTAAATTTTTCAATTGTATAATGTGAAAATAAATTATGAATTTTTTTTTTTTTTTTGTGTGCCAATATATTTTCTTCAAGCTGTGAATAATATATATTTTTGTTTTATTCCTTAATTTAGGTTCAATGGTCTCCTCATAATGAAACAATCTTAGCTTCAAGTGGAACGGATAGAAGGCTCCATGTCTGGGATTTGAGCAAGATTGGAGAAGAACAGTCTGCTGAGGATGCGGAAGATGGTCCTCCCGAATTACTCGTAAGTTATTAGATTATTTTTAAATATACTTCATTCCGATGTTTTTGAGGAGAGGTACCCAACCTATGACCCGTGGGCCAACATGGCCAAGGAGCATCGCCAATCCATGCAACTATAGTTTATTATTCATGAAAGTACTTTAAGTAAGTTTTTTTTATTTTTCTGTTGGCATTACAGACCTTACAGATCTTTTGCCGCCTTAATAAGTTCGCTTCATCTCTGCCTTTCTTCATTTCTTCATCTTCATTTCATTCCAGTTATCCGAATCTGCTCTATTGCATCTTCGTTGATTCTATTTATCTGCTTTTTAGCCTTCTACATAGTCTTTTGTCTTTTATAGAAGGAAGCATTCATTGTTATGTAGAGGCTTTCAGATGGATTTCTATAAGCTACATGCCCTTAACTTCATATCATGGGATATTGATTGACCAGTTTCTATAAGCAGTTCTTTATTGGTCTTTCTTCTCCATGTGTTAGTACTCTGATCTCAAAAGTCACTCCGGTTATCGTTCAGAGAATTTTTCTCTCAAATCTTTCAAAACTTTTTTATAGATTGCTGGTTAGCGTCTAGGTCTTGTAGTCATATATGGCTTTATCATAGCATTGTACACCCTTAATTTAAGATTTTTCGGGATTTCAATGCCTTTAAAAGGGAGAAGAAAGATCTGTTTGGGCTAGTTATATGCTGATCTATTTCTGACTGTTGGTTATTGTTCACTGAGGTTATTGTGTAGCCGAGGTATTTGAATTTTTCTACTCTCGGAAATGATTTTCCTTCAATGCAGATCTTGTTATTTAGGTGAAATTTTCGGCTTATGATCAAATATTTTGTTTTCTCTTTATTTACTTGTAGACCGATCTGCACTGCCTCTCTTATCAGAGGCATAGTGTAGACAGTCCGATTTTCCAAGGCTGTTTAAGTTTCATAATAAGGTGGTTTTTCCCGGGATATGGTTATTAGCTCTGAAAAGGGTTATTAAGTAACTTTATTTTAATTAAGTAATGTTACTTAATAAGTTTTTGTAATAAATCATCAATATAATTATTACTATTGTGAATTAATTGAGGTGTTGACAATGAAAAGGTAGTATGTAAAAAGTCATTTTTCAGTTTTTTTTTTTTTTTTAATAGAAAAAATAGTAATTAACTATACCAATGACTTAAAACGAAAAGTAATTCAAAACTGGAAATGGTTTAGTTTCTATAAAAGGCAGCAGAGAGCACTGATATCAAGAACACTCCACAGTGGCAGGCAAATGGAAATTAAGCCAACCTCGCTATGACACTTCTTCAAGATGTGATCTATTAAAAAATAAAATAAACATTGCAGTGGGACCAGTAAAACTTACTCTTATTTCTCAAAAGGAGTTAGATCTGAGGAAAGCTGAGGAAGCTATTAAACATTTGAATAGTTATGATATTAGTTTTCGTATACCCTTAGTTACTACTTGTAGACTAAGATAAGTTTGAAGGTGAGTAGAGGGGGAGAGAGATGTGCAGTGGCAAATATTTGCCCACCTATCCCCCACTCTTTTGTCTTCTCTACTCATTAAAACACATTTTAAATTTTTTTTTACAAGTAGAAATTCCTTTTATCATTTTTTTTTTTTTCATTTCTTTTCCTATTTCCTACATAGATTCACAGAAAGATTGGCTGTTTACATACTGTGATTCAAGCTAATACAGTACAGTCTAAAATAATACATAATGTGAAAAATTCTTTTTGTTTACATTCAGAAGTAAATGAAGAAGGCTCCTCCCCATTATTGAATATCCGATAACATAGTATCAGATTCTTTTCTATATTTTCCATTTATTTCTTGATTTTTTTTTTTTACGATCCATTTCTTGATAAATTTAGATCTACAGATCCTAGTAATAACATCGAGTTCTGTGAAATCTCATAAATTCATATATATATTTTTCTCATTTTGATTATTTAACCATCCTTTTCATTGTTTTATTTTATTTTTTAATTAAAATCAAATAATTACAGTATAGACAATGGAAATCCAATTCAATACTTTTAACATTATGTGGATTGACTAAAATTTTTAATTAATTAAAAATATGCTTATAGTATTTAAAATAGTATGCTGTACATGTGTCAGTGTCATGTCTAATGGATGTCTTACGAAATCCCTTTTTATTTTTTTTTAAATTTGTTTATGTTGTATTGTAAATTTCATTTAATTCATATTTCTTTCATTATTTCAGTTTATTCACGGAGGACACACTGCAAAGATATCGGACTTCTCGTGGAACCCTAACGAACCTTGGGTCATCTGTTCTGTATCAGAAGATAACATCATGCAGGTGATAACTTATATTCACTCAAATTGCAATAGGCACTAAATTTGTAAGAAAATAATTTAAAATTTTAAAAAAATTATTCTTTGTAACCCTTTAACTGCTAACGACATTTTCATTCCTGTTTTTGCGTTCTGTGTGAAACAACCGTGTGGTAAACCTCCTCTGAATTTATGTTATTTAGATTAGTTAGAAATTAGATCACATGCCGTAGTTGGAGTTAATTCAAAGGAATTTTAACTTGCCGCCCCGGTAGGAAGGTTAGCCACAAACTTTGAAAGGGAAGTGTAAGCCATTCTCTTGGCTCTTGAGAGATTGGTTGAACGGAAAGACAAGAAAGTTGCTTTCTTTGTTTACTCAGAAGCAGCCATTTTATATATCCAAAATGGATGTAATATGAATCCAAATGTCATTCAATTTGGACCGATTAAAAAAAATGGGACAGAAGTCACTTTCCAGTTGATACCAGGCCATTCCGGGTTCCTCGGAAATGAAATGGCCAGAATAGGTTCTGGAATGATCCAACCATATAGCCTGACATATCCTCTGTGCTCTCTTTGGATATTATGACAGGAGACCATCTTGACAAATGCCCTACATTACAGGACATAAGATGTGCTTTTAGTGAAATGGACAACTCTTATGCTCGGAGAGAAAAATTATATTGGACTGCAAGATTACGCATGGCTGATCAAGCAGGTGTTATTCAGGCATGGAGGGGGGAGAAATTAATTTTAGGATTAGTTTAGTTAGTTACATGGCTATATAGAATTAATTTTTTTAGTTAGTACTTAGTACCGTTTTTAGTTTTTTTTTTTTTTTTTTGCTTCCTGATTTTCTTTAAAATGGAGGAACAGTGTTCAGTGGTTTACTTGTGTGAAAGCTGCTGAAAGAAATATAATTTTATTGAATATTTAATAGTTGATCGTTGCATTATAAAGGAAGGAGATGGTCCGGGGCGGCGGTCATAAATAGGCTGAATAGTGGTGAAACAATTTTATTAAAAGCCAACGTTTCGACCCGACTTTGCAGGTCTTCTTCAGGGAGGTGTGTTGAGCTAAGAGTTTCACTTAGAACTGCTAATAAAATAACTTTTATTAAAATAGTTTTACCACTATTTATGACCGGCACCCCGGACCATCTCCTTCCTTTTTAGATATAATTTTAAATAAATATTCGGTGTGAAACCAAGATAGATTGTCGCAATCGTACGGTTTCTATTTGTATTCCCAAATGCTTCAAAGAATACCATAAAAAATTAAATTATACAATAAATATTTAAACATAAAAAAAAAAAATTTTGAACTCTGCAGGTATCAGTCCACAGCCCAAATTAAAAAGGAGAATGGATACAATAAAAAGATAACGTTAACAAATAATTATTGAAGGAAGTTAGTCTACTGTTCTACATATCATGGGTGATAAATATTCAAGACGCAGTTATTATAAAGGTTTTATTATTGCCGACATTTCAACCCAAACAAATGGGTCATCATCAGGGCATGATTCAAGCACCACTTCAGTGCTTTATGATGACTGCGTCCTGAATGTTTATCACCCGCGTTATCAAATAATAGTAAGAGCGGACAACGAGGGCTGGAAAGCAGGTAAAAAGTATGTAGAACGGCCGGTAGCCGTCGTAGCAGGGAAAAGGTTAAAAAGGAGTAAACATGTGTTTATTGAAATGTTTATTTTAGTCTATTTACATTTTAACAAGAGCTAAGGTCCTTTTTACATCAACTATCGCTAGCCTTATTTCGGATGTCATATAAGTTTTGATCTGTTTCGCACTCTCAACAATGTTAAGTGATGATTTTATTTGCCAGAATCATAGGATTGAATGTAAAAAGAAATCATAAACAAAATACTCATTATTGCCAATCCTGATTGATTTATTTTTAATTAATTAACTGATTTATTCATCATTTAACATTAAGTAGCATAGCATATATTTAAAATCAGTTCAAGCATTAAAACTATACGTTTTCTTTTTTTTGAAATTTTATTTTGTAGACAAACAGGCCAGTGGGAGTTTCAATGAAAAACTTAAAAACATTACCATTCCTAGAATATGAATTGGACTAGTAGTTGCCGGAAATATATCACTCGTACGATAACAGCTTGCCGTGTTTTCCCATTCATTGTTTTTATTTCTTTATTTGTAAGACCAATAATTAACAATTATGTAATAGTTTAAAAAAAAGTGTATATTCATTTTTTAAAATAAACAATACACGTAAAAATTAAAAAAACACTTTGGAAAAAAAAATTGGTCCCTCGGAAATCCAGTTAATTGAGCCCCGGATAAGGGTGACCTTACTATATAGTATGTATTTGTAATAATGGTCGTCTTAACTTCCATATACACGAGCTTTAATATACAACCATGTGAAAACTTCATGTATCCACTTTATCAACCTAACATATGTTTTATTAATAAATAATTAAAATCAAAACATTTATTATTGATGTATACAATTTAGATGAACAGACTATAAAAAGCCCTATGAAATTACTAAATAAACTATAGACCATAGATAATTAATAAAACTTAATCTAAGGAGTAATCTAAACTTCACTATTTCTAACTAAACAACAAGAACTTACGGACTAACCTAAAGCTGATATAAAATTTACTAACTAATATAAATCTAAATAATGTACAAAAATACCAAAGACTTCATCCATTTAAGTCCGCTTCTTCCAGCAGTTACAGAGATAGAGAGAGAAGTTAGAACTAACGTTTCCTCCAACACACTTAGGTCTCTTCACCTTTTTCAATCTCCTAAAAACATCTGACTCTCCCTCTCTCTCTTTACACTGCCTTAATGCGCATTCACTGCCACATAAATTAACTCTTTTGTTTTTTGCACTACATTCATTATTAAACTGGTGTCAGGTGGTGGGGTATTAGATATTTATATTTCAAAAATTATTTTTTATTACAGGTCTGGCAAATGGCAGAAAATATATACAACGATGAAGAACCTGATACACCGGCATCTGATATAGATGCTCCAGGCGCTGCGTCGTAAATACTTGTACCTGTAAAAATATTTTTTAAAATGGATATCCTGACTTTTTAGATAATACGGTCCTTTTTATACTATTTATTACAAAAACAAAAAACTTAAAAATGGTACATAGATAGCTCTGGGGTGTGTGTTCCATTGTTTCATTCAAGGACTGTTGTTGAAAAATTTGTAAAAACTAAGATATTCTTTTTTATTCCATGCAATTGTTATCTGTTTGGGCTATTTTTTTTTCTTTTTAAAATGTTCCTAAAAAAAAGAGAAATTTTTATAAAAAAAACTTATTAGAATAAAACAGTTGGCCCACTCGTTTATATTTCTTTTCATGTTGAAGAACGTTTCTAGTAGTTACTTATATTCTTAATAAATGTTAAGGTTAAATAATTATTGTTATTATTCATGATCCTCATCCTTTCCATATTCTTGATTTATTAAACTGCTATTATTATATGAAATATTCTAGTTTCCTTTAAGATGTAGTATTTTCTAATTTAGGAAGGTGTGTAGTCAGAATTTTCTTATTTAGGTTCAGTCAAAACAAATTTTTTATTCGGATTGTCAATGTTTCGACACAGGGTCATCATCATGGCTAAAAATTAAAAATGATATCAGACAGACATAAGTACCAAAATAACAAAAAAAAAAAAAAAAAAAAAAAAAAAAAAAAAAAAAAAAAAAAATTGAATGATAATGCTGACTATATACCATCCTTCATTAGGGAGGTAATGCGAACCGAGAAAGGGTTGGATCTGGGGACAACATCCGTGCTGGGCTATGCTGATGATCTGGTACTGTTAAGCGAAGACGTTGAAACTATAAAACTAAATACGACAACGTTAATGAAAGCCGGTAAAGAACTAGGACTCGAAATAAACGTGGATAAAACAAAATATATGGTTAGCTGCAAAAATGGCGATACTATTGGTGATATCGATATAGATGGTAATATGTTTGAACAGGTAGATAAATTTAGGTATCTAGGTTCTACGATAACTAGAAAAAACGAAATTGAAGAAGAGATTAAAGTTAGACTGAAGGCGGGGAATGCTTGTTATTTTTCTGTGACAAAACTACTCAGTTCGCGCCTCTTGTCCCGGAACTTAAAAATTAGAATCTATAAAACAATTATCTTGCCTACAGTTCTTTATGGATGCGAAACTTGGCCGCTTACATTAAGGGATGAGCAGCGTCTTAAGGTTTTTGAAAATAAAGTATTGCGTAGAATATTCGGACCGAAGAAGGATGAGTTAACCGGAGAGTTCAGACGGTTACACAACGCCGAATTGCGTGAGCTGTATCCGGGTAATATAATTGAGGTAATTTCATTGCGGCGAATCAAATGGGCTTGTAAAGTTGTTGGGCTTAGTAACGAGAGAATTCCTAAAAGGTTAATATTTGCTGTGCCGAATGGTAAGCGTCCGAGGGGTAGACTGAAGCGAAGGTGGGAAGATTGTATTAAAGCCGATCTGAAGGTACTGGGTTTGGACGGCGAACGGTGGAGGGAGGTGTGTAACAAGCGATTGGTGGTGTCGGCATCGAACCTTCGGGTTCGCTAAGCCTTATTATTATTTATTATTATTATATACCATCCTAGGTAATTTTCGAAAATATAGTCAATAAATGAAAATCCCTAAATGATTTTCTAATCATGTCCATAGAATAACAAATAATTTCTCATAAATTGGGCCAAATAAAAAAAAAAAAATTATTTTAACCCTTTAGTTTTGCAAGACCACCATTACTTTGGCTCATTACAGAGCTCTTCTACCAGGTACCCCATTAGTCATAGATTGTTGCTGAAACCACTAGATTGCGTGAGATATGTATTATTTAGCCGCGGATATTTCTGCTTCCATCTCTTTTTCACCTTTTCTTGTCTTTTGTACAGTATTACAGTTTAGCTCGAAAACTGACGGCAGTTGGTAGTGTTTTGAAGTGATAAAGTTGAAAATGAGTTTTACATTTTTTTTTAAATCTTTAAAAAAAAATTTAGTTTGTTTTTCTATTGAAGTATATGTAATAAAATTTACCATAAAATGAAATGTTTTTTTAATTTTTCCATATCAGAAATTGGTTAATTATAAAAAAAAAGTTCAAATGAAGAATGAAAAAATAATGAATATGTACCAAAAAAATATTAAAACATATCAAAAAATAATGTTAATGTTACAGTATAATGTAAGACAATTAACAAATTATAAAATTAAAGTAATGTAAGACAATTTATAAAGAATAAAATTAAAAGAATGTTTATAAAATTGAACTGTTAATTGAAATATGAGCTGACATCATATTAAAGTAAAATTTATAAGTCAGTTATAAAATAAAACAAACATTTTAATGTGAAAAGTGCAGAAGATGGGAGCAATTCAGTGAATAAATCCCGTGCACACAGAGTAGGATAAACCTTCAGTATCCTGCGCACACGGGACCTGACCTTGATTCAGGCTCCGCACAACTAAAGGGTTAAATCAAAATTATTAATGCAGATTTTAAATGTTAAATACAGTGGCCCTTTGCTAAAACACAGTTCAAAATTAATTAAAACCATCTTCACTTTCATGGGTTGTACCTAAGTCACATGATAGCACCATAAATGGAGTCCTGAAACTGGCCAAATATTTTGGAAAGTTGACCAAATATTCAATTATTTGTTCTACTGCAATGGGAATAGTGAAAATGTTTGTAAAATTTCTTAATTACATCAGTCACATGTGGTATTTTTAGGTCTTTACGAAGCGATTTATTGGTTACATAGAAGGGACAATGAGTGATATTGGAAGATTTGAATTTAATAGTATGTAAGTTTCATCAAACTCATACACGAGTGGCATATGTTCATATGGGTCTGAGTAGCAGGTTGTATATATTAATTTTGTTAGAAAGTGATAGTTTGTTTTTATGGTGTAGAATTCGTATTAGTAGTGATGGTTCAATTTCTTTTTTAATGTAGTCACATGTGATTCCCAGGTCAGTCCTCTGTCCATGGTGAGTCCCACATGTTGTATCTCTTGTGTGATTTGGCAAAAGACAATACATATATGTATATGTTATAAAATAAAAGTGCTTTGTTATTATTACATTTGTTTTTGTGTTTTTGAATTTCATATGAAGATAGGGATTATCAGTGCCTTATCACAATTATCAGTGTTCAGGTTATAAACATTGGCAGATAGCAGCCCATAAATGACCCAACACAGTAATTCATGAATGAACATCACAAGAATGGCAAACATTGCTCTGGATCGATTTGATCATGAAGACCCCTATAGAGACTGTGACCATTTATCAAGCTAGACTTGTAGAAGATTTAAATGAATAAGAGTAAATAGAATACAGAACTGGACCTAAAATACTGCCCTGGTTTACAACGAAAAATCTATCCTCAAGATACGATTTAATGATTAAATAGTAAGTATGCGGAAAGATCGATTTAATTTTACAAAGAAGACCATCATGCCACACTTTATTAAATATCTGTGAGACGTCTAAGAAAGGTGTTGTGAAAAATTCCTTATTTTCTAATTCCACTCCAATTTTATCAATCACTATGTCATTATTGTATGGTAGAGTGTGCAGGTCTAAAGCCCAATTGGTGATTAGGAATAACATTGTTTGCGAGATAAGTTTAGGAAGGAAATAGATGACTCATGAATAAAAACTTCACTTACTTAATTTTACCTAAATATGGAATCTAACCATTTATTTTATAAGCAACTTTTATTTTTAATGAAATTCTAACAGCATTGAAGCAAGTATGAAAATAGCAATAAATTCATAATTAATCACAATAGATTTGATATATATACTAGAAATTAGTCTATCAGGAAACCGTCTGACGCCTGCGCAGTGCAGTTTTTCCGTACCACAAAGCATACTGCGCAGGCGGCTAAGAGTTTGATAATCTTATTTGTGTTTGGAACAGACCTAGTACTGTTCTAAACCATACAAAATATTGTTTTTAATTTTAAATTAAATAACGCTTTCCGAGACATAGTTAACCCTCTTATTTTTTATTTATTTTTTTCAATAGTTACACCCTTCTTCCAAAACTCACCTCATAAAGCTTTATTCCTTTATGTTAAATTATCTTCTCAATATATGTGATCATATTCAACAACGCAAAAGGCGAACAATGCTACGTAGCTGAATGAAACTCAAACTAATAATAGATGAAAAGAAAAAGATGTTGTCTATGATGTAACAAATCCAGTTAAATAAACGTAGCTTCTTATTTCAAATAGAACTGTAATCAAAGGTGGTAAATTAGAGGATAAAGTGAGGTGATGTATCATTTGGAATTTCCAGGGTTCTTTTTGAAATTATTTCCAACATATTCTCAGAACTTCTTACTAGCACAGCTCCAAATAATAATATAATCGTTTTGAATTCCCGCGTTGTCAGATATTTCTGTCAACAATGGGGTGTCCAACAGAATGCACTTACGTCACCGTTGATGTAGTGATACCGTTTGCAAAAGTTAAGTATCAATTACATGACTTCACTCCAGAGGTTTTTTTTTTGGGGGGGGGACGATATTCTCGACTCCTCTCTATTTCTATTGGGGAAGCGATTCCCACCTTCCGAAGTCTGCGCTTGTTTGTACTGTACAACAGTAATAACCCAGTAACCTCGCACATCGTAAATTGCGTAGAAGGTTTCTTTTTATTATCTTGTATGGGATATGAGTTGCAAAATCCAAGTTTCGACCTCCCTCTCTTCCCCCGGATCACTTTCGAATATCGCCAAAACAACTATTTCTTTATTAGGTTTTCCTCCATTTTATCCATGAAGGAGCATGTTTTCTTCAAAAAACATTCCATACATTTTTTAATTAGATTAAATATGCTACAATTTAACACCAGAACAAGCTAAGTAAATCAAATAGTTTCCGAGATACAGATTTTCAAATTTTAGAAAATGTTATTTTTCATTTATGTCATACGCAATTGCCTTTTATCTTCAATCGTCTGTCTAATATGAGTCAGCTAAGTAAATAAAATAGCTTAAACTTTTCAAGTTCGAAAATTTTCTAAAATTTGAAAACCTGTATCTCATAAACTATTTGATTTACTGAGCCTGTTCTGGTGTTAAATTGTAGTATATTTAATCTATTTTAAAAATGTATAGAATGTGTTTTGTCGAAAATTGGTTCATTCATGGATAAAATGGAGAAAACCGAAAATAAAATGTGAAAATATAGGAGTTTTGGGAATATTCAAAAGTTATCCGAGATCGAAAACTTGGATTTTGCATCTCAGACAGATCCCATACAAGAAAAATAAAATCTTCTAGCCCCATTCGGTGCAACTTTGATCCCCCTTGAAATTTTTGACGAGTGAGCCTCAAATCAATCCATCAAATTTTTATGCTTGATAATTTGTACTGTTGGTTTGATAATAAATTATCAAATAAAATTGTTTTTAAAAATTTCAGTAATATTTTCCAAATCCACTTAACAACAATGTTCTTTATAGGCACAACGCTTAGTCTAGATGTGCATCACCATCATATTTACCACGCAGGAATGAAACTCAAGGGTTGTCCCCTTTGTCAATAGGTTTTCATGTTTTAGTTTTGAGTATCCGATTCGTAATTTTGTTAGGCTGATCTCTTTTATTCTTTTCAACTGCAGGTGCACTCGATTTTTATCTAAAAAGGGCTGGAAATTGTAATTTTTCATAAGAATCAGAATCCATGACAACAGTGCCATCAACATTTCCTATCGCAGGTATAAGGTTGAGCTCAAAGGGAAACTGAAAAACTGTACATTTGAGCAATAGCGGATCCAGGATTTAATTTTGGGGGGGTTTCACTCCGAAACATTTCTTTCATATATATATATATATATGAAAGAAATGTTTCGGACTGAAGCCCCTTCCCCCAAAAAAATTAAATCCTAGTTCCACTATATATATATATATATATATATATATATATATATATATATATATATATAACGTAATTAATATTATTTTAGTTTATAAAACAGATATTAATATGACTCATTTCCAGAGAAGTATATACCATTTTATTTACCTCTAAGAATCAGTAAATATATAAAAAAAAATGTTAAATTGCAAATATTAAATAAAAAAATTCAAGATATTCTGCAAGTATTTTGGAATTAAGTTTTATTATTATAATTATAAAATTTTTATAATAAAGGCCTTCTTAAGCGACCTCAGTATAGAATAAAGGAAGTTAAATTTAAATCAATAAATAATGGTAAATAAAAAAATAATAATAAATTAATTTTTTTTTTACAATTAAATTATTGTATTAATATTTGTTCGTTAATACGATCAATATAATGTAACAAAAACGTTATTATATCACTATAACTAAGCCATTTATGTGTACTGAATGGTGTGGTAGAGGCCTGTAGGCACCCACGCCAGTACCGCTTTTCTGCCGCTTAAGTGCATTTTCTACGGAACTACTTCAAATATTTTAAAAAGTAATCAGTGGTTTAGTAAGAGAAATGGATTCTCCAGATATTTTATTTCAGCACGTTTTGCATTATTGTTGACCGTTTAATTACAAACGACGCCTGATTTTCAACTTGAAAATTTTTTTGGAAAAAAAATTGACTACCGATTTTTTTTAATGTCTAAGTCAATTAGTTTTCAGTATTTTTTCATGTTTTATTATTTTCTGACTATCCAGCTTTAAGAAAAGACAAACTATGATGAAATTAAGCCAAATGCTGATTCTCAGTAACAAAAAAACTAACTAAAGTCAAAGTCGTCAATCCGCCATCTTTGGACGCCATTTTGGGGTAGTTCGTTTACTTTTTTTTGTGGGAACATTGAGTTTTTTTTTAATAAATTGTCACAAGGAACACAACGATATGCAATTTACAGGGATGTGGGGAGGGGGGGGGGGAGGGAAAGGGGGTGCACGGTAAGGGGGTCTGGCCAACCGTGTAGAACTATCTATTTGAAATGGTGTTTAAGTGATTCTTGAAGTCCTATTAAATGTAATTACACGAACAGGAATATTTTAAGAGACAGTTTTTAATATTTTTTCTATAAAACATGGTTATATTTTAGCGTTTTGGGGGGGGGGGGGGGGGAGGACTTCAGCCCGAAAGGCCTCCTCCCGTAAATCCGCCTGTGCATTTGAGGGCTTTAAAAGGCGGTTATTTAATCTTAAAAATCGTCAATAGTTATCTTTTACTACACAAAAATCAGAGTTTAGGAAAGTAGGTTTCGAAATCGGTACGTGTAAAAATGATAATTAATATTTTATAACACTTCTTTTAAAAACAATATTAGAAGCAATAATACATAAATTGCAATAGGCTGTTTCATTGTAAATAATGGTCCGATTCCCATGTTGTTGTTTTTTTCGTTTTGTAGAGAATTCAGCAAATTTTCAAATAATAATGGGTCTAATTTAGAAAAAAATGTATACTTTTTAAGTAATTCGCAAATAAATTTTCTTCTATCATATCACACTGAAACGACAAGAAACAGCTCGACGTTTCCGATTACTTCAGCACTTACTAGACAAACGTTCTAAACTTTCAGTTAATTACAAAAGACTCATATACATGACTATAATAAGGCCTATTTGGACTTACGGAGTTGAGCTATGGGGCTCCACTAAACCATCGAATTCCTATCGCATCCAATCCTTACAAACTTCGTAAAATCTCAATGCTCCCTACTTTGTTACAAATAAAACCATCCAATGACTTAATGTTTCTTATGTTTCAGACCTGGCCCAATCCAGATACCTATCCTTCCATAATAAACTTCAGAATCATCCCAATCCTCTCGTTTCTAACCTTGCTGCTTCTTCAATTCCTGCGAACCCTCCGAGGCGTCTGAAAAGAAGATGGCCCTGTGATCTCCTAATGTAGACATATCATTAGAGTGCTACACTAGCGGATCCAGAATTTAATTTTGGGTGGGGGAGGCTTCAGCCCGAAACCTTTTTTTTTTTCATAAAAATAACGCTAATTACTTTGGAAAAACAGAAAGACACTAACTACCTATATGAAATGGTGTTTAAGTTATTCCTTAAGTACTTTTAAATGTAGTTACACGAACAATAATAACAATAAAGTAACACGAACCTTTAAGAGGTATTTTTTAAATTTTTTCCCATAAAACATGGTTATATTTTTCCATTTTTTGGGGGGGGGGGACCTTCAGCTCGAAAGCCCCCTCTCCCCGTAGATTCGTCCGTCGATCGCTAACATTTGGTAGTTTCTCAACAAGCGTTTTCACGTCATTATATCCATATGTTCAAATTTACTAAATGTATTTCTTTAATACAGTTGTAAATATTATTAAGAAATAAAAAAAAAAATTCTTTACATTGACAACTTTTTTCCTGAAATTTCGGGTGGATGTTATTACGGTTCGTCACTGCTATATTTAATACCCTTTCGTTTGATACTTCATTAATCAAAATAGATGGCTTCTAAGAGCCTGAAAAGGATCGTTACAGCAAAAAACTGACGTATTATATTATATAAGATTTAATTGATTTATACAGTGGCTTAATAATATTAAGTGGTATAATTAAGTTAAGTATTAAGTAGTTAATAATATTATTAAGCCACTGTATTGATTTATATGTGGCGGCGACACCTATCGGCAGACAGAGTAACCACGTAGCGAAGATGGCGCTACCTGTAAAGAACTGGAGACTGGTTTTAGCTCCAATTTCAATCGGGTTTCAGTGCGATCGGGTGGTGCTAAAATGTTGTTCGGCCGAGACGTCTGCTTTTTGGCTGTCTTCTTTGTTTTAGCTGTTGATTCTAGGCCTCAACAAGGTAAAACAATGTACATTAACATTTATAATAGTTATAAAGAAGATTAATGAAGAAAAACTAAATGTTCTTATCTGAACAATTTGTTTTTTCTTCCATAGTTACATGGAAAAGATTCCTCTTTAAATTTATTAATACAAATATATTATGCTATTAAATCACACGACATTTATGTAATATTTAATATAACTCTATGTGTAAATATTATTAAATTTACTTTATATCTTACAAACACACACAAACAAAAAATGAAAGATAAAATTATTGAAGGAATTGAAATTGTTCATTGACATTTAAACTATTTGTAAGAATTCGTTTACCAACAACCTGTTTTAATTTGTAAGCTAGAATCATTTATAAGAAATAATTAATAAATTATGGCTGAGTGTTGCAATCATAGTAAAAAAAATAAATTTTTTTATTTAATTTTTCTGCAATCCTCAACCAGTTTCCTTAACATATTATCTACAATATTAAATATTTCTCCTTCAGTAATAAATAAATTAGGGATTACAAAAAAAAAAAGTAATATATCAAATACATACATCTTTATTTAAGTACAGATATTAATAAGGAAAACATATACTGACAATATAGTATTTTGGTTTTAATTTAAATTAAATATATATTCTAAGGAAATTATTTAAAATGTAATTACCTAATAATACAAAATGTAGTTTTATAATAGATAAATCAAGCAACAACATTTTTAAAATATACGTTGTCGTTAAATTTAGTTTGCTTAAAAGTTTATTTTAATTCATAAAACATTAGTCAATAATTCTCGCTGCAAATATACTGCATAGCTCAAAAAATATTCCTATTTTTTATTTATTTAAAAATAATTATATATTTTAATCGTTAATTAGTAATTAACAAATTTATTATTCATAATATATTAGTAAACATTAGATTGTCAAAAACACATTATTTTAATTCATTCGTTTCGAAAACGGGTGACAAAAAATACCGCGAAATATTTAAATAATAATTATTAAACCGTTTATTATGATTTATTTTAATTTTATATTTATCATACATAAATTATTATGGCGAAGTAAATTTTGTGTAATAATTTCAGTGCTTTAATTTAATTGTATAATTTATTCTGGCGGTTGAACGTGATCTCGGTCAAATCCCCTCCAGTGCTTTCCCTAAATAGGACTGAACCCAAGATCCTTCATGGGTTGTAGTGGTACAGGTTTTTTTTAAAAATATAATTTATAAGGATTATTTTATTTATAAACAATGAACAATGAACTCCAAAAAAATAAAATAAATAAATAATATATATATATATATATATATATATATATATATATATATATATATATATATATATATATATATATATATATATATATATATATATATAATTATTATTATTACTCAATCAGATAAAATTTCCGGTTTTCAGTTTTTAACGGATCTAAACACAGCTCCTAGATTCCCAAAAACCAATTTTCGACCGTTGGTCTCGTTTAAAATCTGTGACACGATTAAATCTATTTTATAAATTTATTTATTATTATTATTATTTTTTTTTTTGTAGGGTTAAAGGGTGTAGAATTTAGTGCAAACTATTTTAACGATTTTTAAATAACTTGTCTAAACTCGTCGCCTTAAACTCTTTTACATTTCATATTCATTGAATGTTTAATTTTTTTTTTTTTTAAGTTTAAAAATAAAACTTGATTTAACAATAATTTCCTCAAATAAATAGTACATAATATCTACTAATTAAACTCGTAAATGTACTAATTAACAATCTATATAAAAAACGTGTTATTTTTGTTAATCTATTTTATTAATTATTATTCGTGTCATAACAAATATTTTTAATACATTTGTATTAGGCGATATAAAAATGTACTGCAAATAACAATTTTAAAAATAGCATGAACTACTTTTAATGTCGTATTTTTATTTTATACTAAAATATTGACTTTCACAAATCATTGTTTTAATCTAATATTAAATTGATGATAATGTAATATATTTTTTTTAAATGTCCTGAATACTTTTAGCGATTTATATATATATATATATATATATATATATATATTTTTTTTAACTTATTTATTGAAAAATATTACAATCTGTCTCTAGGACATTTATAATAGAGTTCACAGATCACATTCACACTCTATGTACAATAAATAAAATAAATTATACAGAAAAATAATATATATACAATAAATAAGAATAAAATAACCTAAAAATAAATAAATAAAAAGAACACACCTATATACAGATTTATATTTAGAATAATATTTATAAGAATAAAATTGCTTTCTTAATTATTATTTCAATATTAATTTTAAAACGCTGACTTTTAATAATATATTTTTTTTTATAAATTATGTTGTTATTAAATTTAATTAAAAAAAAAAAAATCTGGTGCGCGCATTAATAAGTATTTTCAGACAAAGGGGAAATGAAAGTAAAAATTATAGACTATATTTATTTAAATTTCATTGTGGGTATTTTTATTTGTTTAATCACCCTTTTAATAAAAATTTTAATTTTTATATCACTGTATTTTGCACAATTAAATATTAAATAATACCAACAGTAACTTTTATGAAAACCACATATGTATATTTATATAGTATTGTCGGAGTCCCTATTATATTAAGCTCATGTTACGTATAGAAGCTCATGGCCGTGAATCGATTATTTTTAATCGAATTAAAAAACATCAAAGATAAGATTAAATTTTTATTTATAAAACAAGCATGACTGTTAAATAAAAAATTATAATTAATTAATGATTATGTGAGAGAAATAATTATCGATGTCATACTCTGTTGGAAACTATCGTTTTATATTTTATTCACAGTTGAATGGTAAGGGAAAAAAACAAGATAAATCATTTTTTTTTTTATTCATTTATTGGCACAAATACTGTATTAAATTATTTCAGAACGAGAAGCTGCATTGTTTATGTGAATTGTGATAAGGAAAAATAAATTAAGGAAACGATATCTAATGTTTTTTTCGCATTCGAATTCCATAGAAGAACAAAGTTTTTCATATTTAATTCACTTATAGAAATAACTCAATCCCTCCAAAAACTTCACTTACCTCTCTACTTTGAATAGAAATTATTTTCTGGAAATGTTGAGCGATTATAAAATTTTTGAAGTGCTCTTTTAACGCAGCTATAGCTTAAAGCTTTCAGCTAACAAATCATTAAGACAACTAAAATAACAAAAATCCTATTAATTATATCAATAGTAGACAATAAAAACCTCGGTACTCCATTTGTAAGTTGGAGTATGTAAATAAACATAAATGTATCCGTTTACTAAAATGAAATTACGAGATTTTCATTGCCTGCCATAGATAGGTCAAAAGTTGTCACACTAATTTTAAGTGGTTAATGTTTGGATTTCACAAAAGGAAAATTCATCAAATTATTTAATAATTTAATTTTTAAAATGGTTACATGACGATTTTTTAAAAATAAACGGACCTTGATATCTGATTATTTAAAAATAATATCAGATTAAGAATTATTAAATTACAGTAAATGTATTTAAGGTTATAAACATATGCTTTATACATCCATGAAATGATTTTATATTTTACTTCTTCTTTCACACAAGTACTAGGAAATAGTTTTTTTAACAATACAATACCATTTACCATTTAAAATCCACCTAATCAATTAGGTGGATTTTAAATACTTTTTTTTCAAACTTAAAAAAAAGTTTACATTTAGTTAGTAAATTTCATTTACTTGAAAACATGTGATTTCCGTTAAATAATATTAGTTTTGACAAATTATTATTTATAATTTTTCGTCACTCTCCATTACTTTCGACGACTTTCTATATTATATATTGTTTTTTCTAAAATTCTCCACTTTTCAACGATATATTATACGTATACCTTCTGACTAGTATTTCCGAAAATTCATTTTCGACCTAAATAAACATTTTCTCTTTTTTATTCATTTTTCAACCATAAAATTCTTTCAAAAGTTATATTTAGCATTTTTTTGTAACTTCTAATAATGAAAGATAGTTAATTATTTAAAATAAACCAAATTAAAGGTACTTTGAAGGAAGATATTTCCGTATTTCTGAAAGTATTCATTTCATTCCGGAAGTATTTCCGGAGATTCATTTTCAGCCTGGATAAGCATTTTTCTTTTTTTCTCCAATTTACAATTATCATATTCTTTTAAACTTCGTATTTAGCCAATTTTTTAAAGTTACTGTCGATAAAAGTGTTATTTTTTTTTTTAAATAAACCATATTAAAGGTGCTTTAGAGGAAGACGTATATGAACATTGGTCATTTAAGTCCTGTAAAATGATATCAATGAGGATAAGATTTCAATGATATTAAAGACCACTTACAGACACTGTGATTTATTTAATGAACAATTTATATATAATTAATTATCTTTGTCAGTGAAAATTTCTTTTTCCCCTTTATATTTAAATTTACCCTGATAAAGGTCTTAAGTTTATTGTAAGTATAAACATAATCCATATATTGAGAGTCGGTAAGCCGATTTTAAGGAAAAAATACCTATCTTAAATACGTAAAATCAGTTTCGTACGACTTTTCGTTTTTGAGCTAGACTGCTAACATACACACTCACAGACACAGACCATTTTTCAGGACTTGGTTATTTGTACTAAGTGGATCTCAAAACGTGTATTTCCTTTAAAAACTCAGATTCAAAAATTATCACGATCGCATTACTTACACTTACTATATATTACATATATACGCAAGTGAAAGTAAAAAAAACGTTGTATGACCTGTACTCCCAAATGCCAAAATAACGAGGTTATATAGACCAAACGGACCAATGTTTTTTTCGATTTTTTGATCATATTATCCAACGGTTCGAATGAAAAGCAAATGAGTATTCATGAGTTTTTAGTGCCTAATTAAAAAGACAAACTTTGCCGATCTCCATATTGAAAACCCACCTATTCCGAGAATTTTCGTAAATAAATTATTTGTAGGTTACGATGAAATGAAGATATTTACAAAGTTTTAGGCGGATGTTAATAATTTTATAAAAGCGGGTCTGTACCACGGACTGAAATAGAAGAAATAATTGTTTTAATTTTTGTCCTGCATAATAAATTTTTATTGAGATTAGGTGAAATAAAATGTACATACATATAAATATAATGTAAATCTATATAAATAAAATAAAGGTTTTGTCTGTACATTGAATAGAATCAACCCGTTTTATGATATCTTTCCGTTTCATACATTGCAGACACCAAATTCACTTTTTAAAAAAATTTTGTCTGTCTGTATGTTCACATTGCAACGAAATTTTGTCAGAGGTAAGTTCAGCAATGGTTAATTGTAGACTTTTGAAATTTTGACATTATATTAAGGTTTGCTTGACTTAAAACATAGGCTTTGAATGAAAAAAAAATATAGAATATAACCAAAGTTATGAATTCTTGATAAATTTGTCTAGAGATCTCGGTTAATGTTGATAATAAATGTTAAAAATAAACATATGTTTATAGGTTAAAGAACATCTATATAAATAAAATAAAGGTTTCGTCTGTACATTGAATAGAATCATCCCGTTTTATGATATCTTTCCGTTTTATACATTGCAGACACCAACCAAATCCACTTTTTAAAAAAATGTTTGTCTGTCTGGATTTCCGCATTGTCCAACGAAATTTTGTTAGGGGTATACACGGCAATGGCTAATGGTAGACATTTGAAATTTTTACATTACATTTATGTTTGCTTGACTTAAAATATAGGCTTATATAATCGTCGGATGCAGGTGACTCAATGTCCAATGTTATTTTGGTTATTTTGCCAGCGATAAACTCAGCTGAGTTTAAAGAAGTGGCGAGACTACAACTCTTTTTGGTTAATTAAGCGAATCCACAATCGCCCCGCTTTATCATAAATGAAAATTAAACACTTAACAAATTTTAATGGATCGGTGGTGGTCGTTTTAGTTGTGTGGTACCTAAACAAATAGCCGAATAACAAAGTTTTCGTTATGACTATGGCGAAACCTTGACTTCCATAAGCCCCGCCATAAAAAATTTCAAAACGATCCCTCTTCCCCCTCCCTGTCTAATTTTATGAAATTGAATTTGGACCCTCTTCAACCATAATACAAAATCCGTCACAAAAAAAATATTCTCAAATTTCAACTATACACCTGCCAACGACGGGTACATCAGCTAGTAATAAATATAAACATGTTTTTAATGTTGACCTTCCCCCCAGAGGTAGATATCCTTCCCCTGCAATCCTTGATGCCATTATTAATTCCGAGATGGAAAATAGCGAATGTGTGAGAGGTTATCGAGTCGACCTCAACCGCTGCTAGCCAAGGCCTCGCAAACGGTTTGTCTCCTCTCCACACATCTTCCGAGCTGCTGTCCAAGTACTCGTCCAACCAAGGACACGTTGAGTGCTCACGATCCCGAAGCTTCAATTATCCGAAGCTGCATACAGGTCTATAATAAGATTACTATAATAAGACAGTAATTGTACGGCTTCTTTAGATAATGGATTGTAATTGTCCAGAATTTGCGAGGCAATTGTTCATCCAATGTCAATCATAACTCAATCCGTTGCTCAAGTATTTTTTATTTATGTAATAATAATAGATCCTAAAGAAAATGTATGCCGAATATTACTGCCTTGCACTAAACCTTGTAACACAAATCTACAAAATCAGCCACAATCTACGTTTCGGTGTAGCCTTCGTACATTTATTGGTTTGTTTTTTCTTTTATGTCTGTTGGTATTGCCGAGATAGTTGCCGACTTTTATTATTAGCCCTACAAATATGAACGGATGAAGACCTTGTACCACATGTACCTTCTCTTCGGTTCGTTCATCACTAGGCCATCATTTTTACATTCGGGAACCAGTTCAGTGACGACTTACCTTATCGCTCGTTCGCTCGTTCGCTTCTTCCAAGAACACAAGAGTATCTGCATATCCGAGAATCTGTGAGGTACGGGTTACCAAGCTAGCGTTTCAATTGTTTTCAAGGCTTTGTGAAGAGCTAAGTTAAACAGTATGTCCGACATAGCATCACTTCGTCAAACTCCACCGTTGAAATGAAATTCATTACTTATTATATTTCCAATTAGCACTTTTCGTCTTGAGTAGAACAACGTCATTTTAATTTAATTAATTAACTGTTGGTATTGTAGAGAATAGCTGCCGAATTAGCGCTACAAATATGAACAGTTGTGAACAATTTACAGTTTTTTTAAATGTTTTCCACAGAATTTAGAAATAATTTTTTTAAGAAAATATAAACTTCTCAGATGAAGGAACCACCATATCTTAACATTGACCTTTCAAACCTTAGCCCTTTTACTTTCACAGATGATGAATAGAAACCTGTCCCCTTTTGACGACAGCATAGAGCACCTTTTAATTTCCTAAACCTAAATTTTCTAAGACAGTTCAATTCTAGTCACTAGCGGATTCAGGATTTAATTTTGGGGGAGGGGCTTCAGCCTGAAATCTTTTTTTTCATAAAAATAACGATAATTACTTTGGAAAAACAGAAAGAAACTACCTATATGTTTAAGTTATTCCTCAAGTACTTTTAAATGTAATTACAATTTAAATGTAATTACATTTAAATGTAATTACATAATACTTTAAGAGGTATTTTAAAAATTTATTTTCCCATAAAACATGGTTATATTTTTCCATTTTGGGGGGGGGGTTCAGCCCGAAAGCTCCCCCCCCCGTAGATCCGCCCGTGATTCTAGTCACACACACTACGGTAGCTCTCCACGGCAAATGGACTGAAATCTCGCCAAACCATTGTGTCATATTCCTCTTGTAACCTCACTTTAATCAATAACTCTTTTAATTTTAACTTTGATACTACACAAGACTAAGGGCCCCCTCTGAGATCCAGCTCTTTGGACGTGACCTTTAACAGTTATATCAAGCTAGAGGGAATTCAGTCTTTTTTTTTTTTTTATTTATTTATTTAACGAAATTTACAACTGTATAAACAATACAACTAGTAAAAATGCACACATTAGAATAATGACAGACTTGAAAAGATACTGCCCAGTGGTAGCTTATTTAATTCTAGGTGAGAAGATCAGGAGGCCATCTTCTTTTCAGACGCCTAGGGGGATTATCAGGAATCGAGGAAGAAGCTAGGCTGGAAACAAGTGGATTCGGATGAGACTGGAGTTTATTATGAAAGGATAGGTATCTGGCTCGGGCTAAATCAGCGACATATGGAACATTAATTTCTTGTGAACATGAATGGTTTTATTTGAGACAAAATATGGGGCATTAAGGATTTTGGATTGTAAGGATTGGATACGAGAAGAATTCGATGGTTTGAGTCCCAAAGTTCAACTTTGTATAATATAGGTTTTGTTATGGTTAAGTAGATGAGTCTTTTGTAATTAATTAAAAGTTTAGAGCGTTTGTCTAGTAAGTGTTGGAGCGCTCGGAAACGGTAGTTTTTTGTCGTTTCAGTCTAGTATGCGGATATATTTAATCTTAAATCGAAAATATATTAATACTTAATTTAATTGTACGTGGGGTAGCTTAGGAAGTAAGGTACTGTGATACTATTCTCAAGGACCCAGGTTCATGTCCGGAGGTGGAAGATAATTATTATTTCTGCTAATCAGCTATAGGATCGGCCCTGATGCACACACACTCTATTAAGTGGGTAAAATTAATTAATTGATTAAACAAGGAAATCTGGCGATTGAGCTTGATATCGGTCCAATCACCTCTTTGAACAACTGTGGGCCAAGAAATAGTACTTGCTTACAACTGACTGTACCAAGACCTCTCCATGGGTTTTTTTTTTCTTCATATCCACAGCCAACTATATAGACCGGTATCATCATCTTGTGCTATCATGTGTGCTCCCCTTAACAAGTGCCATCAAAAGTAGAAACCAGTTTGGCCACTGCACGTTCTGGTGAAAAAATGCGGTTTCTCCGTATCGGGGATCGGGTATTTATCGTCGTCTGGACTTTACAATGAATACCCATTCCACAAGGAGGGATTCCCACAGGAAACTGAAGAAGAAACAGATGTTCTTGGTACGCATGTCTATACGAACTGGAGAGTAGTCGTGTTAAACCTTGAGCTTCAATAATTCAAGCATTTATCCATTACAGGACGATATATTTGGTACAAGACCAATTTCGAGACTTACTTGCATAGTGTCCTGATTCCGAATGTCTTTCTGTCTTCATAAGGTTTCCAATACTTATATACTTAACAAATGATAAACTATTTCATATTTTTGGTTTATTATTTACGTAATCGACCAACAAATTTAATAACTTAACCTTCCCTCAATACTTGAGGTTTTACGTTTCAGGATACTTAGAACTCAAAAATCGAAAAAAAATAATTTTTTTTTTTGGTCTTCCATTCCTTGCCTTTTAGGCTATAAGGGCTTTTTTCCCGGACCGAGGGAGAGGGTGTGAAAATTATGCCGAGTTAAAAGTCCCGCCGGGCATCGGGATTTGAACTCATAATTATTTTTCTGTCTGAAACTTTTATCAGCTTGCCGAACGAAGCGCAGTGCAAACCACGCCCACCTAAAAAAAATTGTAAAAAAAAATTTGTCCGTCCGCCGTCCTTGTCTAATCTTCGAGACTACTTGACCAATTTCTTTCAGATTTGGAATCAAAGTCAGAGGTCGCCCGACGAGGATCCTCCTACCTCGACATTACTATCAGACTGATAGTATCAGTCTTTTCTTTTCAAGATGGCGGCCGAAAAAACTGTATTGGTATAGACTGCAGTGACTAAACGAATGTACTGATTTCAATAAAACTTGGCTACAGTCTTCTCCTCGATGCCTTTAAAAAATCTGTGTAGTAAACAATTCACCGAAAAACACTTCTTTTTAAGATGGCAGCCGAAAGATCTGTGTCTTGTAGAATGTACCAATGTACGGATGTACCGATTTAAATGAAATTTTGCTACAGTTTTCCACTTAGAGACCATTTAAATTTATATTGAATATTTAATAGTTGACTATTGCATTATAAAGGAAGGAGATGGTCCGGGGTGGCGGTCATAAATAGGCTGAATAGTGGCAAAACTATTTTATTAAAAGCCTGTTAGCTAACCCTGTTACTTAGCTACCCCTGATTATATTTTAAAGTACTTACTGTTTATAATTTTAATAAGCTTATTCACATTGTTTATAATTTTTTTATGTTTAAATATTATGTAACTTTCACAATTCTCTAACTTTTTGTATCTTGTCCGTTCTAGCTCTGAAGAAGACCTGCAAAGTCGAGTCGAAACGTGACTTTTAATAAAATAGTTTTGCCACTATTTAGCCTATTTATGACCGCCACCTCGGACCATCTCCTTCCTTCATTTAAATTTATCTATACAACATACTTCAACGAAAAGAAGCCTGAAAAAACTTAAATTAGATTTCTGAAAAACTCAAAAAGTATACATTTTTATGTGATATTTATAATCTAATGTTTCAAGGCTATTTAAATATACTAAAAAAAAAAAAAAGTTTCATCGAAATCAGACCATTATTAGTCAAGATATCGCGATTTTTTAAACTTGGAATCTTTCTTCCATCTGTTATTTTCTGGCTAATTTCGTAAAACTGTAAATTCTCGATTTGTTAGATAATCGATATTAAAGAAATTCATATTCAGTTTGACGAAGTTATTAACCTGAATTATTTAATCAGTTAATTAGTTACACTCCCCCTCCCCCTCTTGATAACTGCGTTCACGAATCTACCGGTAGGTTTTATCCAAAACGCCTGTCTCATTATCTTCTCTAAACGGGTATTCCCGGTTGCTCTTTTGTTTTCTGACCCCAACTATCATCTTATTTCTGTTATTTTCTGGCTATACCATAAAATTGTAATATAGCGAGATCGCTTTGTTAAATAATCAATCTTGCAAATTTATATTATACAAGAGGCAGTTATTAACTGAAGTAGTTAATACGTAACAATTAGTGAAATAATATATATGGTATAGGATGATGGAATTTAGATTAGATATTATTTATTTATAGAAAATAACACAGTATGAATTATAGCCGGTCTATGGGAGAGAAGGGGCTTTTGGACTCAAGCCCCTCCCCTCCCTCAAAATAGTAAAATAAAAATATGTTTTATGAGAAAAAAATATCTGTAAAAGTATTATTGTTCGTTTAATTACATTTAATAAGACCTCAAGAATCATTTTAACACCATTTCATATAGGTGGTTAGTTTATTTTTATTTTTCCAAAGTAATTATCGTTATATATAGAATAGAAAAGAATAGAATAGAAAAATAATTTTATTCTGGGACTAAGTCCCTTCAGAATAACAAAAAAGTACAGAAATTAAAATTTTACATCTGGCCAGATAAAAACAAACATAACAAATTAAGATAAAGATAGGTCATTAAAAAAAAGAAAAGAAAAAATATTGGTTATACATACTATATACAAAATAAAATAAAAAAATCTATATAAAAAACTCTTGAAACCATACTAAGATACTTAAAACTATGTACAATGTTAAAATATAAATAAACCCTTTTAGAAAAAATAAAAAATACAGAAAACTAAATGTATATTCTTCTTAACAGTAAAATCTGTTTCTGTTGAAAAAAAAATAAAATAAAATAGAGTCGAATCTATAATAAGTATTTAGGTTATGAGCTATATGTGAATATGGTCTTATAGATAATATGTAATTTTACATAAAAGGTTAGCTGGTGCCTGACTGTTTTTGGGACAGGAATTGGAATAGGAGGGTTTTGAATGTAGATAAGGATGAAGAATGTCGAATTTTGATAGGAAGGGAATATATATATATATATATATATATATATATATATATATATATATATATATATATATATATATATATGAAAAAAATAGCCTTTTGGGCTGAAGATCCCCCAAAAATTAAATACTGTATCCACCAGTGGTATGAGTTTTACGAAGGTGAAATATGGAATATTGGCAGTGGATTTCCTTGTGGCCAGGTGAGAAAACCAATTTTAGCTAATCGATTGTGAATTGTGCACGTCATCCGAGCTACAATGTAACGCCAATGATTTCGCTGGAAGTTGTCAGTGAAAGACCATTAATAATTGGACAATAACAACCTGATTGGTGTTGATGTTATTAGTAAATAAGATGTATGTGGTTTTAAATCACATTTTGTCCATATATGTACTCAAGGGCGAAAATAATTTTGGATTTTATTTATAAGCATTGTTCTATTAGAGTGCTCAAGTAGATTGGTCGACTATCGCTAGTGTTTTATATCAATACAGATCACGAATGGAAGGACAATTTCTTAAAGTGAAAAATTTATTTAATATATGAATTTTTACATATAGGAGAATAGTAACCACTAGCGGATCAAATTTAATTTGGGCTCAGACAAAGTCTTTAGTACAATAAATATAAAGATAATTATATCTGAATAAAATAATAAAAGAAAATTAATACAAAATGAAAATGAGTAGTTATAAGTGGTATACATTAAAATCTTATTAAATATAACTTAAACAAACAAGATTACTATTAAGACTTATACGTTCGGTTAAGGCATCATCCCCATAAACACTGCAAATTTTTCTATGAGCTTCTGCAGCACTCTTACCTTTTCTTAAAATATGCCGATAATGAATGATATTTTCTTCCATATTCACAGTGCAATAGCAAACACAATACTGAGCTTAAACAAGAGTTAACAGATATTGTTGTTGACATATTACAAACAGGATAAACAATCCACCTAAGGGATTAATTCATGAGATAAAAAGAGTATCATAGTGACAAAAATAAACGGAATAACCGGAAGGACTTATTTGCAAACCCAATATATAGTAAATAATAATTCTGATAATATAAGTGTTTGTTACTTCTGAATTATTATACGTATTGTACTGAGAATGATGTAAGGTTGTTGATAGTAATCCATTGGCTTCTCTTCACAATCTGGGGTCACGATAAAGATTCTCTTCCGAAATATCATGTAGAAATTAAAAAAAACAATGTCATCAAATTTTAACAAATGAAGTAGCAACTTCATACTAAGTAATATTCAACGATATTTGTTACTTTTAAGTCTACAAAACCAACTTATTTTCATCTTAGATCTCCCCCTAATTCTTTCATGATCATTAAATTAGACATAAGTATTAAGGATTAGTAGAAGGATTTTGGATTTAAAGAAATTGAAAATATACATATATATTATATAATTTTCTACTACAATCCGCATACAATTCAAAATCCGCAACATTTATTATTATGGTTATGAAGTAATGCAATGCAACATCATTAGCTTTAATGCAATGGTTGTAGTGTTGCCCAAAATCGGTCTTGGTCTTGAAGTTTGCAAGACCAAGACCAAGGGAGCCAAACTGTTGGAAGACCAAGACCAGGACTGGTAAAAAAAATTGATTTTTTAAATAAAAATTAAGCAAAATAGTTACTAATACTCGACAATCTTAGTTACTATATGTTAATAATTGGTATTACCAATATACATTTGCATTTAACTCCTCTAATTTTTCATTCGGGCTCAGTTAGATTTCTCCTATCTAAAAAAATACAGTGATATCTCTATAGTATTCAGCTAATAAGTAACTGCAAGACTGTTGCGAGAATCTTGCGCAAGACCAAGACTGAGTTTGCAAGACCAAGACTTGTCTCGGTCTCGCATTTGGGCAGCACTAAATGGCTGCTTTCCTTGCAGTCCATATTGATTTCTTGTGATTTTTATTGCCATAGAAAAAAACCATTTTTTTGTTAGAATTATTTAACTGCTTAAGAACATGAGATGAATCTAAAAGTACAAAAGGTTTCATTATTCCGTGAGCAATGCTCTTCCAAGGCCCAGTACATTTTATCAGATTCTGCCAACTGGTATATTAATCTTAAACCGAAATCTTACTTAGAAACTTTTGTATTGTGTTGTATATTATAAAGATTTTTGTTTTGTTATTCTATCTCAGATAATATCTCTATTCTCTTGGAATTTCCCAACTTACTTACATCGCCATCACTACAGTCCAAGCTGGACTTTCGCCTCCCCTACACTCGATTCCATGCATCCTAATTCAATGCCATCTATTTCCATCAAGTGATTCCAATCCTTGCCAGATCCTCCTGTGGGTCATCTAGCCATCATCTCCTAAGACGTCCTCTTGTTCTTTTCCCATACATTTACTCTCCCATTAGTCTCTTCCATTCTCTGTACATGACCAAGCCAGCTAATTATTTGTGATTTTATGAAGCATAATACATTTTCATGCCTTTTCTTCCAAGTCCTGGTTATTTTTAATGCGCCACACAGCTTGGACGCGAACCGGACCAAAAATACGCCGTAGGATCTTCCTTTCAAACACACTTAGTATGTCTCAGTCTGTAACTTTCAGCGTCCAGATTTCTGCGCCATAGCAAACAAAAGGCCTGACCAGCGATTTGTAAAGCTTCATTTTGGTAGCTCTAGAGAGAAGTGGTGATCTGAAGAGGTTTACAAAACCATAATATGCTCTATTTCCTACCATGATCCGTTTTTTGATCTCTTTTTGATATTTACTCCAATGTAAGTAAAGAATTCAACTACTAAAAAAGAATCATCATTAAACTGAAAATCAGCCAACACTCTTGATCCAAATGCAGACACCACCATTTACTTTATCCTCGGTTCGTTCATCTCTAGGCCATCATTTTTACATTCGGGCAACAGTTCAGTGACGACTTCCCTTATCTCTCGTTCGCTTCTTCCAAGAACCACAAGATTATCTGCGTACCCGAGAATCTGTAAGGAACCAAGCTTCCTCTTCTTTCAATTGTTTTTAAGGCTTTGTGAAGAGCTAAGTTAAACAGTATCGCCGAGAGGGTATCAGCTTGTCGAACTCCACCGTCGAAATGAAATTCGTAATTAATTAATAATTTTCCAACATACCAGTATAGAAATAGCAGAGTTTGTAATACAAACAATTTTAAAAACATAACAGATTAACCCAATAAATCACATTTTTAGATAAGTGTATGCAATAAGTTTAAAAACTAAAATAAACTCCCATTTCACAGCCGATATATTCTTAACAATTAAATTAATTTTAATTGTTAAATGAAATTTGATGGACTTTATACCTGACCATTTGTAAATGAACGTTATGATCGAAATACCTTCGCGTATCCACAAGCAAAAATTTGTGATGGAATTCGATGAAATTGATAATTAATCAATTGTCCATTAACTTTTCCTGGACTTGGAATAAAGGGAAGGAGCCATTTTTGATATTTAGGAGTATCATAATATATTTTTACACCCAAAAATATTAAAATATTTAAGAGAAAGATCCTCCGCACGATAATCGGAGCTAATAGGGATCAGAGTACTAACACATGGATAAGAAAAATCACAAAGATCTGCTTACAGAACCTTGTCAATCAATATCTCATGATATGAAGGACGGAGGTTGAGATAGGCGAAGTATGTAATTTGTAGGAATCAATCTGGAAGCCACTATAGAACAATGAATGCCTCAACAGTAGGCAAGATAACGTGTGGAAGGCACTGGCGGATCTACGGGGTGGGAGGGCTTTCGGGCTGAAGCCCCCTCCCCCCCTCCCAAAAATGGTAAAATATAACCATGTTTTATCGAAAAAAATATTTAAAAATTATCTCTTAAATTATAACTATTCGTGTAATTACACATTTAAAAGGGCTTTAGAAATCACTTAAACACCAGTTCATATAGGGAGTTGGTTTCTTTCTTATTTACCAAAGTAATTATTGTTATTTTTATGAAAAAATACGCTTCCGGGCTGAAGCCTCCCCCCAAAATTAAATCCTGGATCCGCTAGTGGTAGAAGGCCAAAAACCAGATATATAAATCGAATCAACAAAGAATCAATAGAGCTAGCTACATGCAGATAACTATAAAGAAACAACACAAGTTTGGCGGAGATGTAATAGGCTTGTTAAGGCGGCGAAAGTTCTACAAGGTCTATAATGTCAACAGAAAAAGAAAATGTGTGTATTTAATGAGTTGATATCTATGTCAGTGTCAATGTCCGCCTGCCCAGACAGGTTTCTGAGTCGAAAAAGGTCAGGAAGGTAGTTTATCGTTACTGATCCTAATCTGACTTTTATTACAGAGCTATGTCTAATATCTCCAATAGTGCTCCATCACACCTACCTGTACTGGTACTGGTGAGGGAACTAGTCCGGCAAGTGAGCCATATGTTTCGTTTTGCCAACCCCTGGGGGCTACCTTGAGGTTGACGTCGCCCCATGAAGACATTACTCTGAAATTATTTAAGGGTATGGCAGTGCACACCCCAGGAGGCAAATTCCAAGCGTTACTGTTTTATAACTTAAGAAAAAGTATTTTTGAAGTGAGAACAACTTTAGGAGCGTTTTCCACTAATTTTGTGGAGAGTGAATTAGATTGGGCCGTCAGATTTCCCATGTGCAACGCTCGGTAAAGTTGGCTGGATTCGTCTAATTGAAGTGTTTTTGCATATGGATTAATATATCTCAGAAAAATCTGACCTACATATTGTTAGCGAAGGAAATGTTACTTATTTCACCCTCTTTGTAATGAGCTATTATTACAAATTGTATCTTAAAGCGACGCCGTGTTAAAGAGACGAAAAGAAAAAAATAGTGTCGAAAACCAAATTATAACATGTTTTATGAAATATATGGATTAAAATATCTCAGAAACTGAAAATTGAACTTGGACACTGTAAGCGTTAAAATCATTGAGCATTCCATCCCTTTTTTTAAAGTTTTTTTTTTTTCATAATTTGATCTTAAAGCGACGCTGTGCTAGAGAGGCGTAAAAGGAAAAAAAAAAGTGTTGAAAACCTTATTAAAACGAGTTTTATTAAAGAAACTAAATATCTTAGAAACTAAAAATCGGATCTGCATACTGTAAGCGAGTGAATTGTTCAGTTTCATTCTATTTATAATAAGCTATTGTTTATAATTTATATTTTATATTATTAATCTCACCTTATTAATGTTTTCACTTCTATTCTGTGGTCTAATCCTGTCACACACCTTTTTTTTTTGGTTACTAGTTACTTAATTCAGTACAGAAGTGTCCTGAAAGGGGTTTCATGCCGTTGCGCCATCAAGATATGTGAGGCGGGTACTTTTTGACGAGACTTAGAATTTTTGAGGGTGACAGATTTCGATTGAGGTATGAATTTTCGGAATGCGAAGTGTCAACCCAGGAAACTAGGGAAATCACGAAAAAGAACAAAGCAAATGTAATTCTGTATACTCTATGACATTTCGAATTCTACTTTTATAAGACATTCCTATAAGAGATGAGCAATAAAATATCTTGGAGTAGGTAGGAGATGTGCACCCTTGATTCAGTCAATACAAATAGTGAATGAAACGTCTACATGAGATAGTACATATTGCTTTTCCGGCTCACATGAGCGATGTATTTTGATGAATGAGGTATCAAATGAAAGGGAATTTCATAGAGAAGAGATGGATCACGATTTCAAAACGTTATACCTTACTACGATCACAGGGGGATCTACGGGGAAGGGGGGGGGGGTGCTTGTTGTTGTTCAATGTTGTTCGGGCTGAAGCCCTTCCCCTTTCCCCCTCCCAAAAAATGGTAAAATATAACCATGTTTTACAGAAAAAAATATTAAAAATTATCCCTTAAAATATTCATGTTCCTGTAATTTCATTTAATATGACTTCAAGAATCACTTAAACACCATTTCCGATAGGTTCTTTCTTCTTTTTTTTTCCAAATTAATTATCGTTAAATGTATATGAAAAAAAAACTTTCGGGCTGAAGCCTTCCCCAAAATTAAATATTGGGTCCCGTAGTGACGATGACTACAATAAAATTCATTGTAAAATTGTGAGATTTTAAAACTCAGATGGTTTCGAATACCAACGGTTCGAGGCTGGATGGGTTGTGTTTAAATATTTCGACATACACATCAAGAACCGGTAGAGTTACTTTGTTACTGGACCCAAACCTGCTTTTTAAATTCCAAAAATTTACAGTTTTCTTTGATAAATCGTAATTCTTACCGAAATCCTCTTAGATATTATGGTTGCCATAGGATACTTATCACAACTATAGATTTTAATAATTAAAATATTGCTAATTAAGATAGTCTTCGACGAACTAAAAATCTATTGAAAAGGTACATGGAGAAAAATAGCTCTATGAATCTTGGATACTTCGGATAATATAGATACTTTTTAATATTGTTAAATAAATAAAAATTATATCTAATTATTTCTTCTATACTCTCTGTAATATACTTCTATACTGTTAGTAAGTGAGATAACAACAAACCAAGCCCCTTCTGCTTCAAACAAATATGTCTTGAGCGAGTACAATAATGATTTAGTATAAATTTAGGAATTATTTTATTATTACAAGGCTTAGCTAGACGCCATTAGCAAAAATTTTAAATAATAATTATTCTTTTTTTTTTTTTTTTTTTTTTTAAATCTTTTTATTGAGAAATAATACATTTTACCAAATTTAAGGGCCCTGAGTACTAAAGCTGAGTGAGGCTCATTCATACTATATATACAATGCAATAAAATAAATAAATAAAAAAATATATATATATAACAAAGGTAAAAACTATAAAACTAAAGAAATGTAACATGAATTCAAATTAAAAATAAAATAATAATAATAATAAGTAAAACAAATAGATATATAAAAAAGAAAAACATTCATACTTATTATATAAAAAAGAAAAACATTCATACTTAATATATAAAAAAGAAAAACATTCATACTTTAAATAATTATTCTAAATGATTATTTTCATAGTTGAAGATAAGAATGGTTGGGGTGATCAGTCAAATTGAAATGGTAAAAAATAAATAATTTTATTTATTTTTACATTCGCCGACGTTTCGGCCCGAAGTTCAGGCCTTCATCAGGGCTGGGAAAAGAACCAGATAACAATAGGTAATAGATAACAATAGATAACATAGGATAATACAGAATTAAGATTGAAAAAAGGGTGATAGGTAAAGACTAATAATTTTTAGTAGAATAACTTAACGTAAAATGAAGTAGAAAAAAAAAGATTGAAAAAAAAATGAATAATAGAAAAAAATGAAATAGATGTTAGGCACTGCCAAAAAGGATACTTCCAATGTTTGAACTAGCCTATATAAATCAATAAGTAACCACAAATAATAAGTTTAGAGGTAAGAAAAAAGTATATTTTCCGAATTTCCATTCGCTTTTCCTCGTTGATCTCGAGAATGGATGATTAGTTTTTCACTATTCGAACAATTTTCCGACTTTAAGAGGCATGCCAAAGGAGATAGGAATGTTCAAAATTTTCTTTGAAGAAAAACAATTTCCATTTTTCTACCTCTTAATAGTTGGAAAATGGTTAGAATGCTGAAAACCAATCATACGTTCACGAGATAAAAGGAGAAAAGCAAATGAAATGCCAGAAATTTACACTATTTTTCCATTTAAGCAGGCTTGCTAGGAGAAATTTATGAAATCATGAAATCATTCAACTTTTTATATTGAAAACTTGAATAACGGATATCAATATGAAAATACAAATAACACACTCCTTATCTATTATTTAAAATCAAATTTCCTTACACTTGTATATAAATTATAAGCAGAAATTCAAATAATACTTTATGTAACTATAAATCTATATTTAGCTTGCGAGGAAGAGATAAATATAAATAGCGTTTAACATCCAGCTTATTAGCTAATAATATATACAGTTTAGTTGACAAGCCCAGTTATATAGATAGATAATGTAATCGATCAAGTTTACAGCGACAATTAATGATCCAGTATGGATTTTCCGGTAACTGTCCGGAGATTAATGGCGAAGAGGTTGAGAGATTAATGTTTGCTATCAGCTGGAGGTCACGATACAGGAGGCAGTGGGTGTCCTTGCGGCTTCCTGGACACTCCAGCTATGTACTCAATCGGAATATCAACATAGAACTGCATTTCTATCTCTTTGTATCAACCAAAGAAAATAAACAGAACATGCTGCGAATTGGAAATTAGAAGAACCACGATGGGGCTTGGTGCAATGCCATCAAAATTTTTATGGAGACGCAGTTTAAATTTTGAGGAACTTCTAAGCAAAGAATATTATATACAACAATTATATCTTTATAGCTGTAGATCATTTCACATAGCTCGGTACCGAAATTAAATCCGAAAATAAGGTCAGAGAGATGAGATCAAGAAAAGAATAATGAGATAAGAATAATTTGTGAAACAGATCAAGTTGACTCTGTAGACTAAAGGCATTAAATTACATTTGGTATAAATCGCTTGTCAGACCCGTAGTTTGCTACAGTCCTGAAACATAGACACTGAAACGAAGCACCAATTGGCTTTAAGTATAAGTATGGCTGTAAGTGCCCAGCAGGGGATTTTATAGCTGAAGTTGAGTAATCAAAATTTTTGAGGGGGCGCATTTCAAAGTGTTATGCATTGTCGAAATCAAAAGTTTTAGAATAAGTGACAAGGAGCACGGGCTGATCTAGAGGGGGTGGGGCTTTGGGGCTGAAGCTTCCCCCCCCCAAAATGGTAAAATATAACCATGTTTTATGTAAAAAAAATATCAAAAAATTATCTGTTAAAGTATTATTGTTCGTATAATTACATTTAAAATGACTTTAGGAACCACTTAAACACCATTTCATATAGGTAGTTGGTTTCTTTCTTTTTTTTCTAAAATAATTATCGTTATTTTTATGAAAAAAAAAAGCTTTCGGGCTGAAGCCTCCCCCCAAAATTAAATTCTGGATCCACTAGTGCCAAGGAGAAAATATGAAACAGACTGATGATCTGCGAATTTTCTAATTCTACTTTCTTTTACTCTGTTTTTAAGAAAAGGTGTGTAATAAAATATCTTGGAAGAGAGGAATAGGTTCTTGTGCCATCGACCTTATAGGTTGGGATAGGTACTTCTGGCTATAAATAACTTTGAGCTGGAAGTAATGAGATACAATTTTGGTCCCATCTGCGAGCAACGTGCCTGGCGCATAAGGAACAACCGGGAACTGAATGGGCTAAATAACCACTAGGATATTGTATGATTTATCAAGTCGACAAGTTTTTTTTTTTTTTTTTTTTTTTTTGCTTGGGCATGTTAAAAGTTTATTCAGAATATTCGGAAGATAGAAAGAGAATCCTTCTCAGAAAAGAGGAAAAGCTGGCAAGTGGCTTTAAGAGGGTATAATGAAAATCGGAGTAACTGACTGGAGAAGAAAGGCTCAGGGTAGAAAGAAATGGAGACGAATCGTTCGGGAGGCCAAAGTCTATATTGGACTGTAAAAATGAAAATAGTTAATGAATCTAACCAAGAAAAGGGAGTTTCTATAGTCCATAGAGTGGGTACTCTTAATTGATTAAGGGGAAAACCTTGCGGTTAAATATGATCTCGGTCAAATCACCTCCTTGTACTTCCGATGACCCAAGAAACAATACTTCCTTACATAGTACTGAACCAAAGATCTTGTAGAAAACATGGAATAGACCACAATAAATATCATTGTTTGTAAAATACCTGCACCACTACAACCCATGAAAGGTCTCGGGTTCAGTACTATTTAGGAAAAGCACTGTTTCTTGGTCAACGGTTGTGCGAGAAGGTGCTTTGACCGAGATCACGCTCAACCGTCAGGTTTTCCCCCTAAATCAATTATTTAATTAAGGATGCCCATTTTATAGAGGCTAGATGTGCCCCAGGAGACCTGACCCAGGGTCGTCCCACGGCCAATGAAACAGATAAATAAATTTTCTGCCATGAGCCGGGATTCAAACCTAAGACCTTGAGCATCGGAAGCTCTGTACCCTACTACTGAGCTACCCCACTCCTCTGTTTGTGAAATATAATTTTCCTAATTCTAGTTTCGCTTGTACTGTTTTTAAGATGAAGGAGAAATACAATTTCTTTAAAGAAGGTCAAACCGGTGTATGGTTAAGGCAGAATCTACAAGACCTATTAAGGAAAAAAATTTAATATTTTTCACTGGAACTGATACAGCAGTCAGGAACAAAAAACAGGAAGAGCTGCCATTTCTAGTTTCTGTTGCCCCAATCAGCCAATTACCTCTGTCGAGATTGAAACCGAGAAACTGTAATTGTATGAGCGGTATTATGCAACAGGAAAATTACATCGCGTGTATATTTAGTTTTGTGCAGTTCATGAAAAACACCGAAGGTTGAACTGTCATGAAAAACAACATGATATTGAACCAGGTCAACAATATCTTGTGGTAGGACTTTGTTATCCTCTCGCATCTGAAGGAATGGTTGCGACTTCGCCAAAGGAACATAAATGTCTCCACATATATTATTACAGTAAAGCTCGAAATCGGTTTTGTACTAAATATAAGCTCCTGTCATGTTCAAATACCATGAATGGGGTACCGTTGGATTCAGAATTTCACGAGGGTTTAGCGAATCGTACTCTCCCTCTTTGTTTTTCTTTCTAAAATAAATAAAGACGAATAAATATTTTCCTAGGCTTCAATACTGAAAAGGTGGTAATTCTGTAAATCGATACGGGACAAATTGGTCTTTGAAGAATTTGATGCTTACATTCTACGTTTTTAAGCTCAAAGACGTACTATTTTCGAGATAACGCAAGGCATAGGGTTCGCATCCACACAACCTTGCGTTAATTGTAGTACTGTCATTGAATACATGTCTCATTTTGTCGACTTGAGGTCTCTATGATCGAGAGAGGAGGAGTTTATATTATTTATCGATGGTGTTTTTGATCGGCAAGCCATATCATCGTTAATTCTTCACCAAATCTCAAGATTGAGCCACCAATTTCGAAGGCTTCCTTCTCCTTCAGGCGGACAAAATAGTCCAACCACTCCGAAAATTCTGGCAAAAAAAGTTATAAAAAAAAAGAAACTTTATTTGCGATTAACTAAAAAATTCCACACTTTCCCTTGTGTCCATGATTATATAAAAGATTACTCAATTCTCTACAAAAGGAAAAAAAAATCATCAAAATTGGACGATTTTTAGCAAAGATAAAACTTATTGAAATTCGTAAACATGTTAGTTCCAAACATTAATGAAGTTTTAAATTAATTTTTGTTTCCTTTGTCGATTATATTAATCGATAAAGTAACAATTCATTTCTTTTTCCTATGTTATGCTATTTGCATTATTTTATTTTCTTATTAATTTGGTATTTGATGTTTATTTTCATTACTTTTTTTTTTCACCATGATATTTTATTTTGTTCTTTTGTAGCTTTATATTATTTGAAGTTAGCTTATTTTTTTTATTTTTTTTTTTAATTTGTAAATATGGTGTGAATGTGCTCTCAGAACTCTATTATAAATGTCCTTTATTGAGAGATTGTAATATTTATCAATAAACAAATAAATAAAAATAAAAAAGTTGGTATTTGATCACTTAACAATTCATTGTGAATTTTTTGCACGGGCCTACTAATGGTAAATAAAATCGATTGCCTAAAAAACAAATAAATTATTTATGAACAAATAATTATTGTTGTTCCATTTATATAGTGCTACTTAAAATCCTTACAACCAGAAATGGTCATCCTCCAAAATCGATGGCGTATGTATCCCTTCCCCTATTTTCCTCTTCTTAAAAACAGTCCAAGCGAAAGTAGAATTATAAAATTTGCTTACATCTTGTACAAACTCACTTGCTGTTGTCTGCTCCATGGATTCCTCTTGTCACATATCTAGTTCTACAATTCTTCCTTTCCGACAGATTTTACTCCATTCAAAACGGGTCAGAACTATCTCCCATCAGATCTATACCAGCAGGAGTATCCCAAGTTCCAGTACTCGCTCCATTACTCTATATTACTTACAACAATACATACCTTGTAGTTCTAATATTTTATCAGCAATATATGCAGACGATACAAAGAAATTTTGATTGAAATAATATTCAAATATCACATTATATAAAACATAGGTGCAGACCCTGCTCGATTACTTAGACCATTACGGTGCGTGTTCGATTCTCGCATAGAGAAGGTAATGAGATTCATAGGGAGGGGCTTACACCTTCGCCCCTGGGTCCTCCAGGTTGAGGAGAAGGGGGTAGGTATAGGGCTGATAATAACGTATCCCATAAAAAAATTGAGTGGAAGATTAAAGCAAAAGATTGACAACCATTCTTCAGGAAAGTTGTTACCAGTAAACCACGTGCTCCCAGGATATCCCGAAGAAGAGAGAACAAAACGATCATTACTGTCGCCTAGAGTAGCCCAAGCTTCTGAAGAAGACTCCTGGCTTAAAAAGTCGAAGTCAATAGGCGTAGAAAAGATAAATAAAAACATTATATAACACAGCTTTAGAAATAAATTTAATTTTTTGGGGGGGGAAGAAGAAGAGGTCATTTCTCGGGGGTCCCGAATGTCTAAGGCCGGCAGTGGATATGGCCACAACACAGATGCCTAGTAACATCCGTATAAGGTTGAAAAGGAGTTGGATGAGAGAGCTCCTCGCCTAAGAATTAATGTAGATATCACGCCTGGAGATGGAGTCGTGAAGTTCTGCTTCCCTCATGCCTCTCATGTCATGTAATTATATCAGAAATCATCAATTTTTCTGGTTGAAGCTCTTATTTTTTGATAAGTGTGAATAAAGATTATAGGATAAACAAAAAATATAATTTATAATATACGTGACATCATACATACATAAATGGCTCGCTGATATCACTGCTACCACAATAAGAATAATCCATCTCGCGAAATGCCAGATCGGGGCACCTTGACTTCTCCATGACTTCCGTAATGTCAACCTTGCCACGCATTTCCTGGGAGTGTCAGCCTTCTTCGTCAACCACCTGGGTCTGTAATCAACAATAATGACATAACTATTTTCAAAATATTTCAAGTATGATGTAATTGTACACAGATGTGATCTAAGGAGAAGTTGGCACGTGTGTGATGAATAAAGCCAAAACACACTAATAAATGAAGAATATACTATTTCTTGTTTGAATTCCTTGAAGGTTTTCATCAGGGCTTTCTGGAGAAATCAAATGACGAGAGACTAGGCACTAAACGAAAACCTGTAAAGTGGGTCTTCATTCAGTGATTTAATAACCGAAATAAATTTCACTTTTTAATGTGACTAACTCCTCTATCAAATAGTTTAAACTCATTCTTAACATTTTCAAATAACATACATTAGAATAAAACTTTCATAAAACTCGGCTTAATGTCAGCACGAAATAAGATATAAGCTCCTTCATTGAAATTAGTTAGTTTTAAAAGGTTATCTAATTTTAACATTTATTATTGTCATTTAGGTTGAATAATAACGCATTCCATTTTTTACAAATCCTAACTGAGGATAACCTAACCCTTTAATCGCGAGCACCATTTTACACACCTAACTTATAACGGCTGTCACCATCAGCGTTTTCTCTACTTTTTTTTAATTTCCCTTTTAGTCAGCAGATTTTCCCTTTTTTCCCCTCAAAATCTCTTCTGACCAAGTATATATAAGATAATAAGTAATATTATATGTTACTACTCATTTATATCTATTTTACTTGTATTATTATAAAAAATAGATTAAACTGTGCTAATATTAAGCATTTTGATTTTCTAAAAAAAAAATTCTCTTTTTTTCCCCTTTCATCATTGGAATTTTCTTAAAAAGGGAACTTTTCCACCAAAGTGGAAACTCCTGTCACCATGGCTGCCAGTTACTTCATTATACGAGTACAGTATTGCTATTCAACGAGTTTTTATAAATACACACACACACATATATAATATTTAATAAGTAATTAATTAAAAATATAATCCTTTTATTTTCAAATAGTCATTTATTGACATCATATTTTAATAATATTTTCCAGTAAATATTCATCAATAATTTTCCTTTTTTTTTTAACGAAAAATTAATTACAAAGTTAGTAATTTTGCATTTAACATATCACGTGTTATACCTCCAATGACCAATATCTTGATGTTAGTATAGTTTCGCGTTAGAATATTTTTTTTTAAATTATGATTTGTAAATTACCTTAAACATTTATATTTCTTACAAACATTTTTTATATAAATACATTTAATGTATTTTAAAAAAGTATTTATTTTATATCTCTCTATTTTATATAAAAATGTATTTAGTGACCGTGTTTTTTGTTTTTTTTTTCCTAGCCCCTATTGATAATGATATGAATTATTACAAAATGTTTGCTTGTTTGGCTTTTTGCTGAATCTGAGATTCATTTTAAAGCCTTTTTGTGATATATATTTTTTATGATCTTTTGTTAATCTTTAGATTAACATTTTTGGGAGTAAGAAGACGTTGGGGCACGTTTTCTGTGAGTGACCGTGTCATATTTTGTTTTATATATAAAAAGCGGGACAGACCGTAACAAAGATACCACACTTCTTATTCCCAGAACTATTTCTCCCATATTATAGCTATAAATTGGTAGTAAGAATAATTATAATTATATGATAATATAAATTATGCAATAAGGCGCGATGTGGTGTCCGAATTGTGGTTTCGTTTCGTATATTTTATGTTGTCAAAAAATAATACAATCTGAACCACAGAATAAATGTAAAGTAGTTATACAATTTGAGCAACGAAAATTAAATGAACAGTTGTATAATTTGTAAAATGGGGGTAGGTCCGCCGTTGGGCGGGCAGGGTGTACTCCACTTGTAAGAATATAAAAGTACTTCTTTATACATTGAAATTATTCTTTTTCTTTATTATCAACAACATTTAATCTTCAAAAATCTAGGTTAAAAAATATTTTAAAAAATGGCGCCTGTTACTTGACTATTAACCTAATAAATGTGCCCTCGAGTAGAAAACATGTTGGTACCCCTGCTCGAACTCAATATCAAAATGTTTTAAATTTGTGAATATTTAACTGGTACTGAAGTAACAGACTTATTTAATAGTCTCTAAATAAAATTCGGAAATCATATTAAATTGTATTTTCAAAATCGAATCCAATTTTTTTAAATTGTAAGATACATTCGATCGAAACTAAATTTTCTTGACTACTTCAATTTTGCATATTTTTTGTCTAAATTTTGAGTTACCAGCTTAAATTGTTAAGAATCGCATTGATTCCGGAAATGAAGTCAAATAAACTCTGAATATAACTTATAAAATTATAAGGCACATAATTACCTTTAATAATACTCTTTCAGACATAATTTCCTTAATCAACAAAGCGTGAAATCTCATTTATTACCTACAGTGCCTTGTTGTTGTAGTTCAATCCAATATAATACAATGGTACAACACAGTGTATAGGAATAACATATTTACTAGTTTTCCTCGGTCAATTATCTTATGAATAATAAACCAAAAAGAAAAAATATAAATTACAGTCATTAAGATAATGACATTCGATTCCGATCCTTCGGCGGATAATTTCCAACGATTGTGCAATATATCACTGCTAGTTTGATCGCCGTTAGCTTAATTTTATATTCCAAGATTTATAACTGGTGCATCAAACCGAAGGGGGGATTTCCTCTTCTCCACTCTCCCACTCAAGTAAGGGAAGAAAAGACAAATATTGAATAATTAATAACATAATACCAAAATTAAGGATTTAATTTTACAGGAATGACTAACTTTTTTTTTGGTAATAATGCTAACAGGCTTTTGTTGGAGTTTTTACACCCGGAACTGCTGTAAAAACTCCGAAAACTCCCATTATCTAGATACTCTCTCATTATCCTTTCCTACCTAACAAATAGATACTTTAAAGTAAGTCATAAAAATGCCTTTTCGTCCCTCTTTTCCCTGTCTGCTGGTGTTCCTCAAGGTAGTCCCTAGGTCCCTAGGTACTATCCTTTATACAGTTTAAACAGCTGACATCCTATCAGACATGTATGCTATCAGTTAATAATGACCCATCGATTGCATCCCAAACTCTTCAATCACACATCATAAATTGTGAAGAATGGTGTCAAAACTGGATAATTAAAATAAATCCCACCAAATTACCTTCATTTTTTGTCGTAAACCTATGACTTCCTGCCCTACAGCTTCCTTTAACAATACTCCACTTATCGCTGTTGAACAAATTGTTACCTAGGACTCCATCTGGACAAACGTCTAACTTGGAATCCTCATACCAGACTGAAACGACTAGAAACCGCCCGACGTTTCCGACTACTGCAGCACTTACTAGACAAACGCTCTAAACTTTCAACTATTTACACAAAAGACTCATATATATGACTATAATAAGGCCTATTTGGACTTATGGGATCGAGCTATGAGGCTCCACTAAACAATCAAATTCCTCTCGTATCCAATCCTTACAATCCAAAATCCTTCTTAAAATAAAATCCTCCCTACTTTGTTACAAATAAAGCCATCCATAATGACCTTAATGTTTCTTATGTTTCAGATCTAGCCCAATCCAGATACCTGTCCTTCCATGTAAACTTCAGAACAATCCCTCTTGTTTCTAACCTTGCTTCCTCAATCCAGATTTTGCAGACCTTCAATTCCAGATAATCCTCCGAGGCATCTGAAAAGAAGATGGCCCCGTGATTTCTTAATGAACCCATATTACCAGGGTGCTACCAGTGGCTAATTTCTCAAAACAGTTTTTCATGCCATTATATCCATTTGTACAAATGTACTAGATGTGCTTTTTTTTTAACAGTTGTAAATATGATTAATAAATGAAAAAAATACTATATATAAAATCGAATCAGGAACCGTTAATTACAATAGCATTTTTCAAGTGTTTTCCATAGTCTGTGAAATATCTATATTTACCTTTTAATTAAAAAATAACCAAAGAAATTGTTTCGAGAATGCAGAAGTTTTTAGTGAACATACCTAAAACTAATTCGAATTGAGAATCCCATTTATAAAGTCGCTTAAAAATAACTAGGTAATGTTAAAATAATCATTGGTTTAAATTATTTAAATAACATTATTGATCTCTAAATTTAATTTCCGTACTTTCCCATTCATGACCAATGCTTCCTCTATCACAGATGACATTTAATCACTATTTCCGACATGGGATTTCCAAACGCCATGTAAATAACAGTATATTCGTCCCAAACATCGCTTCCAGAGTTTTGTTTTTGGAAGCCTATATTTTACACGCTAAATTGGAAAAACCCAGGCCATGTTCAAAATTACCTCTACTGATGACGTTGATGACTCAGTGGTATTACGCCTTTAATACCATTAGGGTAAACCCATCCTAACGTACTTAAAAAATAATTAGGAGGGGGGCGATAGGCGGTAGTTTTCACTATCGATAGTTTTTCATCGACGATATCGAACTATCGATAGTGAAAACTATCGATAGATATCACTGTCGATAGTTCTACATTGTCGATGAAAAACTATCGATAGTATAGAACTTACCACGACATTCTTAAAGAACGGTTTATTTTCGCTGTTATTGACGCAGAGAGAGAGAAATGCTATATGTTCATATAAAATATAAAAACTTGCTGCCCAATTATATTGGGAGTATAATTGCCGTATATACTTCATAACAATAACTGACGTTTATGTTGGATAGATTCAGAAAGATTTATATATATTTAGAATATAATAAAAATCCCCACATATATTATTACAGTAAGACTCGAAATCGGGTTTGTACCAAATATAAGCTCCTGCATGCTCAAATACCACGAATGGGGTACCGTTGGATTCAGAATTTCACGGCGGGTTAGCGAATCGTATTCTCCACTTGTTTTTCTTTCTAAAATAAATAAAGTCGATACAAACATTTTGCTAGACAAACATTTCAATACCTGAACGGTGGTAGGTCTGTAGATCGATACGGGACAAATTGGATCTTGAAGATTTTGATGCGTACAGGAACTACCGGATCCTGCGTTTTTAAGCTCCAAAACGTACTATTTTCGAGATAACGCAAGGCATAGGGTTCGCTTCCACTCAGCCTTACGTTAATTGTAGTACTGGCATTAGATACATGTCTCATTTCGTCGACTTGAGGCTTCTATGATCGACAGAGGAGGAGTTTATATTATTTATCGATGGTGATTTTAATCGGCAAGCAATATCATCGTTAATTCTTCACCAAATCTCAATATTGAGCCACCACTTCCTTCTCCTTCAGGGGGCAAAATAGTCCAATCACCCCGAAAATTCAGGCAAACAAGTTATGAAAGGAAACAAACTTTATTTGCGAATAACTAAAAAAATTATACTTTTTTCCTGACGGTTATGTCTACTATTATATAAAATATTACTGAATTCCCAACAAAAGTGAAAAAAAAATCATCGAAATCGGACAATGTTTAGCAAAGATACAGTTGAAATTTGTAAACATGTTGGTTCCAAACATTAATGAAGATTTAAATTAATTTATGTTTCCTTTGTTGATTATATTTATCGATAAAGTAACAATTAATTTCTTTATCTTTTGATACGTTGCATTATTTCATTTTTTTATTAATTTGGCATTTGATCACTTAACAATATGCAGCGCGAATTTTTCACACGGGCCTACTAGTTATTAATCAATAACTTAAAAAAATTATTGACGGAAAAATACATTTATATAAAAAAAAGAAATGGTCTTTCATTTCCATGAAAGTCAAAATCAAACAAGAAACGACTATGACGATATATAGATGATACCACGGGCGGATCTACGGGGGGGAGGGGCTTTCGGGCTGAGGCCCCCCCCCAAAATGGAAAAATATAACCATGTTTTATGGGAAAAAAAATTAGAAAATACCTCTTAAAGTATTATTGTTCGTGTAATTACATTTAAAAGTACTTAAGGAATAACTTAAACATTATTTCATATAGGTAGTTAGTTTCTTTCTGTTTTTCCAAAGTAATTATCGTTATTTTTATGAAAAAAAAAGGTTTCGGGCTGAAGCCCCCTCCAAAATTATTTCCTGGATCCGCTACTGGATGATACTGTTTAAACTATTTTACTAAAAAAAAGGGAGAAGTGCGTATGTCTCTCAATTTCCAGGATTGTAAATTTAACATTAGTTAAAAAATATCACAAAATTTTGCTGGCGTCATTGTATGTTTTATATTTTTTTCTATGAAAAATAAAGGTAACTTTTTTTTCCATCGGCATAACTGCAGATGTAAACATAATTTTAAGAAAATCATTTGAAGTATATTCTTCATTAGCTTGAAGGCTTCTTCTTGTCAAATTTCAGTTTCAATTTTATAAATTGATAGGAATAGTTTTAATATCACGCCTTCATATTTCTATCCATTTATTTCCCTTATGTGAAATTTCAACAGTTTTCCATCACCAAAGATTTCACTTTTATGTTATCGTTATATTTCGTGCAGTGAGTGTAATATTTACAGAAGCATAGCACTCCTTCCGGTTGCCTATCAATATCCTACTAAACCGGATATATAATAGGCGACCACCAAGCTGGATTCAAAAAAAGGGAGGAGCACGCTAGACCAGATCTTCATCCTAAAACAAGTACTCGAAAAACGATGGGAAGTAGCTCAGGACGTCCACGCCATATTTTTCGATTTCAAAGAAGCCTATGATTCTGTGGACAGGAACTGTCTTTGGAAAATCATGACTGAAGTGGGAATTACCAGTAAGTTGGTGAGATTGACAAAGTCCTGTACGAATGATCCCAAATGTAGAGTCCTAATACATGGAAAATTAACTTAATCCTTCAAAGTTCGAACGAGCTTATGGTAGGTAGATAGACTAATACCGATGTTGTTCAGCCTAGCCCTGGGGAAGGTGATAAGAGCAACATCATAGGAAAATGGAGGGGTCCACGTCGGAATGAATCATAACATCCTTGGATACGCATAGCATCCTTAGATATAGCTGTCCTTGGAAGTAATCAAGAAGAAATCGAAAAACTCGCCATAACAATGATAGGAGAGGAACAGCAGATTATCCTACAAGTAAATGAAGACAAAACAAAATATATGATAATGATAAAATTCCACCGCAATAACAGGATCTGCGTAGAAGAAAAATCATTCACGAATGTTGAAAAATTCAAATACCTCGGCTCCACAATAACCTCACTAAATGACCAACTGTCAGAAATAGACCAGCGTATAACTAGCGCAAACAGAGCTTTCTTCTCCCTCTCAAAGGTAGTGAAATCCCGAAAAATTTCAAGAAATCTCAAACTAAGGGTCCACAATGCCATGATAAAGCCAGTTCTAATATATGGCTGTGAGACCTGAACACTAACCAGCACCCTAGAAAAAAGTGTAGAAAGACTTGAGAGGAAAATCCTCCCCACGATAACCAGAGTGATCTGGGATTAGAATACTAATACATGGAGAAGATCAAGAACGAACTACTTACAGAAACTGGTCGATCAATATCCTATGATATGAAGGCACGGAGGTTAAGATGGGCGAGGCATGTTGCTTGTAGTATATGAAAGCCTCTACGTAACAATGAATGCCTCAATAGAAGGCAAAAGACCACATGGAAGTACTAAAAGCAGATGGATAGATAGAATCAACAAAGATGTAATAGAGCTGTGTACAGATAAATGTAAAGAAATAGCCCAAGTCAGACAGAGATGGACAAAGTCCTGCAATGGACAAAGGTTTGTCAAGGCAGCAAAAGATCTACATAATCTGTAATGCCAAAAGAAAAAAATCTTACATCAATAAATGGATAGAAGCATGAAGACGTGTTCTTAAAATTATTTATTTAAGTATATAAAATTTGAAATTATATCTTTGTCATCGATGAGAAAACAAACTATCGATAGTCACTAGAACTATTAATAATACTATCGACTATTGCCCATCTCTGATATTATTTCTACAGTATAAAAAACTAATTCAATTCATATTTTACTTATGAAAAATAATAAATTATCCAGAAGGGAGCCCTAATTTACAAAGAGGCCAAATTTCAAAGTGCAAGTGGTTGAGGGCAAAGAGAATTTGAGTTGAAAAAGAAAATTAGCTTGAAATTTATTTTAGTATTATATCAGTATTCTGTTGCAATATCTAATACCTTTAGGTTGTACAAGTCCTTATATAGCAAATAACTTTTCAAATAAAATGGTGCATCTCTAACATAATATACAATAATCATAACAACTATTAACCAGCTTCAATGATTTTAAATAGTAACTACCACATAAATATTCAGATTATTTAATATTTAAAAATGAGATAACACTATCATTGTAATAAAAACAAATCTCTCACAGATGAAATTTTTTATAAAGAATATTCTTTTAAAGATAAAAGACAAAAATAGTGCATTTTTCATATAATATATTAGCCTATAATATATTAAAGGATTGATAACTGGTATCAATAATATTTCCCATTATTTTTAGAAGCAAGATAATACTGTAATCTATGAGTGTTTCATGGGGTTATCTTTTTACCTTATTAATAATAACTGGATAATCCAAGGAAAATGAAGTAGAGAGAATGTATTCTACTCAGTAAATTTCCAAAAACTATAAGATCATAAATTCCAACAACTATGAACATTTATTTACAAGAACATTTAGAAAAAGACATGAAACCACACACTGCTATGTTAAATAATTCTATAAAATCTATATCTAACTATGAAATTAATTTAACAACATATACAAAAAGATTATGTATTTATATAGTAATAAAAACAAAAATATTTCATTCACTAAACTTTAATTTTTTTTTTTTTAGATTCTGCAAATTCGATACCAAAGGTAGGTACTCATTTCTGCATCCGTTATACTAATACAGGTATTTTTTTTTAATTACTACTTTATTTTAAATATTTACCAGCCCAAATGAAGAAGATGTCTAGTTTAACAATCGTGGTCTAGCAATTTATTTTATTTTATTTCCATGTTATAACATTTGAAAGACAATTTAAAGATGTCATATATTTAAAATGAAGTAATCACGTAAATCAGACAGAAGTCGAGTCTGAAATTGTTGTTCCTACATTGAAAAATTCTATGAAAATGAAATATGTATCTTACATTGCTTTCAAAGTATGTTAATTGACAAACTATACTGAACAATTTTGACTATAAATACTTTAAGAGTTTACAAAACAATATTAATATTAACGAAAACAAATTGTTTACACCTTTAAACAACAACAAACAAACAAAATCATGTTAATTTAGTACATTAAAAAATATTTAAACATTAGAAATACAAATGTATTGTGTAGAAGATACTAATGCAATATGCAAAGAAATATTTAATAAATTTCACAGTATTGAATTACTGTAATTATTATTTTATTGATTATTATTATTTATTACTTACTATAATTATTTAACTATATTAAGTAATAAATTGTATATCTATGAATCAGATAATTTATAATTGTATATCAAAGTATTATGGACATTTAAGCTGCTAATGATCAATTTCTTATTATTTGAATAGAAAGAATAATGTAAAAAATTTGATAGAAATATTTTCATAGTTAGTTTTTATTTTATTCAAAATTTTATCTATTCTTATGAAGAGTTTTAAAATGTTTCAAAAACTAAAAAACTATTTTCAAAATATATAGGTCAGGAAACTAAATAAAATGATTATTTATACAAATATATTTTTCATTTTGGTCATTTCAACATGTATTTAATATTATTTATGAAACAAATAAAGTAATTTATCTGTTGAGGAACTTCATTATTTTTTTTCTCGTAATCAATGCTATCATTGCATATCTCAATAATCAATGCGTAACTCAATGCTATAATGATAAAACAATTTTAACATAATATTGATCCAACCATTACCATAAAAAAATGTATTGATTTTTTTATGCTACACATTTGAAAAGGAATTTCGTTTCTATCTATTACATCAAAATTAACATGTTTAATACCTTGAAGAAAGGATTTATAAAATTGAAGAATCAAATTAGTAATTCATCAATCCCAAAAATATTTTTGTAATTTAATGTTGACTTTATAAATTTTAGTTTTGATTCACGATACCGCAAAGATGGTTGATTGTAATAAATAATTGAAGAGAAATTGGTTTGGGTGTTCAGTCAAAATACAAAATAAAAGTAAATAAATTGAATACTTAATAGTTGACCATTGTATTATAGAGGAAGGAGATGGTCCGGGGTAGCGGTCATAAATAGTGGTGTTCTTCAGGGAGGTATAAGGAGTTTCACTTAAAACTTGGTTTTAATTGAGTTTCAAGTGAAACTCCTAGCTGAACACACCTCGTTGAAGAAGACCTGAAAAGTCGGGTCGAAACGTTGGCTTTTAATAAAATAGTTTTGCCACTATTTTAGTCTATTTATAACCACCTCCTTCCTCTAAAATAAATCAATATATTTATTAATAAAAATATGTAGGTACATTATTTATTTTTAGTTTGTATTTTGACTGAACACCCCAACCAATTTCTCCTCAAATAGTATTGATTTGTTAGATAATGACCAAATGAATATTGGATGAAATCTGTTCAGCCAAAACCTCATTTATTTAACCAATAACTTTGAAACAGGTTTGGTACTAAAAAAATTGTAAGGTTTTAAAATATAAATATAAATTAAAATATTATTAATGATATAAAATATATTAATGATTTTATCGTTACATGTTATAGGAAAGCCCAAGAGTGGCTATAGTTGACCGCAACAGATTCATAATCGAGAAGAAAATAGATTACAAACTCCTAGGACAACCTAAACGTAAGAGATTGAACAAAATCAAAATCAATAATTTGAAAATATGGTTTATCATCAAAATACTCTAAAATTTTAAGTTTTAAAAGGTAATTACATAAATATATTCAATGATTATGATACAAGGGTTTTGACCAGTTACCCCTCAATGTGGAATTAAACAGTGGTGGTTACTCCATTTGTGCAAATGAGCATGTGATCATCCTAGCTTTATGAAATAAAAAATAATGATTACTTTATAGAAGAAAAAAGAAATAGAAAATATATATTTGAGATGAATAAAAAATAATCCAGAAATAGAATGATCCAGAAATCCCTGGAATTGAAGTGTCATATAAATAGGCAAAGACAAAACAGTTCAGTGCCTTTTCATCCTGTTTCTCCACCAATTTTCAATTTTTTAGTTTAGTAGCTATTGAAGAGCTTTACTGCTATCAATAAAAAAATATTGGAAACAGTGTGTATTAATAAAAATGTAAGTGTTAGTTTGTTCAAATCTGCTAATCTCCGATTAGCTTTCAAAATTGCTTTGAAATTTTACAGTCAAATTCAGAATTGTTTTTATTTACAATTACATAATGACAACCAAAAAATTTGGGTCACTATAGAATTTAGTGCCAAAACAGCTGTAATGATTTTAATGAGACTTGGCTAAAGCCTTTTAAATCAATGTATGTAATATACTTCCCAGAAAAGATGCTGATAAAAATAACAATGGATTCAAAATTTTATACTTATATTTTAAACTCCAAAAGTAAATATTTGAGAGCTTCCTGAAATCCTTACAAAATGAAAAATAAAAAAATCATTTACCATAAGATATTTTTATTACATTTTTTATTATGCTTTATATTTTTTCAGAAGAGCTCAATTATGAAAAATTTATATTTGAGCTATAGTATCGGTACAATGTTCATTTTTTAACTCTATTTAAATTAGAGTTAATTTTTGTTTGTAAATTGTAGTTAATTTTTATTTATTGTTTATTTTTATCATGGTTTTAAAAAGTGACAATTGTCTTTAAAAATATAAAAATGACAAAACCAAGAACCTTTTAGTGAATTATGAATATGATTTAAATTAAATAATATATAAGTAGAGCATAAGATGGCTAATTGCCACAATTTTTAAATATTTGATATTTAAAATAAAGTTTACAAAAATTTTGGGTGAGAAGGTCAAAATTTGTCTGTTATTCATTATCAATAATTAGAGAATGAATGAATAACATTTATTAGTTGTTTCTTTTAACTTAGTATTGTGAATTTGAACAAATCATTGTCATATATAAATCAGTAAAAGAATTTTCCATGTAACTTATAGCTTAAATATCTGCTTGTAGTATGTGGTTTTTCAACCAAGAACATATCCAGCATAGCCCGTACGGGAGGTGGCATGGCGAGATTTCGAGACTGGCCATGGATGGCGGTTTTCGTCGATAAGGATTTGGAAATACAATTTTGTGGCGGGGCCCTGATAACTCCGAGGCACGTCCTGACAGCAGCACATTGTTTTACTCAGTAAGTTGTAATTATTTTTCTTTTATTTCAAATGGAATTTGAATTATACTTTGCTTACTTTTAAACATCATATCAAATATTCATGTATCTCGTTTATCGCAATGTATATCATTAAGTACATTTTTCATTAAAGTACACTAAAACAAGCTTTTGGGTGAGTTTTTGTTAATTTTGACATTATTTATCAATACAAAAACATAAAAAGTGCACCATTAGTTTTACTACATGCATAAGGTTCTGATGCTACAGACAGAAAATTTAACAAAGTAGTTAGTAATTTAATTTTTTGAAATGTTACTTAATGAATATTTCAATATACCCATGAAATATGAAACAATTTTAATTAAAATGGTTAAAGGTACAAAAAGACTAAATTAGTAAAAAATTATTGAATATGTTATAGATGCCATGTATTTTATCAGCTAAGCTAATCGTAAAATCTAGAGATTGATTTATATTGTACATACTAGGCAAAATCATGGGGTCCTCAAGAATTTGTTCTTTAAGTATTTATTTCTATAGATCGTTTAACGCTTGTTCATATATTACTGTTATTTATAGTCTATAAATGGGAGAGAGTATAAAAAGTATTGATTAAAGAGAATAAATTGTTGGTTTATTGCAAAAAGTCACTAACTACATTTTTTATAGAGCCGAGCAGGATTATTTAGTTTGAACAATTACACGGATAACGCTGCAAAAGTGTCTCTTCAAAATGGTGGATGGGTCAAGATCACATCGATCATACTGTATTATGGAATTCTGAAAATGGCTGCGAATTGACAACCACAATCGTGGATTTAATCTCGCTTTAATTAGATTGGAACTTTCAACTTCTGCTTACTATACTCACTTAAAACATAAAACAACCCAAAAGGATGTTTTCAGTTGCAATAGAGCACTTACAGATGTATTAGGTCACTTCCATCTACTTTCGGACACCGAGCCACCTTCAGAATTCCATTTGAAGTTTAATCAATTTGATCTTGTGCCAATAATAATTTTATAATTAAATCAACTATTTTTAATCAAATTGAAGTTCTCATAAACATTTTAATATTGCAAGGTTTCTTAAATTTAAAGCTTTTAAATTGGTTTTGATTGTTTGGGCACTGATATGAAATAAATTATTTGTTTTATTTCAGTAAAGAAGCAAAAGATATGTTCGTAAGAGTTGGCGAATATGACTTAGCAAGAAAAAATGAGACCCTGACGAATGATATCGAAGTAGAGGAATTGCGATCGCATGAAGACTTTGAGCCAAGTACTTTTGAACACGATATAGCAATTCTTAAACTCGCAGAACCTGTAAGGTACTCCATCTATACTCAACCCATCTGCCTGCCTTTGCCTGAACAAGATTTCACCAACACAATGGCTATTGTATCAGGTAAAACTATAGAAAAAATTATTGCTTTCTAAGAGAAGCAACTCGTGCAATAAATGTTGGATAATAAAATGCAATACAAGTTTGGAGACTCCTGATCCAAAAAGATGAAACATAAATACATTTTCCAATTTCATAATTCAGCCATTTACAATTACTTTTCTTTAATGGCACACAACCCATTCTTAGTTCTTGGCTTCCTTGATCAGCCTTCACCAGTTGCCTCAATCCTATGCAGCAACCAATAGTTTTGAACCAAGTAATCAAGCTTCTTTTTTATGGACAGTGGCTCTTTCACACTATCATTGAAGCAGAAAATATTTTGTTCTTTTTGATGAGGTCTTAACGCTTCCTCTACGCTATATGTCATTGCATTCAAAAGTTCTGAAGTACGAATTAGTGAGAATACAATATTGAATTTCAAAACACTTTTACTTGTTTCTTCACCAAGAAGTTACGATCCCGCAGATATGTCACTTTAAGGTGGTGGATAGAGTCCATATTTGGGATCCTATATGTACAGATTATATTTATTTACATTAATAGTTCCTATAATTCTGGAATGATATCTATATTCTGTAATTCAATTAATGAGAATGTGTACAAAATGTATTTAAAAGTTTTCTCACTATCCAAGCAGATATCAAACTATCAACCAACCTAATATAAAGCAGATTTTGAGAGACTTTCAAGATCTTTAGGTCGAAGTCAAGATCTATTGTACTTTTTTCTTGTCCTTTACAATGTGAGACTCAAAAAATAATTACAGAGGGTCACTATTATTTTATCTAGATGATAAAATGTTTTTAGTTTAAAGGCGAACTCCTGGTACTTAATTTGCTGGCCCTTATCATTATTTAGTAATGAAACAAAGAATGATTTGGGACAGCTATGTTTATGTTTTTGTTTTTTTGTTGTATAAGTTAAATATCAGGCCCTATGGTTGGTAATAATTTTATCACCCCAGTAAAATTTTATAATTTCATTGTCAATTATTTTTTCTGGGGTCTAAAGATGATATAAAACCACATCATTATTCAATAATCCATTTTTCTGCAGATATTTTGGTGATATATTTTGCCACAATGTTATCACTCTTAATATAATCTGTCTGAGCCAATGATTCTCGTCCATTTATCACATTCTGAATGAAGTGCTACTTGAAGCAGTGAAAATATTTATCTGAGAGGACGTTAATAATTTAAAACACATACAAATGAAATATAGAATATTATTAGGAGAAGTTAGTCGGGTGCTGCAGACAAAAGTTACAAACATGATATTAGGGAATTATATTGACTAGTAGCGTATTTTATGATCTAAGTTGGAGATCTTCATCGAGATTAAAAGAACAAGATAAAAAAAAATTAATGTTAAATTGATAGGTCAAAATTATATAAGTATAAAATAAATTACCAATTTAACATTAGTTGTTTGTATCTTGTTCTTTTAGCCCTGAAAAGACCTAAACCGGAATGAATATATATATAATTCTTAAATATCATGGATGCGACTTTTGACCGCATCCTCCGACTTGTACTTAAATCGATCAATAATTTTCATATGGACTGATAATGTTTTAAATAAATTTACTTAAATAAGTTTTAAATACAAGTGAAAATATACTTATAAAGCTAAGTATTTTTATAAAATTACTTTAAAAATCTACCAATTAATAGACAATTTATTATTAATCTGTTTTAGGATGGGGCAGCGTATCGTTTGGAGGTCCAATGTCCGACGTTCTCTTAGAAGTGCCAGTTCCTGTCTGGGAACAGGCTGAATGCGAAGATCATTTCCAACAGACTATATTCGATACAGTGCAGTGTGCGGCAAGTCCAGAAGGTGGCAAGGATGCTTGCCAGGTAATGTATTAATTAAAACTTAGCTGTTGAGAGCTTTATAAAAGCATTATTAATATTTATTTATTTATGCCTCCTTTCCTTGCCTTTCAGCTACACTGGATTTTGCAGGGATGGCATATCACACACATGCATGCCATTCCTGCTATTAAACCACAAATGAATTGTCAATTTTTATTTTTTTTCAAATCTCTTCTTTTTTCATTATTTTATTTTCACCATATTAGTCTGGCGGCCTTCTATTAGCAGGTTCTCTTCTTCCCAGATTAAGATGGGAGGGCCTCAGACCAGCTTTCCACCTGTACACAAAATCTTTGTAATATGGGTAGTTCTGCTTTGTCACTAACTGGGGAAATTCACCCTCCGTGAGGCCATAGACTCCAATGTTTCTCATCATTTCGGCCCTTAGTCCACCAAAGGCGGTGCAGTTGATGATGATGTGCTCAGCCGTCTCCTGTGCTCCGCAAGTGGGGCATAGGGGATCTATGTCTTTTCCAAAGCATTATTAATAGTAATTCTTGGCTTACATAGTTCTTAATAAATTATTGCATTACTTTCAAACCAGTTAGTGCAGGAGTGCACATCTCCTCCTCCCTCCCCCTCCCTCACCAAGGCCGATGGTTAAATAAACCTTTCCTCACCCCTCCCGAGATGTTTTATTCTTCTCTTCTTAAAAACAGTGCAAACGAAAGTAGAATTTAAATATTCGTAGATTATAAACAATTACAAATCCTGCAGTCTATTCCATGCTTCCACTTGTCTTTTAATTTAAAACTTTTCATTTTGAAAATTCTCAACCCTGTCGGAATGTGCCCCTCTCAAAAATTGAAAACCCCATCAAAAAGTGCCCCTTTCCCCTCATAAACTTTGATGGCGCAACTTGCGCTATAAAATCCCCTTCTGAGCACCCCTGATTTAGTGATCCTAAAAGTACCTTTAGACATTTCACAAACTATGGAAAACAGAAATATCTAAATCAGTTGTTTATCGAGGCTAATGTTTTTGTTTCTAGTTTTTCCTATTCTATCTGCCGTTTTTCAAGAGGAATAGAAGGGAGTTTGGGAAGGGGCTTGTATCACTTTTAGACATTCCTTTACTGTTTGTGTTACTTGAAAGATGTTGAATTTCATGGTCTTTGGTATGATTTACATGAATTTTCTTTAAACACCATCTCCTATAAGAATTTTACATCTTCTTTCACATTCTTTTTATTCCTTTCATTTCTTTTTAAAATTATAAGTTAGGACAAATATGATTCTCCACATTCATTACCTTTGATCCTCAGAAAAGAAACAGAAATAACACCTTGTTTTTTATGTTTTGGTCTGCTTCTGTTTTTGAAATGTGTAAACCCAGCTTAAGATGTCCTTTCCCTGTCTTCTTTCCGATAGAATAAAAAATAAAACCAAGCAACTTCTGGTGGCAGACCATTTTACCATCCTGTTTTATTTAATCAAATATAGGATTATAATATACAATTTCAACATTTTTTCAATTGGTTTATTTATTTACACACATTCTTCTTTCTTTCACTACAGCTCGATGTTGACCTTGGCCTCCTTAATGATCCTTTGCCAGGTGTCTCGATCTTGTGCGGCCCCTTTCTGATTTCGATCGCCTAAAAGGATCCGAGCATCCTTCATAACTGTGTCTTCCTCCCTCAGCCTTGGCCTTCCTCTTCCTCTCAAATGGTCCAGATTCCCAGAAAAATAATGTTTTTGGGAATTTCTTTCTCATTCATTCCTGTTACGTGGCCTGCCCATCCCAGTTGACTACATTTTATAAGACAAACGACATTTATTTCAGCAAATCGTTCAAATAATTCTCTGTTATAGCTTCTCCTCCTCTGGTTCCCTTCACTCTTAATATACCCAAAATCTTTCTTTCAAAGATAAGGAACTCTTTCTCTTCTGAATTATCTATCTTCACAACTTTCCATATACATTCGTTCCAAATCTTATTGGGGAGAGGGGGGGCTGTTATTAGACCACATTCATACTAAAAACTAAAATCTACACAAACCTTGCTAAGCTTTTCCTATTTAGGCAATAAACTTCAAGGGAGCAACTATACTTTTTCACCTCTAAAGGCTATTTAATGCTTTATATCATTGTGCTGGCAGATGACTAGGAGCATTTTATTTGGACATTTGCCAGATACATATGCTGAGGTTTAGCAGCTCATGTATAGACTAGTGAATTTGAACACTATATTTGTTTAACATTGACTTTGATAAAAATATAAAAAGATATAAAATAAAAAAATCTGTATTTAAACTGTTAATTTTTTTTTCAGGGTGATTCAGGCGGCCCTCTAATGAGCCAAAGAGAGGACGGCAGATGGATGACGATAGGGATAGTGTCTTGGGGAATAAGATGTGGAGAACCAGGCAAACCAGGCATTTATACCAGGGTTAATAAATACCTCGACTGGATAGCAGAGAACACGCAAGATGTCAAATAATAATGTTGTCACAATGAAATGTGAATTTTTAAATGACTTTAAAATGTTAATATACTGAAAGATAGAACCAAAATACAATCAGTTCTGTTTCCTCAAGTTATCAAGGAAATGTGTTGTCAATTTAATTTTATACATTTTAAAAGGCTGACTCAGTAAACTATATACTTGCTCAATAAGGCATTATTTTAATAAAATAAATCCATTGAGTATTAATATTATATTAAAAATTAAAGTTTGTTTACAAAATAAAGTTTTTTATTTTCCTAGCCACAATTTCTTATTAAAACCAGTCCTTTGTTGATTTAACTTCCTTATATACACTCCAACTAGAGCAAGAAATAAGGATTATGCTATAGGTAAACATTTTCTTGCCAGAATGAAATTTGAAGTGGTCAGAGTTTGTTATGCCATGGGTTTGTTAAGAAATATATTTTAACCAACCTGGGATAGATTGAAACCAGATGCACTTCTAATATGATAATGCTAAGTTAATGCCTGTAATAAGAATTCTAATCAACAAAAATAAGTGGAATATTGTTAAACTATTCTGTAGGACACAGGAGGGGGGTTTGGGGGCAGAAGCCCCCTCAAAATGGTAAAGTATAACTATGTTTTATGAAAAAATTATCTCAATAGGTATTATCGTCTGGTCTAATTACACTTAATAGGACTTAAAGAATTACTTAAACACCATTTCATATAGGTACTTAGTTACTTTCTTGCTTCTGAAGTAATTATCATAATATTTACCTACAAAAAAATCTTTCGGGCAGAAGCCTCTCCCTCTCCCACAAAAAAATTAAATCCTGGATCCATTAGTGCTGTAGGACAAGCTCCTACAAGCTTAAAAGAATGGATAAAATTATTTAGAAAAATCCAATTTAAACAGGTGAAATTCCTTTCGTTAATCATTCACACAGTGGACCACAGATATTAAGGATCTGGAGTAAGCTCATAGAATTTGGTATACTTCAGTCAATCAAGATCAATTTGCTGCATTAATTATTTTCCATGACATAGTGTTTAAAATTAATATTAAAATATGCAGAAGCAAACGAAACTACAGTTAAATTATTTGTTACAAATTGAAAGCAAATATACATAATCTATCTTCTACAACAGTTCTGAAGAAGCTGCTAGTCTTTCAATAATCTTTAAATATTTGGACATTGCCACAGAACCTCTGGCAAGCCTGAGCCTCTTCAAATCAGCTGCATCTTGTGCAACTGGAATCCTGTTTTTAATGGAGATAGTTTTTTTGACATAATTTAACACTCCATTAATATTTCATTCCTAGAGATCTAGAAAAAGCTCCATTTGGTTAGCTTTAGATAAGAATTTATTTTTCCTTCACTCTTGGCTTGTCCATTCCAGGCCTACTTGGAGGTTGTTCTAAAGGTACAGCCAAACCTATTTCAACAAGAGTGGGAAGGTCGAGATTCATTCTGTAGTTCATTTGTGAAAAACATTTCAACCCGTCCAGGCTGGATTCGAACAGGTGCTACTAGCCTCAAGAATGTTTTTTTTTTCTTATGCCATAGTCATTGGTCATTTGACCATCCGACATCTTGCTGCCCAGTATAAGTTTGATTTTTTTATATAATCATTCACATATGTTTTATTTCTTATGTCTGTCAGAGCAGGACATTTGTCTAGGTGGCCTGCATTCATTTTCGCTTGCTCACTTAATTTACAGCTAGGATCTTCAGCTACGCCTATCTTGTGGAGATGATAGTCGTGACCAGTGGCCAGGTGGAAGCAGGCTACTGCATCTCTTCTTGGTAGGTCTGCTGGGATCGGGTTTTCCACCAAACATCCATAATGTCTCCCTCCCTTCCACCTTGTCTTTGTGTATAACTGTTTGAGACAATTCTGCTCCTCTCCTGGCGAGACTATCCGCTTCGTCATTTCCTGGAATACGGCAATGGCTCGGAATCCACTGTAGGACCACATTGGTGCCTCGGAGTGTTAGATCGTAGAGGAGGGATTTGCACGCCAAGATAGCACTCGACAGACATTTATTCACGTCATTAATAGCTAGGATTGCTGCCTGAAAGTCGAGAACAGCGCTCTGAACTTGCCTTCCTGATAGTGTTCTTAAGGCTATGAGGATCGCTACTATCTCACCGTCAAAATTCGTGAATGTTTATCCTTTAGCACGCTAGGCCATCACAACCTGTACGTTCTAGTACTGGCAATAAGAAGAGAAAATTGGATAGGAAATGGACCTATATTAGTTGTTTTTGTCCAAGATAATTAATAGTAACATGTTGTTCATTCATATCAAAATTTCTAGTTATCCTAATGAAATCCAAAATACTTTGGGTAATAAAGGGGCAGCCAGTTAGTGCAGGCAATCTTACCTTCCTTCTATCCCAGCAGACTATATTTTGATAAGGCATATTATAATCTGCTGTATGAGACAAGGCAGTTTTCGGAGCCATGCATGTGGAAGGTTTCAGGTGCAACCATTCCACAGATCTTAAGGTATCCTTATTTCTTCTACGGTGACCAATAAGGATTCATTTCTTTTTGTTATCTATATTTATAATTGCTTGTTATATCTAAGGCAAACTCTATGCCTCCATGCCTTGGAAAACTCAAAAACTTTTCTTTCCAGCTAATTTGTAAATCAAGTGTCATGGCAACACTATTACTGTTATCTTTATAATCTTAGAAGTATACATCAGGATTTTATGAGAATAGTTTCTATGTAAATGACAACAAAATGAGATTTCGCCAAAGTTAATTCAGTACAAAAGACCGCCACCGGTACCACTTCACAAGTATTTCAGATAGATGACGTCCTCTGAGTTTCAGCCAAATTCGACCTTACTGTTTAGTTCTGATAAACCTAATGCTTGAAGGAAACTTACTATTAGTCATTCAGGAGCATGAGAGAGCTACGGTAGGTAAATCATGGGCACCATTGTTAAATGAACCGGTACCGAGTAATCTGTCCAGAAGAAGTTTTGACTATTTTTGAATACAGCGCGATTTCCTAGTAAAGCGTTTGTACAGAATAGGTGTCCTTGAGAATCCACGCTACCAACACGAAGACATGATTACGTCCCATTTGGATACTTGACCTTCATAAATCGCACAAGTGACCTGTTAGCATCACAGGTATTCAATTTATACATACATTATAAACAAAACGAGTTGGGTTCATTCAAATTTTGTAATACCCATTTTCTGATTGTCGATGCACTATGTTAGATAGAACTTTATGTATGCATTTTCGTTTATAGGATATGTTGAAATTATTATTCTTGGAACCTTGAAAACCAGCCAGTCGGTACGTTATCGTCATCCAAATTTTATTAAGAAATATCTGTTTTTAAACAAGTCAGAACAGCTGACCAGCTCACTTCTAAGTCTAGTTTAGAAGGCTAGAGCAAGAATAGCAAGAGACCGTAGGCGACATTTTGGATTTATATGCATCGTTCTTACTGATCTCTTCCGTCTGAACTAGTTCTAAACTAATCAACTACTAACTAAAAACTAAATCAACGATTGCAATGTTATATGCCTTATTTTTGGATAATGTTCATAACACTAATATTATAATTAAGTCTTAAAACTAAGATAGTTTACTTTAATCTGTACATCTGTAAAATAAACAGAGAAAGGTAAAATTAATAAACAAAATAGTATCTAGAGGTACTTTGAGAGTTTTAGTCTTAGGCTTTTAAGTGAATTTCCTGATCAATCGGATTGGGAATGGAATAGGTGCTTAAAGAGAAGATATTTAAAAGAAGATACTGAATTTGAGAGTCAAATATCACGAGGAATAGAATTCCAGAGGGAGACAGCTTGAGTTACAAATGATGTAAGACTGTGAGGAGGTCGGACGTACAGGATTTGGTGGGACGGAATCTTGACACAATAAACTCTTTGAGGACATGGTCTCAACAATGTACCTCCATCTTCAGAACATTTCTAGAAATAGCTGGATGAGACACCTATATTGTAGTCCATGAAAGAGACCCATTGTTATCAAATTATTAACATCCCTATAAATCTTCGTGAATGGCTTAATTTTATCGTAACCTACAACTTTTCTATTTAAGAAAATTCTCAGAAAAAGGATTTTTCTCATTAATTTAATGAAGTAATTATGTTCAGTCGTCTCACTCTCCTCGTCCCTAACATCTCTTCTGTGGCTACTTTCTTCGAAATCTCACCATTATCCATTCTCGCTATCTTGAAAGAGCCCGTACAATTCTAGGTTCTTTCGTCTTCTCCATGTCTCGCCTACTTCGATGTGTCTATATATCCTCCTCAATATCCACCTTTCGAACAACAAGAGCCGATTTTCACCAGCCTTCTTAATGGTCCATGCCTCCAATCCATAAATTAGTACTGGACGGACTATAGTTTTGAATAGGCTGATTTTTGTCTTCTTTGAAAGATACCGGTTCCTAAAGTTTTAGGCAAGCTGTAGCAGCACCAGTTAGCGGTTATTATCCTACGCTTAATTTCTTGGAAGATATCGTTTTTGGAGTTTATATTGCTTCCCAAGTAGACGACGTTATTGACCTCCTGGAATCTGTAGTTTCCTATCTCAAAGTACTCCTCGTGTTTCCCAGCCGTCCAACCTGCATATACTTAAGGGCCGAACGTATGGTTGATGGATGGTGTGACTGTAGATGCTAGGACTCTCCTAGGACTCTTCTAGACAGTGCGAGGCTGGAGGACTGCTGCACAGAATAGGACTAACTGGCGGAGGCTATTTGAGGCGGATTGCACTCGGTGACGAGTTATTGCGCCGTTTTGTATGTATATAATGATTTACTAAAAATTCATGTATATCCATTTGCTTTAAACTCGAATCATGAGATAATTTGGTTACAAAATCGAGAGAAAAGGTGGCCTGGCAAAATATTGGGTCATTTGGCCTTTAATTGTCTCGTTATTTTGACATATTGAGAGTGAAGATCATGGCAAACGGTCCAATATTTTTATAGGCTACATTTTTTATCGATTTTATGATCAAATTATCTTACGATTCAAGTGTAAAGCAAATAAGTATATCTTAGTTTTTAGTAATTTATTAAACTCACAAAGTTCACCGCTTTCCAGATTGAAAACGCCTCATTCCCGAGAATTTTCGTAAATATAAAAGTTGAAGGTTACGATAAAATGAAGTAATAAACGAAGTCTTAGACAGACTTTAATAATTACACATAAAAGAGTCTGTACCATGGGCTAAAAGTATTAAGAAACAATGGTAATAAGAACTAGGAAAGTTCTTATGAGCAGTTGTCTTGCCCAAAATCTCTTGGAATTTTAAAATTTCATTCACTGCTTATTGGTTGATTTTTAAATTCAAAGAAACTGTCTAAACAAAAGTTGTTAAAATGATTTTCATTTAATATACGCTTTCAACTAATTCTGATTAGACAGAAAGTTCTTTAACTAATCAATCATTGACTCATAACTCACTTTCGTAGATAACTAATCAATCAAGTTCATTAGTGATTAATGATAATAAATTAAACGAAATCAGTGGATATTTCGTAATATTGTTTGTTTTGTGTTAAATTACAATGTGTACACAATTCAATATAAACTTTTTCTTAAAAGGAGGGGGGAAACTTTCCCATATATTATATCTTAGCACTCGAGATTAATCCAACAGGTTAGTAGAATGTGATCGTTCATCGAAGTGGTTTGAATTTAATCTGTGGTGTTTACTTCAAAACAATATTTGTTGTCGACAAGTTATAAAAATATTGTAAGTTATTTTAAACAGAATCATATTTAAAATTGAAATGTTATATATATTTACAAAAATCATTATTATGTGTTATCAAATAGATTGTTTTTCAAATGAACAGAAAACGTTTTAAATCACTGCTAATCCCAGTAATTTTATAATTGTTGTTAAGAAAACTGTTGAAATGTCTCTTTTAAATTCTATATCAAATAGAACATTTTATAAATCATTAGATTTAACTAAACTTCAATTTTAAAAGTTTTATTGTTATGAAAGAACCATATCAAAACCTATTCTCATTCACACTCTACTGGTGAATATACCATTTTATTTCTTATGTTATTTAAAATTTTTGTGATGAAATTAAACCTATTTTTTAAATTTTTAATATATACAGGGTAGATAAAAGTGGACTTATGTTATCACCTTGTAAGACCCCTTGTAATTCAAAATTAATAATCAATGGAGTGCTCTCATTGTGTTTTTATAACTATAATAGTAACATTTTCATAGCAATTGTTTAAATTCCTGCTTAAAATTGTTAATTTGCATTTTTTTTTTAAATTTCTACTTGAATCCAAATTTGGGATCAGACAATTATTTGGTCTAGCAATTGTGATTTACTGATTTCTGATTCCCAAATTCAAATTGTATGTAAAATTTTCATAAAGCTTAAGTTTCCGCACTCTTAAAAGGTGAAAAGAGCTGCTTAACGTTTGAACTTTTGTTTTTACTTAAATAAATTTGTTTGTATTAGATCATAAATATCAGTCCAGATACATGAATTTTAGATAGCTTTTATAAGTATTAATTTCCGATGTTATTAACATTTGCTCTAAATGTATTTAAAGATTTACATTAACTACTATTCTGTATGTGTTATTCTAAATTATTCAACACATTTAATTATATTAGGCCTAAACAGAGCATTTAATTGGACTTAGAACCATTACTTTAAATCCTCTTTTTCTTAAAGCCATGTAACGCAATCACTCAAATGAAATAAAGTACTGCAAGGTTTTTATGTCCTGTTCATTTATATGTCATATTAGGAGAAGAAAAATAAATTTTATTCTGGATCTAAGTCCCCTTGGAATAACTACAATGTACAATTTAATGACAATTGTTTGGCATTAGAAATAATTAAAAATAAATTAAATTACAAGGTTATCTAGATCTAAAATTAAAAATTAAAATAAAGAAAAGGCACTGGTAGACATATGAAATTATAGTTAAATTCTGATGTTCACATATTTGCACACATTAATAATGTGGATGATACATAATTATCTGTAGGATAACATTAAAGTGACTGATAGATCTGAAAAACATAAACTTTATTTTACACATATTCGGAAGATTGATTGCTGAGGAGATGGATGTTAAAATAGGTCAAGAATGAGGATTTGGATATGACTAAGAATTTTTTAAAGGATACAGTTCTATGAGAAGGAATAAAGAGATTTGAGGGCTGAGATCTCGTGTTGAATGAATGGACAGAAGAACAAGCAGTAAACAAATTGAGAAGGTAAGAGGGTTTTTGGTTGAAAAGGTTAGAAAAAAGAACACACCTTGAAAGTATTACTGTCGGAAGACTGGTTAGAGCAACTTCAACTCGGCATAGCAACTGGAGACGTGGGAGGGGCTGGGGACTACAAAGATAAATCTAATGATACGATTCATTATTCTCTTTAATCTGGTCTCAAGCCCACCAGACAGTCCACCATATACAAGGCAGCCATAATCAAAATGAGTGAAAATATTAATTTATTTAATGTAAATATGTAGTATTCCAAAATATGAGAGAATTCTGATACTTAAAATCTCTTAAAAGAAGGTTTCGTTGTAAAACTTTGAGGTTTGAACTTCATTTGTATGTTGATGTTTATAACTACCTACATATATAATTTACAAGTAAACATTATTGACATGAGATGTCAAACTTTGTTTTATTTTCAGAAGTTATTCATGTTCAGCTCTCCTATTATGAATACTTACATTTATCTTGCTTATTAAGAAATGTTTTTTCTTTTGTATTATTTGTAGTTTATTTTGATTTTAATTCATGAATTATATATTCATTTGTTACTAGATCGATGAATTGTTCACAAATTTTGCTAAGAGTTTATTGTTGTTTTTTTTTGTTTTTTTATGAAGTACGATGTGGACCGGTGGTTGCTGTCATAAAGAGGTTCAAATAGTTAAAACTATTTTGATCCGACATTTTGACTCATTTTATAGGTCTACTTTGAAGTTAAAAAAGATACAAATAAAATGAAACTATTTTAGGATTAAAAAAATTAATATTACAAAAATGGATTGTATAAAGGTTAAAGATGGAAAAACAATAGTATCTGAATTATTAATCGACAAAATAAATTATTATAATAATCTGATGAACATATACTGATGTGTAAGCAATATAGTGAGTGATAAATAATTAAATAGTTGTAATAACCTAAGAAAATTGCTAATAATTGAAAGGCAATGGTACTGAAAAAATAATAGCTGGCAATGTAATGAATGAACATAGACGCCATATACTAGGAGCTCGCGGGGGGTTTGAGTCCCCCCAATGTTCCCTTGGTGAGGGCTTAGCCCCCTCAACAAATTGCTTTAGTATGAACTTGTCAATCGCGTGCATTACAATTCCATTACAGATGACTGTATCTATCTACTAGCAGGTATAGTAGAATTTTTTTAACGGTGTCCTATTGTGAATTCACAAACCCTTTTAAACTGTAAAAGAAATCATGTACCAAAATCTTTTACTGTTTCAGTTTAAAGTATTTTGTGTGACTTAAGACTTTTTTCTTATTAGGAAGGGGTTGTAGGAACTCAATACCTGGTTGATATGATAATTTTTAATATAAGCATATATTAAATATTTCATATTGGCATATATGATATATTCTAAACAACATCCCAACCCTCCCAGACCCCCCATCCCATAATACTATAGTTTGCCTTCCCTCCCCCCCCCCCAATAATTTATTTAAGTCTATGTGAATGATAAATGATAGAAAGTTGAAAAACTAACTGAAATTATTTTTAACTATTAATAGTTTTCTTCTGTATTAACTTTTTTGTTTATAATTCCAAAATAATGGTCATTAATTATTTGATGACTATTATGTAGTTGATTGAAGTTTACAATGTATTCATTTTATTGCTTTGTTTTTTTTCAAATCTTAGAATAAAATTATAATAATGTTTAATTGGAGTAATAATAATAATGACTTATAATAATGACTATTGGATGCTGTTCCTCAGCTTTATTTTTATATTTTCTTCATAATTTAATTTCTTTTATTTATTATAAAATTATTTCTTATTTCTTCTTTCACATAATAATTTTAATATCTAGAAATGCAATTTTTTATATCTAATTTCAGATCTATTATACATTTTGTTTTCATTATGCATAAAATATCATAAGTAAATTTTTAACTATATTTTAAATTAATTATGCTTATTATTTTAATTAATCATATTCTATTAAATATAGTATTATTATGTCAACAATTCTTTCTAAATTATCTAAAATAGTGATGGGAAAAAAAATCTTAAATAAATTTACTAACTGATATGCCCCTTCCACCATACAACTGTTTACAAATTCTATGATTTAATTCTAAAAATCTACATGGTATTTAAACTCATAAAAGTTTAATTAAAAAATTAATTAATAAAAGGGTAATCTAGTTTATATTATCAACCAATTCTTCAATCATTTTCAATTTTAGAATTACACTGGTAGAAGGGACCTATAATTCTCTAGAGTTCTATTTATAATTTTAATTGATGTTATTTATTGTGGTTGTGTAATAATGGAATAAACTTAACATCATGAGCCAAGAGGCGTTATAAAATTAATCTTAATTATCTGCTAGTATATTAAGTAACCATTCTGTTATGTAACAGCAGCGATATGTACTATAAATATCATACAAAACTGAATGGTATGTGATTACATAATTCTTAATGTATTGTTAAATAATCTGTATTAAAGATGGATCAAATATCGTTCTACTGGAATTTAAGAGAAGTAATTAAATAATTTGGTTTTAGATTTCCAAAACTAAACATTTTATTGTTTGAATTTTTAATAAATATTAGTTCCTTATAATAAAATGTTACTTTTTATTCTGTTTTTTTTAAATTTAAACAAATGTGTTTTAATTTTTAAGATGAATCGGCTTAAAAAGTTCTATTAAATAAATAGCTATCCATTTTATTAGTTAAGCATTCGAAATTTCCCTTTCTTTATTATTTGTGTATTATTTCATTATGAACTTTTTTATCCTATTTAGTTGAATATGATTTAATTACACATTTTTCCCTGGTTTGAAACTTTTCATTCCAAAAATTCATAATCCCGTCGAAATGTGCCTCATCAAAAATTCAAAACTATATCAAAATATGCCCCCTTCAAAAATTTTGATATAGACCCTAGATAAAAACTAAATGTAAGTGAATTTAAAAATCAAACTACCAATCCACATATAACCTTGATGCATTGGATATCTAAACAGCATTATTATATTATGTGTAAATGTTAGAGTTATTTTCAAAAGTACTATTAGAAAGTATATTGCATTACTATAAATAATGATGTTTTAAAAAATAATTTGTTTTATGTTTGATTAATGTTTGTAATAGTGTTTCTAAATTACTATATTAAAAATAACTACCTAGGTATTGCTTCTATTTGATAATATGAAAGTATCTAACTTGCAAGTTTTGTTTTTATAATAATAGTAGATTATAATGATAATAGTAGTAGGGTAATGAGTAGATTCATGAAGACTTAATATACATAAAAAATAATTTTAGTTGGAAACAAAATATTGATAGAAGTTTATGATAGTATGACCTATGTACCTCCCTTTGAGGTTTTTTTAAAAATGTTTTATATTTTATTTTAAAGTATTTCTTATTTAAGAACGGTCTTATTATTATTATCTTTTAAGTATATAAATTGACTCCATTGTAACTCTATTCAGACTGGTTATTTAGTAGCCAAAATTAGATTTTAATTGGTTAACACTTTGAAGATTTTAAGTAATATATTACAAATTTTAATTTTTTTTATCTTGAGTAATAATTAACAACTACTACTAGGAAATAACATTTTAATAAAATATTCTTAATCAGTAAGCACAAGATTTTTTATTTTTATTTTGAGGGGGATATTAACCACCTGCATTGTTGGAAATTCCTCATCATAAGGCAACATAACGTTGTTGAAGGCACTATGGGCGGATCTACAGGGGGGAGCTTTCGGGCTGAAGCCCGAATATAATCATGTTTAAAAAAAAAAAGAAAAAAAATATAGAAAAAGAAAAATATAATCATGTTTTATGGGAAAAGAAAATTAAAAAATAGCTCTTAAAGTATTATTGTTCATGTAATTACATTTAAAACTACTTAAGGAATAACTTAAACACCATTTCATATAGGTAGTTAGTTTCTTTCTGTTTTTCCAAAGTAATTATCGTTATTTTTATGAAAAAAAAAAGTTTCAGCCTGAAGCCCTCCCCAAAATTAAATCCTGGTTCCGCTAGTGGAAGGCACTAGTGGATCCAGGATTTCATTTTTGGTGGGGGAGGCTTTAACCTGAAAGGTTTTTTTTTTTTTTTTTTTTTTTTTTTTGAGTGATTGTTGAAGTCCTATTAAATGTGATTAAACAAATAATAATACTTTAAGAGATATTTTTAAAATATTTTTTACCATAAAACATGGTTACATTTTACTTGGAAGGAGCTTCAGCCAGAAAGCCCTCTCTCCCCTCAATAAATCCTCCTGTGGTTGAAGGAATATATCAGCGGTAGGTAATGAAAAAATGGAGCCGGATTGCTCAGTGGGTAAAGCACTGACTTTCAGTGCTCATGGTCTTGGGTTCGAATCCGGCCGATGGCAAATAATTTTTGAGCGGAGTGGTCAAGTAGGCGTGTGCAAAAGGAGAAAACATGTGTATAGTATGATAATAAGTTGGCTTAGTAACGGGATGAGAAAAAATAAAATAAAAAACTCTTCAATATAGCAATTGTTGCCATTTCTTTTATTAGCTGGTTAACTTGTGGAATCGTTTGTAATACGTCAGTATGTATTATTAATTAAATACGTAATATTAATTAAATAAATACCTTAAATAACTTATTTTTAGATTTCCTAATTAGGATATTTAATTTACTCTTTGCATTTAGGGCTCCGAGATAAGAATTAGGTATAGTGACGATGTTTTAATTTCTTACCGTCCATATATTAATTTGATTTTTATACACTTCGTAATTTTATTGAGGATGTATTTTTTTCAGTACCTTATTAATAATAGTCCGTGGTACAGACCACGGGAGAGGGGGGGGGCTTTCCGGCTGAAGCCCTCCCCCCAAAATGGTAAAATATAACCATGTTTTATCGAAAAATATATAACAAAAGTATCTCTTTAAGTATTATTGTTCGTGTATTTACATTTAAAAGTACTTAAGGAATAACTTAAACACCATTTCATATAGGTAGTTAGTTTCTTTCTGTTTTTCCAAAGCAATTATCGTTATTTTTATGAAAAAAAAAAGATTTCGGGCTGAACCCCCCCCCCCCAAAATTAAATCCTGGATCCGCTAGTGCTTGGTACAGATCCCTTTTTATAGAATTGTTAACATCTGCCTGAAACTTCGTAAATATTTTCATCTCATCGTAACCTACGAATATTTTATTTGCGAAAAATAAGAATTGAGGCGTTTTCAATCCAGAGGTTGGCAAACTTTATCTATTTAATAAGGTACCAAATACCAATTCGTTTTCCTCTTGGATCGTAAGATAATTTGATCACAAAATCGATAAAAATGGTGGCCTACAAAAATATTGGGCGGCTTGGCCTATATAACCTCTTTATTTTGACAATTTGGGAGTGTAGATCACGCCAAACGGTGCAATGTTTTTGAAGTCCATCTTTTTTCTCGATTTTGAGCACAAATTATCTTACAATTCAAGCAGAAAGTAAATGAGTATTTACGAGTTTTTAGCACGTAATTAAATAGATAAAGTTTGCCGATCTCCAAATTGAAAACGCCACAATTCCGAGAATTTCCGTAAATAAAATAGTTGTAGGTTACGATGAGATGAAGCTATTTACGAAGTTTCAGGCCGATGTTAATAATTTGATAAAAAGGGGTCTGCACCACGGATTATAAAATTTAGAGTATTATCAATAGAAATTAATTTATTCCAACTATTTTTATATTATTATCTGTTCATGTCTGTACACAGGCGGATCTACGGGGGGCGGGAGCTTTTGGGCTGAAGCCCCCTCTCTCCCCTCTCCCCAAAATGTTAAAATATAACCATGTTTTACAGAAAACATATTAAAAACTATCTCTTAAAGTATTCTTGTTCGTTTAATTACATTTAATAGGACTTAAAGAATCACTTAAACACGATTTCATATAGATTGTTAATTTCTTTCTTTTTTTTTTCAAATTAATTATCGTTATATGTATATGAAAAAAAAAAAATTTCGGGCTGAAGTCCCCCCAAAATTAAATCTTGGATCCGCTAGTGTGTAAATAGTCGTATTTTTTTAAATCGTCTTTATCCCTTTAAATGGACCTTTAATTTTTTTAAAATGGATTATTAATTTTTATGTTCTTTGTTAGATTAACTAACATTTTATTTTTTTCATAGTTATTATTAATATTGTATAATACTAACAAAAATTGTTTTCGTTAAAATATTGTTTTAATTTTCCGAAATATTGAAGATTCGTTATTTAAACGATTCTTATCTGCTCTTGGTATCAGTGAATGTATTAAGATTAGGTGTTCCAAGATGATAAAGCTATTTGATATTTTCTGTTGGATTTAGTCGTTTAAAATTCTCCATAACCAGATTTTTGGGTTACTCCGAAGGCTGTGGTGGCAGCCCTGTTGTGAAGGTGACCCATCACCAGATATTGAAAACTTGTTTTTATTTCCTTGTTTACCGAGTTTTATTTTATTTAATCTTTTATTTTTTCTCATTTTATTTTGTTCCAGTAAACAGACCGATATCTGCGAGCTTCTTATGCAAATGCTGTGGATAATCAGGTTCTGCCCCACCTTTGCTCCAATCGTCGCTATAAACGGGAGACACACCTCCAAAAGGAGCAAAGCTATTGGAAGCTGACATTGCAACAATGGAGGGAGACTTCTCGCCCAAGGTAGTCACTCAATTCATTTTTTTTCTGTTTTCAATATCATACAACATCTAAATAACAAAAAAAAAAGAATAAAAAAATCTATGTTATGTAACATGTAATACTTAAAATTTCATGAATACTAAAAAAATCTGTTTTATTTAATTTAATATAAATAGATTTAAAGACTCCACCAATATAACCAGTCCGTGGTATCACTAGCGGATCCAGGATTTAATTTTTTTTTTGGGGGGACTCCAGCCAAAAATTTTTTTTCACATACAAATAACGATAATTAATTAAAAAAAAAAGGAAATTAACTTCCTATATGAAATGGTGTTCAAGTGGTTCTTGAAGTCCTATTAAATCTAATTACAGGAACAAGAATAAATTAAGAGATAGTTTTTAATATTTTTTTCTGTAAAACATTTTACCATTTTTTTGGGGGGGTACTTCAACCCGAAAGCTTCCTCCCCCCTCCACTGTAGATCTGCCTGTGTGTGGTACAGACCCGTTTTTATCAAATTATTAACATCCTTCTGAAACTTCCCAAATAGATTCATCTCCCTGGGAAATCAAGAAGAAATTGTTACCAAAGTTATCAAGTGCCTAGATAATGAAAGACTTAAACAACATATATGACAAGTTTATAAATTATGATCCTTTGCAGATTTATTTTTATTTTTTATTTATTTATTTTATTTATTTGTTTACTTTATCTCATTTTATTTTAAAAGTTCATTTGGTTATTAATTTCAACTCATTTATTGATTTTATTTCTATTTTTTTAAAGTTTATTTATTTATCTATTCTATTTTATTATCTATAAGTGTCTATTGTTATTTTTATATATTTATTTCATTCTATCAATCCTTTTATTTAATTGTGTTATTTATTTAGTTATTAGTTGTTTATTTATTCATTTATTTAGTTAGTTATTTAATTATGTTATTTTTATTTATCTATTTCATTCTATCAATCCTTTTATTTAATTATTTTTATCCTTATTTTATTCTTATTTTTTGGACCAATCACCCAAATAGTATAAAAGTAGTGTTATTATAGTTGATCGGGCGCCGATGACCTAGATGTTTTGCGCCCAGACATCGAAACAAACAAACAACAAGCTTCATCTTATTGTAACATACAAATATTTTATTTATGTAGTAAATTCTTGAAATTAGGGTGTTTTCAATCTGGAGGTCAGCAAACTTTGCCTATGTAATTAAGTACTAAAAACTCGTAAATACCCATTTGATTTCCCTTTAGATAGTAAGATGACTTGAGCACAAAATCGAGTAAATTTTTGAAGGCCATGTTTTTTTTCTCGATTTTTCTATTATATTATCGTAATGATTCGAATGGAAACAAATAGGTATTTATGAGTTTTTAGTACCTAATTAAATAGACAAAGTTTGCCGACCTCCAGATTGGTCTGTACCAGGGACTAAATGGGTTTGTAATTTATTAAATATAATTTAATAAAAAAAAGTTTAATTTTGTGGATATGGTTGGACCTCTGTATGTATATACGCTGTCCCGTAAGTATAGGGAAATTTTTATCGGAGTGATAGCAGCCTATAGAAAAGTTTATATAAACAATGGGCCAATTCTCAACAGAAAAATAGAAAATCCAAGTTTAGTATTTTTTAAGAAAAAAAACAATAACATAATAAATGTTTAATTTAAGTAATTAACAATTGTTTCACTGTAAACTAAATAAAATTTTCTCATTGTTAAAATCATTTAAACAGGGCTTTTGAGTGACTAAACTTGGCTAAGTTTGGTTTTTAAAAAAATCATAATTTATTGGCAATTTTTTTTATCATTATCCAACTATACTATAGATACTCCACTTTTAGAAAAATTTCTTCGTTTAATAAACTTGAAGTTCATATTAATTTAATTCAGGTTTATTAGGAAAGTTCTTGAGATTCGCCTCAGGTTGTGTAAAGAAATTATTTCAACTTCTATACAGTCGCCTAACAGTGCTCGTATTTTCAGCAAAAATGACTTCAATTAATTGTTGCAAAGCTTATACTTCTTGTTTTTTGATGATCTGAGATTTATTTTAATATATATATATATATATATATATATATATATATATATATATATATATATATATATATATATTTTAGGAGTTTCCACTAGTAGTGGGTTTCCTTAACCTAAACCTTGGATGGCTTCTTTCCATAATATTCTATCTAAGGTCCATTCATCCTGTGGACCATTACCCATCATGAATTCCTCCACTTCATTATCCTAGGTCTTCCTTGGTCTTCCTCATCTTCTTCTTTCCCTAGTTTTCCATAAGTGGACTTCTTTGGATAGTCTTCCTTCAGGCATTCTTTTCAAATGTCCATACCACTTCGGTCGTTTTATCTCAATCTCTTCCAGAATAGTTCTTTTAGTCTCCATCTATTAATAAACATAATTGCCTAAATACATGTTTTATTTATAAATAAAAAAGTAACAATAATAATGATTTTTAAATATTTTTCATATGGAGTATTTACAAAACTGTGTTCTCCCAGATTTCTGTCATAGTAATTGATTTATATTTACAAATGACAAATTTTATGTTACTAGTCCTAAAATTAATTTTTAAAACAAAAAAAAACTGCTAATTGCTTCAATTATTTTCATAAAAACGTAAATCTTAGCACTAGAAACATGAAATTTGTCACTTATAAATATGGATCAATTCCTTTGACAGAGATTTGGGAGAAAAATACAGTTTTATAATCACTTTACATGAAAACTATTATTATTATTTTTTTATTTATAAATAAAAAGTGCATTTAGGAAATTATTTTTTTATAATATATTCCAGATCATGGAAAAATAAGAGATAAAAGATTTGCAACAGTTAATTGTAATAAATTTTGTTGAAAATACAGGCACTTTTAGGTGACAAGATGAAAAATCACAACATTTCTTTCCACAAATTGAAGTGAATCTCAAGAATTTGCCTAATAAACCTCAATTTAATTAATATGGATGCCAAGCTTATTAAACGAAGAAGTTTTTCTAAAAGTGGTGAGGTATCTGTATAATAAAAAATCGCCAATAATTTGATTTTTTTTTTAAAATCGAACTTTAGCAAGTTTAGCGACTCAAAAGTCCTCTTTAAATGGTTTTAATATTGACAAGCTCTATTTTTATTTGAAAAAAATTTAACTAGTTTACAGTGAAACAATTGTCAATTACTTAAATTAAATAAATAGTCAATTACTGCAATTAAATCATTGTTTGCAAAATTAATGTATAATTCTTATGTAAATCAATAGAGTCAACTAACCATCTACATTTTTTAAGTTGAGTGAGTTATTGATTTTTTCAATGAAATTTTTTTTCATTTTTAATTAATTATATGTTTTCAGTATTTATACGGTTTCGGCAATGACTTTATGAGCGAGGATCCTAGGACTCCTGGATCACTTCCAAGGGGCCAGAACAATCCTCAGCGTTGTCCGTACGGTTTATATGCAGAACAACTCTCAGGAACTGCCTTCACTGGTATTCATCCTATATATTTTAATTTATTTTAAAAATATTATTATTATTTTGTAATGATCTTATTTATTTTTACAGCTCCAAGAGGAGAGAACCAAAAATCATGGTTATACAGAATCAGGCCATCGGTTATTCATGGCATTTTTAAAAAAGTAGATCAGAATAGAATTACTATTAATTGGAATGAAAGGCCGCCAAATCCAAATCAGGTAAGTCATTTTTTAAGAATAAAGATATTTATAGAAAGAATAATAGTCACTGTTACAGACCCCTTTTTATCGAATTGTTAACATCCGTCTGGAACTTTGTAGTTATTTCCATCTCATAGTAGCCTACAACTATTTTATTTATGAAAACTCTTGAAATAGGGGTGTTTTAAATCTGGAGGGGGCCGAACTTTGTCTATTTAATTAGGTACTAAAAACTCGTAAATACTCATTTGCGTTCTACTTGGATCGTAAGGTAATTTGATCACAAAATCGAGAAAATAGGTGGCATACAAAAATATTGGGCCGTTTGTCCTATATAACTTCGTTATTTTGAAAATTTGGAGGTGTAAGTCACGCCAAATGGCTCAATATTTATGAAGGCCACCTTTTTTCTCAATTTTGTGATTAAATTATCTTACGATCCAAGTAGAAAGAAAATGAGTATTTACGAGTTTTTAGTATCTAATTAAATTGACAAAGTTTGTCCCCCTCCAGATTGAAAACACCCCAATTCCAAGAGTTTTCGTAAATAAAATAGTTGTAGGTTACGATGATATGAAACTATTTACGAAATTTCAGGCGGATGTTAATAGTTCGATAAAAAGGGGTCTGTACCACGGACTATAAACTTGGTACTACTAACCTTGACGTTTGTGAACATTAAGATTGTAAAAGTGTAAATAAAATGTAAATTGATTAAAAATTACATTTCATCATTCATAATGCTATCAGGAAACATAATTTATAATACTTTTTTTGTAGTTTATAGTGTTTAGTATAGTATAACATTATTTTTATTTTCATTATTTCATTAACTTTATTTCAGATTCGATGGAGACCTTTCCCACTACCTTCGACGAATGTTGACTTCGTCGAAGGGATCTACACAGTGTGCGGTGCCGGCGATCCTCGACTCAGGGTAGGACTTGCAATACACATATATCTCGCAAATACATCGATGAAGAATAAGGCCTTCTATAATTCTGATGGAGACTTTCTCATTGGTGAGCAAACATTTTTACTTATTTATAAATTTTATCAATCAACGCACCACTCCTCCCTTCCCCACCCATGGTTTCATCTGCATTAAATTTTGGTTGTACCTGTCTCTTTCTCATACAAATGATAAGTGCATGATGAAATTTATGTAGATAAACAACTTATCACTCCAAAAACTGACAACAGAATTGTCCAGTTTGATGACTATATTTGCAAAGTTGTTTAAATCTATCCTTCTAATATACATTCATAAATTTAAGAGCAAATTAAAACAAAAAACTAAGTTGTGTGCTTTAGACCACATGATAGAAGTGAGAACATCAACAAGGCGAGATTAATAACATGAAATATAAATTATAAATAATAGTTCATTATAAAGAGGATGAAGTGCTCAACATTTCCCTTGCTTACAGTATGCAGGTCCGATTTTTAGTTTCTGAGATATTTTAATCCAAATTTTCCATAAAACACCTCCATTTGGTTTTCGACTCAATTTTTTCTCTTTTACATCTCTAGCACAGTGTCACGTTATGATACAATTTTTACTAATAGATCATTACAAAGAGGATGAAATGATGAACATTTTCCTCCCTAACAATATGCAGGTCTGATTTTTAGTTCAAATCAAACCCAATTATGCAAAAAAATTTCAATTAGTCGACTCCAACTGATTTTACCCAAGTGTTACACATCAGAAATCTGACGGCTCAATCTAATTCACATTCCACAAAAAATTGCATAACATGCCTGATGAAGTTTTCACTTCAAAAATCACACGTTTTAATCGAGTAATATTTAGAAAATTTATGTTTCAATTTAATTATATGGTTATTTAGTTTCAATATCACCACTAATGATAGAGCTATCTATACAACCCTAATGAAACTATGACACCTGGGTGTATAATAGTTGAGAGATTCAAATATAGATGCCGCTACATCTTCATTTACATATTCTGACTGAATAAATGCATGTTATTGTATGAATAACAAACATTTTGGGGTTCGTTGATTACAATGGAAGAGTAAACTACTGCATAAAATTAGTTACTTCTTATTTCCCCCCTCTTCAATTCTTAATCTTTAAAAATTTTCCTAGTGCTTTGTGGGGAACTTATAAAGCATATTTCTTAGGACCTTATATTTTCAATATCTGTTTTAAAAATTCAGATTTCTTATTCTAGATGAAGCCATTGTATTTTTTATGTAATAATTTATAATCTTGAGTATTGAGTATTTATTTTTCATAAATTATACGGACCTGTAGTCCACAAAAACTTTTCTACTTTAAGCACACCAGTGTCGCTATCTTTTTCCCTTTCTGATTCTCTAACTCAGTGTTACGTTCAAAATATAATTTTGAATTATAGCTCATACAAAGAGGATGGAATGTTGAAAATGTCCCTTGTTTATATTATGCAGGTTAAAATTGAGTCTGTAAGGGGGTCAATAATTTGTCATAACTCTATCTAGTGCAACAGAAAATTGAATAGAAACATATAATTTCTTATTTTCGTAAATAAATTTTAGAATATAAATTCAACTTCTGTGAATCAATTTCTGAATTCTGTATGGTATTTACATTTTTGTCCAAATGTTCAAAACAATCATTATTTGTTTTTTCACCTTTTTCTCTCTAATACGAAGTCATTTTAACATACAATTTTGAATAATAGCTTATTAAAAAGAGGGAGAAATGCTGAAAATTTGCCTCGCTTACAGAATGCAGGTCCGATTTCTAGTTTCTGAGATATTTTAATCCATATGTTCAACCAAACTCGTTATCATTTGGTTTTTGTCACTATCTATTTACCTTTTTGCCTCTTTAACACAGTGTCGCATTAAGGTACAATTTTGAGTAATAGTTCTACACAAAGAAAATAAGATTGTGAACATATCCCTCACTTAGAGTATGCAGCTCCGACTTTTAGTTTCTGAGATATTTTAATCCATACGTAAAAATCCATAAAAAAACTCACTGGAGTGCTTAAAGTATAAAAAGATTCCACAATTTTATTAGTTTATTGACCATTCTGTTTTAATTCTTTTTCAGTTCCACAGCTCGGAACCCTTGACATTAAAACCGAGTTTGGGAGATTGATAGTGGAACCAAATGAAATATGTGTCATACCAGTATGTATATACTATATTATCAATTGAATTTTAATGATTTATATAAAGTAAAACTAATTTAAGGAATTTTAAATTTAATTTAATTTATTATAGCAAGGAATAAAATTTAGTGTTGATTTGAATGGAGCAAGCCGAGGCTATATCTTAGAGGTATTTGGATCGCATTTCTCTCTTCCCGAACTTGGACCTATTGGTAAGAAATTAATTTATAATGCTATAATCTGGTTATAATCAATTCTTGTTTATTATTGTTGTTAACTCAAACTTTGAAGAAAAAAAAAAACAATAAATTATTAAAGCAAACAGTCATTATGTAAACTAAGAGTTTTCTTACACCATATTTTCTCTTTAAATGTTTCACTTAAATTTTCTGTTTCAAAGTTTATGGCTCCTTCAAGAACTTACTTCTTGTAAATTGAATTTGTTTTTAACTGTACTTTTTTTTAGATCAGTAGCAGGAGGATAAGGTGAAAGTAATTGATAACTTTTTTGTCAAATGAGAACTTCATTTTCATGAGCTTATTTAAAATTTAAAATTTGTAAAATACATATAGTATCAAATATTGAATGTTTAATGTTAAAATTTCAGGAGCTAATGGACTTGCATACGCAAAACATTTCGAATACCCCACCGCTCGATATGAAGAGATAGAAGAAAAATATATGATCTTCACCAAATACCAGGGAAGTTTGTTTGCCGCTCTGCAGTCCCACAGCCCTTTCGACGTTGTCGCGTGGCAGGGCAACTACGCTCCTTACAAATATAACCTCGAAAGGTTCATGACAATCAACACTGTCTCTTATGATCACTGTGTAAGTTTAATTTTCTAATATATATTACAATAATATATTATTCAGGTGGTTTCGATTAACAACAACTAAATTTAACAATTTTGTTGATTTTTGTCACTGAGTTACAATTTAAATTATTATTCTTAAACTATTGGGTTCGCAATTAAGTTCTTTCAGTTTTTCAGGGTGAAATAAAACTCAATGTATTATAGACATAAAATTGATTTTAATCTACAATATATTGACTATTATTTAATATAACTTTACCCCATCTTTCCACTAACTGCATAATGCCATGTTCATAGAATGTCTGGAGTTTATTTTTAAAAAACTGATCCAAGTGGTATGTCATCTTCCTTTTGGAATTTCTTTCTATTTGTGGAGTTCTGCAGAGACCGGAATAAGTGGTAGTCACTTGGAGCTAGGTCTGGTGAATAGGGAGGGTGGGGCCAAAGGTCCCTTCCAAGGCTCAATAATTTATTGTGAGTGACCAATGAGGTGTGCTGCCTTGGGTTGTCTTGGTGGAACACAATAGCCTTCCGATCATTCATAACTCTTCAGGATGTTCTCCAAATTCGATGTTACTATATCCGTTGGAATGCTGAATTATTGCTCTTCAAAGCCGAATAATAAATAGTTTTTTGATTTAATGTCTACATGAGGAATAAATAAACAAAAACCCTTTACAGGTTTTTATTTTTTATCTCCATTTGTAGTTTGTTTACGACTGATGTCCTGTTGATTTCATTTTGTGTAGTTTATCTGGCCCTAAATTCCTGATAAATTTCTTGTAGATAGCTAGTCATATTGAAATTATTACATTTTTTGTGACTTTCGAAAAAAAATCATGAGAGGGACCCAAACATTAAGCCTGAAAACATAGCCGAGCTTGTGCAAATGGTTTTCTACTCTTGTGTGCAGCACATTTAGGGGAATAGCAATCTCCTCGCACTGATTGGGTGGGATTTAGAAACAAGATCAAAAATGCCATTGAGCATCATTGATGACAAAATTTCCTGAATGAATTCAGCAAACCAATTTTGACAGGTGCATTCGATGACATTTCATCATTCCATGAACACTGCAAATTTTTCTATGAGCTTCTGCAGCACGCTTAACTTTTTTAATATACAACAAAATATGGCGATAATGAATGATATTTTCTTCCATATTCACAGTGCAATAGCAAACACAAGGCTTAGCTAGTTTCAACAAGAGTTAACAGATATAGTTGTTGACATATTACAAACAGGATAAACAATCCACCTTAGCAATAACATCTGATAAGATGTGTATCATAGTGACATAAAAATAAACAGAAAAACCAAAAGGATTTATTTGCCAACCCAATACTATTCTTACCAGAGGTCCCTGTATATACAAATAAAATATAACTGATACTTAAGAAATCAATTTAACCTTCTCGCTGATAACAGCCACTTTAATAAATAATTCACTTTCAATTGAAGCTTGGAAAGATTTTTGTAGCATGTAGAAGGTTTTAGGTCCTGCGAGCCAATTCTTTTGATTCTCATTGGTCAAAAGTCGGATGCTTACCATCTAGAATCTTCTTCTTATTTATTTATTAATACAAGTGACCATCAAGATTTGGTATCAAATCCTTTTTTGTAAATATACACTTTTAAAAAAATGTGTGTATACAGGATGTCTCAGTTCTTACTGGCCAAACTCTGGGGGGATTATTCTAGACAAAATTTCCAACAAAAAGGTTAATTTGATGCATGAGCCTATTCCAAATGGAAAAGGAGTTAAAACCAATTTCTTTTGTTAAGGTGGTCTATTACGACTGCTGTACTGCAGCAGTTATAATACCCATACCCGAGCAGCATTTCACTGTAATCCCGATTCATGAAATATTCGGCATACATTATGGGCTTTGCGTTATTAGAACTCCTGAAAGCTCGTTTTATCATTGACCTCAGTGAATTTAATTATCTTGAACAGTTTTTGAGCAATTCGTTTTTATTCAATAAAAACGTGACCACTTTAAGAAACACAAAAAATTAGTCTTAACTCCTTTTCCGTTCGGAATTGGCTCATGCATCAAATGAACTTTTTTGTTGAGAATTTTGTCTAGAACCACCCCCCAGAGTTGACCATTAAGAACTGAGACACCCTGTATGTACAAATAAAAGGTTTCTTGTTTTTTTCTTATTCCATTTCATTAAATTCTACATTGTGTTTTTATAAAAAACATTTTAATCCTCTTAATTTTCTCAGCATTTAAGTTTTTTAGAAATGTTATGTCTTTCTCTTGTGTTAATTAGAATTTTCTTTCTTTGCTATATTTTCTTAAATATAAACAGCATTTGCCGTGAGTCTTCTGGCCTCTTACAAACTTTGCAATTTCTGCCCTTTTCAGTTTTCATAATGTTGAGAAATTTCTTTGTTCGCCCTTGATAAATCTGCAGTCTTATTATTTGTAGTCTCTTTTGTCATTATAGTCGCTGATTCAGTGGGTCAAACTTGTCAAACCATGGGACAAGAATTATAGTTGGCTATGCTTGATAATGGTCTCTCTCTTTTTATTTGCGTCTCCAGTCGTACCTATCTTGCCATTCCTTTATTGCTTCTTTCTTTAGCAATCTTTAGAGATCCGTCATGGGTACCTTGGTGTTCTCTTTTACAGCTTGTCCCTGCAGATTTGTCAGCAGCCTCATTTCTGGACAATTATATTTGTCTCGTTATTTTTATAACTTTCAATAAGTATAAAATAATTTTAATATTAATAATAATATTAAATTAAAAAAATTATTGTTATTATTACTTAACAAACATCTGTAATAATCTCTACCATATATCATTGATTTATTACAAATAGTCATTTAATAACATTTCAGATAATTATATCATAAATAACTTAGATGAATTTTCCCATTGTGAAGTAAAAAAATTGTTGTTTTAGTATCGATAAATAAAATCGAAATTAACAAAAACGTTCTTAAAAGTACAGCTCCATAAAAAAATGTAATTCGTGACTTCTTGCAATAAGCCGGACAATATTTGTTATTTTTAAATTAATAGAGTTTTTAAGTTTTTTTATTTGGTATTCTCCAACATTAAAAAGTTTTTTATGGAAAAAATAATAACTTTTAACTATTAATTGACGAAGAAGGTTAAAATTATTGCATTTAATTTATTTTTTGTTTTACAAGATTTCTTTTTTATTTGTTTTTTTTCAGGATCCTTCAATATTCACTGTTCTCACCTGTCAATCCCAAAAACCTGGAACAGCATTGGCCGATTTTGTTATATTTCCTCCTCGGTGGGCTGTCGCAGAACATACATTCAGGCCACCATACTACCATAGTAAGTTACAATTTCTTCTATATTTGGATATAAATATAAAATAAAGATTACGTGGTTGAGGAATCTCGTAACTTCAGGCATGACATTAATAGTATTAACTGATGGGCTTTGGAAAATAAGTTGATCTTAAATCAAGCAGAAACTAAATCAATTCTCATTGGTTCTAGTTCCTTCCTCAAGATTATTCCCTGTTATCACTTACTATATTTATAGTCCGTATAGTATTCAATCCCTCCCTATAAATCTTGCCTATTTAATCACTTCCTATCCGTTCAGTCCCCATAAAATTGTAAGTAGATGTTGTAAATATGTATATAAATTCTAAGGTTTTTAAAAATATTTTTATGCTTTTTTTTTTAATTCAGAAGTTATAAGACACTTATAATTTTTTATTTATTATGTTTATTCGTTTTAATTTTTTGTGATAATTCTCCGAAGCCCACATTTCTGTATCTGCATATTATTTTAAAGGGACTTGTCCCAGAATAAATAAATTATTATTATTTTGAATTTCGTATTTCCTCAGACATTGCTGGGAATATTCATCTACCCAGGCCTAGGTCAAGGATTAGACTCAAATTTTAGACTATGTTTAAAAATTTTCTGACGATGTTCGCCGTACCTAGGATAATTGCTTTCTGCCCTTCTTCCAGTACTTTTTCTGGCAGTTTCAACTTCTCAATAAAGCGGATGGTATCTTCTGGGGTGAGTATATGCTGGAGATTAATACTGGAAATACTTGTATATAATCCAGTCTATAAAGTTGCCAAAGTTCCTGCCATAAGTCTTGGTACTTTCTTATCTTTTCAGATATCATTTTTCCGATATTATCATTGGTAGAGACCACAATATCAATGACATAACTACTTTTTGTGTTTCGGTCAATTAAGGCTATATCAGGTTTGTTATTTGTTATTGTGTGATCAGTAATTATAGAACGATCCCGATATATTGTTTTACTTTTCCCAGACAGTACCTCTTGTGGCTTGTACCAATAGTAAGGAACCCGATCAGTAATCATGTTATATAATAAAGCTTTGTGCACAATCTTGGCCAGGTTATCGTGCCTCATCAGGCATTCCTTACCTGCCAACGCTTCACATCCTGATGATATATCCTGGATTGATTCAGTTAACAGTTTTACTTAGGCAACATTGATCACTTATATCTTCTCCACATATATATTAGCTATAAGCATTGGTGGAAACAACCTGATCCTGAATTACCAAAATAAATTCTTCTATTTCAGAAAATAAATATCCTTTTTTTAGCCAATTTTTAGAAACATTATTGTTAATTCACAATTGAGAAATAGAATTGTGAAAGCGACCATGTAGTGCTTTATTTTTCCATCCTTCGATCAGAGTCTCTTCTGTAGGGACATCTTTGTGCTCTATTGAAATCAAGTTTAAGGCTGTGTAGCCATCATCCAATGACCTTATTGCTGACTGCATAGAAGAGTTACAGTGTATAAAGGAACATCTTAAATTATTTTCTTGTTCTCTGCAGCTTATTAATAAACAGACAAGCCCCCTTCCTCCTTGTTATTATTATTATTATATTTCAACAACATTCTAATTAAATTCCAAAATTTTATAAAAAAAATCTTAGAGTTATCTCAGATCAATAACTAAACTGATATAACCATATTTCATTTATCACTCAAAAATCGCATCCTTAAACTAGAAGTACTCTTCATCTTCTATTTTCTTCCCTTATTTTCTCTTAGAATTATCTAGGGAGCATGAGATGCGACAGAAAAGATTAATGAATTGTTTCCTAAGATTTATTTTTGGTATTTTCAGATGCTCTCACCGATATTCTGAGCGAGGAAGGTTATGGCCTTATTTCCAAAGTTAACACGCTCTTATTAATAATAATAATATTAAAGTTTATTTATGCAGGGACGAGTCCCTTTAGAATAATACCAAATGACAGAAATGTGGGCTAAGGAGCATCAGAGATAAACAGTAATACATACACAATAATCCTTAGTTCTTTCCTTTTCCATTCCTTGAGTACAAACAATCCTGTATTCTTGACCTCTTAATCCTGCGTTCTTCTATCCACTCCTTAAATATAAGGTCTCAAATTTCTGATTTGTGTAATTCCTCTCACAAAACAGCTTCTTTTTAAAAATTCATATTGAAGGTACCTTCTTTTGGAATTCCTGATTAATTCCATTTATAAGTCTCCCTCCCTAACCTCATTAAAACACTGTTTATTTCTCCGTCTCCTCAACTATCAATCTTCTGTGTGCATGTTAAGAATACATACAGTTCTATGTAGGTTGGTAAAAATATCTTATTAATTTTAACTTATCTTTTTTATTTTAATTCATTTTTTATTTGTTAATTTATCTAGAAATAATTTGAATTAAGTTGTGATCAATGCTGCCAGACAAATGCTTTTTGAAACATGTAATTTTGTTATTCTTGAAGAGACTAAATGTCTCAGTATAAAGAAATTTTTCATTCATTCATAAAATTAAAGAATCTTATTTATTTATTTTTTTTAAATCAGGAAACTGTATGTCGGAATTCATGGGTTTGATACAAGGCGGTTATGAAGCTAAAGAAGATGGTTTCTTACCCGGAGGAGCGTCGCTCCATTCTATCATGACCCCTCACGGCCCTGATTCAGTTTGCTTTGACAGTGCCTCTTCAGCAGATTTAAAACCTACCAAAATTGCTATCGGTGATATGGTAAGTATATAAAAATTCTTATTGTTTCGATGTGAAATATAAATTTTTTGACAGTATTACCATATTGTATTATAATATCATATATTATGTTACTGTTCCAAAAGTATCATGATCTGAATGATGCGTGTTCAAAGATCACATCGCAGATACATAGAATTCTGAAAACAGCCGAATGTGTTAACATAATACCATCTTGAAGTAACACTGATATTTTTGTATAATTAGGTTACCTAATATATGATTGTTTCATTTTAAGAAATAACTAAGAATTACATATTTTCTTAATAACCTATAACTTTTTGGTATAGAAATTTTTTACTTTTCCAAATTTGATAATGAATACATTACTTAACGCTATTATTTATACTTAATATTTTTATTTTTAATAATTATTAATTTAATACTAAAGGGCCCCTTATACGATCAATATTACTGAAGTATTAAAATTGAAGGCAATATATTGAAGTCCCCCTCACACCTATCAATTGTATTTAGTCAATATTATGTCAGTTGCGACCTTGCTTCTCCAATGAAGTAGTTATCTTCCTTCATTTATCTGAACATGAATAGTAGTGAATTTCATATTATATTTTCATTTTTATATATGAAGGTTATCCATATTCCACCAATATTTTATTTATTTTTTATTTTATCCTGACGTTTCGGCCAACACTAGGACCATTTTCAAGTCTTAATTGATTCCTCTAATTATTAGTTGGATACCAGGCTTAGTATCAAACTATATGTAGTGGATCACAGTGAAATTGATGATACATCCCATAGAAGAATAAAATAAGATACTTGAATGGTACTAAATGGTTTACTTACAGTAAACAAATAAAACCAGAAACTCTTCAATGGATTGATTTATGTTCTCCATTCAAATATGTACAAACACAATAAAATTGAAATATTCAAATGTGATTATTTTAAAAAAACTGGACAATTTTACCTCACAGTCAAAATGATACACCTCACTTCTTATTAACTTTTATATAATATTCAATACCTTGAAGGCAGGCCATTATTTTCTACCTCTTCATTCAGTCTTTTTGTGATAAGTCGATCAATGTTTTGGTGAATTTTAGGCTTAGCCTGTCCCATTCTTCGAGGAGATATTTTTGAAGTCTTCTTTGCTAAAAAATTTGTGTTTTCTAATTTCTACTTCCAATTTTGCCCACAGATGTTCTATTACATTAAGATCTGTAGTGGGGTTTTTATAATGTTAAGGCAATTATAAAGTAGCTATTCCTTATCTAACAAGGCGGAGTGTTTGGAATAATTATCCTGATAAATACAAAATTTGTTTTTTATCTCCAGCTTTTCCACTATTACTTTCAAATTTCTTCTCAAAATGTCTATGTAAACGAAGCTGGGAGCAGGTTGGTTTTCTTTTTTGTTTCTTATTTCAGCCTTCACGTTCTTTTTTTCCTCCTTCCTTTCATTTCTTTTCTCTGCTTTAACTCTTTATTATATTTTACGTTGTCTGTACATTTTGATAGACTTTACAATATCTCAATTTTCTATCTAACTATTCTATTTGCAATATCTTAATTTTACTATTTATTTTCATTTCTTATATAACTTCATATTCCTTTTTCTGTTACATTTTATTCTAAGATTACCATTTTAATACTTATGCCACCTTTTGATTATGTTTACTTCATCATTCCACACTTTGTAACGGTTATTATTATTTATCTCTTAGTTCTTACTATTGTCATTATTCTACCCACTTAATTTTACTTTAATTTTTTTTTTTTTTTTTTTTTTACCTTTTTCATGTTTCTCATACCTTGTTATCTGGTTCTTTTCTTAGCCCTGATGAAGGCCTGAACTTCAGGTCGAAACGTTGGCAAATGTCAAAATAAATATTATCATTTATTTTTCTCTTCTTATTTCTGACTGATCACCCCAACCATTCTTCTCTTCATTATTCATGACAGTCAACCATTTACCCACAATTATGTCTATGTAAACATTTTTATTCACTATACCATCTGTAAAGGGAAGATTTCTTAAACTTTAAGCCACTATACACTCGCACACCATAATACTGCCACCTCTAGGTTTCCTCCAAACATAGGAAAATCCACAAAAAACATATAACTAGGATATTTAATTAAATAAATAAATAATTATTTTCAATGTAATACAAATTGAACTATTTATTTATTAAATAATTGCTATAAATATGCTGGTGTATCATTTTGAATGTGAGCCCCTGCCTAATAATATAGATGTATTAGCAACTAACATTTTCACCTTAGAAGATAAAATTAACTTCCAGAATATATAAATTGAGGATTACATTATTCTTTAATTTTCAGGCCTTCATGTTCGAAAGTTGTATGGGCCTCTCTTTGACTGAATGGGGTGAGGTCAGCTGTAGTGCAATCGACGAGGATTACAATAAGTGCTGGCAGGATTTGAAGAAGAATTTTGATATGATGAAATTATAGTCATTTTATATTTTTATACGTTTCTTTAATAAAAAATCTGGTGCGATACATGACACGACTTTTACTTATCAGCCTATTTTCACTTTAAATTATTGTTTTAAAAAGTTAATAAATATTTAGATCATTTATTACTTTAATTATAAATTAAAATAATTAATATAAATGAAGACAATTCTGTGGAAAAATATAGTTGATTTTATGAAACTGAAGTTTTATCAAACTTTCTTCTTGAAGTATATAGTTGGAAGTTATATAGCTTTGAGTTAGTATCTGTTCTGTAATGTTTTAAATAATTGATTATTTTGTAATGTATTTTTTATTAGAAATTACACTATTTAGTTTAAATATTTATCACAAGTTTCTCAAAAGTTTTCATAGTGAGTGAAATGAAGTTTTGAAGGCATCTAGAGGTATCGACAGTGAACTATGTTTATAAGTATTATGGATACGTAATGGTTAGGTATTTTTAAATACATGGTAAACAGTAATATAAGGAAATAAATAAAAGTAACAGGTTCTTTTTAGTTTACCCAATTCTTTCTTTGTAATTAAACACTTAGATGCTCATGGCTGTATACTGTTAACTATAGGTTTATATTATTTGAATGTATATCTGACTCAATTTATGACAGTATGCGTAAATTGTTTTCAAATATTGCAAGAAAATTAATTTTTTATCTATTAAACTATTCATGTTCATAAGGAACAATTCATTCTTAGTTTCCTCATTCCAAGTATTCCTTTTGAGTTTAATGCTGACTTACAATTAAAATCTTTTGATAGTTAAAATTGTAATATTTTAAAAATTATCCTCCGCTAGAAGTTAATGTAATAGAATATTTTGATTGTGATGTATATCATGAAATAAATATTTAGGATTCAATCATTATTATTTTATTACAAAAGCCAAACTTCTGGGTCTTCTTCAATTCTGAATTTAAACCAGATATACAAAAGATATAGATATGTGTATAGTATAAAGACAGAAGTAAATAAAAAGAAAAACTTAATAAAGTAAGAATCAAGATAAAGTAAGAGACAGGTATATAAATAATAATAGAAATATGTACATATTGTTTTATTTTGTTTTCTGGGTATTATCTTGTATTATTTTTATTGTATTGCTTTTTGCATCAAAGAAAAGGAAGAGAAAAAAAAAACAGTCTGAAGTTCATATTTTATTTTTTTAATAGCATATTTGGGTTGTAATGTATAAAACTTATACAAAGTTTATTTAGTATATAGTATAAATTAAAAACAGCACTTAAATCAAATAAAAATAACCACTTCTATTATATATTTACTACATAAAGAATACAATAATTACCATACATAATTTAAATTTTTATTCAATTAATTATACATTGGTTGATCTTTCAAAAAATTACTTGTTTATCATTTACAATATTTCTGTTTATAATAAAATGTTTCTTGATCATCCAATATACGTAATCCATCTGAGAGATCTAGAATACTAAGAAAGTTGATTTGTCCAACTATGTTGAATATTCTAATTAAAATTTTCTAATGACTAGAAAAAAGTTCTTAATAATAAAGAAAACTATGGATAACTAACTTTCTGGTAGTAATTGGAACTGGACTATGCAAAATTGAAATAAAAATGGCAAAAATCATACAACGATTTATTGAATCAAAATTCAATTTATTCATGATTACTTTATATGTGTTTGTTACCAATCTCATAAATATTACATGAAGTGTAAACTTAATGCAAATAAGCATTAGAAATTATGTAAAAACAGGAGTAAACTTGCTTAAATATCTCAGATCATTGTATGTGCTGATATTACATCTCAGTGTGCTTATATAAAGGTTTTTTATCAACAATTTTTTTTTTGGAATACACTTTGGATTATGGTTGTATTACTGTTACATAATAAGACTTATTTCATGTAAATAATAAGAATTAAGTTAAATATATTGGTAATAGATTCTTTAAGAGAAATTTTCAACATTAATTTGAACCACAGCTTTAGTTCTGAAGGTGGATCTTTGCAAATGGTGAAGGTGCAACAGCAAATTTAGTCGTTAATCACATTTTTTATATACAGTCAATTAGTTAATTATTCATGAAAAACTTAAAGAATTCTGACAGCTTATTTTGTACCAGTAATAGACATTCGGGCTTTGGGGATAAATAGGATTTTATATAATTAAAAAACTCATTATAATATATAGTATTTAATTTTACCACATCACCGGCCAACTCCTCAAATAAATAATAATAGATGAATTGACAATCTTCAGTTATAATTACATTTATTATTATATACAAAATAATATTTAAATTAAAATGTTTTTTTAACCTGATTTAAAATAAGCCTAACTGAACTTGTTATAATAGAAAATGAATGAGTTAATGTTTACACATACTGGTATTTATTTTGATAATAGGATTATTCATAAGGATATTGTTTCTATCTTATCATTTCATTCTTCTCAAATCAAAACAAGTCGAGTCATTACCACCTCTTTTCAGAACGCTTTTTTTCAGTATTGTAACTTTATAATTTTCAAAATAGAGATTGACACAAATGAGGAACAGTTTATTCATTTTTATTTTTTTCTTACACCTCTATACTCTTTCGAATTATGCCAGGGAGTCAAAAGAGTGACAAACGTTTTTAAATAAGTTTGATTTTAAAAGTAGCAAACTTTTGAAGAAAAAGTTTGTGCAATAAAAGTTATTCTTATACCTATATGATAAAAATTTTCTTCAAAAAGTTCAATGTTCACCCCAAATTTTTTAACAACTAAAATAAAAGTGTGAGTTTAACAACTTTTTTTGCTCTTGGCCGAGAATATAACAGTTGCTATAATAGGAAAGTATAGCAAAGTATAGGAAACTATATAGGCATTTCTGAAATGCCAATATTTTTTTTTGTATAGTTCTATAAAATATATAAAAAACATATTTCTGCAATTACTTACTTTTTGCCTAAAAACCTTTTATGAATAAGCTTCAGAATAACTGTTTGTACGGAAGTTTTATTAAAATAGTCAATTGGATAAAAGTTTTAAAATAACTTTATCAAAAATTTATCATAATGAAAACGTTAAAGTTAAATAAAAACTTCATATAAGTGAAAAAAAGGTATAAGTTTAACTTAAACTTTTTTAAAATAAAAGTTAACTAATATTTTCAATCCCTGTTTATATGTATTTATTTATTACAAGTATTTATTTACAAAGAATTTATAATTTTTAAAAACTTTGTAATATAACAATTTAATTATAATGAAACAATAACTAATATATATAAATTGTTTAGGTATAGCTAATCTATTCACCTTCTTGAAGAGAATGCTTAGAAATGATAAAACTACCATGTTGATTGGAGATGTCTTTGGAAAGAAATGGCATAATTACGAATGAGGCCATTGACAAACAAATCACAAATGAAACAAGATATCCTGCCATGGAAATTTACTTCAGTTGAATCCACATCAGAAAAATTAATATTTTCAAGACTCAAAATTGAGGGCATGCAGTCTTCACCCATGTATACTTAATCAGAGGCCTGGAACCACCACTCTGAGAAACAAGCAACTCTCCATTGACACTAGAATGAGACTGTGTACTTTCCAATATGGCTAAAGAACTTGAAGATAATGAAGGCAGGATCCAAAGAATAATTCATATAATTAGTGCCATTAAAATATTGTCATTACATTTAATTCTTGTGTTCATTATTCTAATTATTCTTGTCATTTAATTTTTGTAATCATTGTAAACAATTGATGTTATTTATTTTTTGTATTTTAGAGATGGATATGTGTTTGTTTGTGTATATATATGTGGATATATAGCCTGTTGAAATTGTAAAGATAAAGAATGATCAGTATGTGTAGTTAAAATATGTTTTTATTGAGTTTGTCTACAATAATCAATCATTAGATCATTATAATGTAGTCATTAGATCATTATAATGTAATCATTAGATAATTATAATGTAATCATTAGATCATTATTGTAATCATTTAATTATTGACATTCCAATTATTTGTGCTATTTAATACTTGTAATTATTATAAAATAAATAAAGAATATTTTAATAGATATTGTATCGATTTGAATCAACATTGTCAGGTGACAAGTATGTATACTTAACAAAAAGTAATAAGAGAATAAGTGAAGCAATCATTTTTCAGGAAAACATTTAAAGGTTTGATACAAGAGTTGAAAAGAAAAGGGCTCATCTACCCCAAAACTTAAAATTATCAAATCTTATATGTACTTCTACTCTTAATACTTTTATTGAAAGATGTATTTTGTGTGTATTATTCATATTTCATTAGATTCTTCAAGATTATTTAATATTTTCAAGAAGAATTGAAATTATTTTATCATAATATAAGATGGTACATTTGTAATGAAGATCATGATAGAAAGAAAGAAGATAGAAATGGCAAATTTATTAATTCTGTGTAGATTTTTTAAATTCTTTTATTATAACAAATATTGGAACCATTTTCTATATATGTTTGATCTTATACTCAATCTTGAGTGCTTCTATACAGAAATTACAAGATGTATGTATTTGTTGGATGTATATTGTTTCAAATAAATGTATTATTCTATTTTTCTTCTTTAAATCCTGAAGAATTCCCTTAGTCAAATCCCTCTATTCCTTTCCCTTTTTAATTTTACTCAGTTAACAACAATACAATCTTTAATTAGTTATTTAAATAAAATAAATTAAGCATACTGACTGAGTATGCTATATTTTCTAAATGAAAATATATCATAAATGTTATGTAAAAAGAGTGAATTCATCAGATTGTAGTTTCATAACAATTTGTGAATAGGAAATTATAACTTCAGATTCTCTCATATAAGAATGTCGAAAACATCAGTTTCCTTGAAAATTGTTTTTCTTTTAAAAGTAGTGTATTGCTTGGAATCACGTTTTTTACAGAACAAGATATAAGATGATGTGAAATCGAAATGAATATATTATATAAAAAATATTAGTTAATCTAAGAAATGAATTATATTATATAAGAAAAGAGAAAGAAATTTATGAATTAAGGAAAAAAGAGAAAGCATTTTGAATTTTTTGAACAATTCTAAAATATTTTGATCAATTTGCAGCATGAAAAACAAATTCTATACTATAAAATTTATTAAATGGTGAAAATTTGAAGATTTAGGGTGAATTTAGAAAAAAAAAGGAATTTTTAAATATATTTAGTCAATTTTGAGCATGAATAAACAAGAAAAAAACTGCTCCCAGAAGTATCAGACGCACCAATTCCTATTAAAATAGAGATTAAATTCTGATAATTTGTTGCATAATATGAACCACAATTTTAAATGAAAGCCAGTGTCAAAATTTAAAAGAACAACATTGAGAAAACTGAGAATCAATTATTTCCTATGAACTTGAATAATTTGATAGGTAGAAAATTGTAGAACTTACCTTGAACATTTGAACAAAGAATTTAACTAACACTTTTACTTTGAATCAGATATATATTCAGAAGATATAAATATGTAGTTAATAATACGTACAGAAATGAGCATCAGCGTTTGATTATAAAGAAAGAATAGGGTAAGCTAAAAACATTCTTCACAGAAACACAAAAAGTATTAGTTTTATAAACTAAACAATGCAATACATTCCATATCTATAATATACTATTTTGTATTTATGTATATGAATTTAACTTATGCACTTGTATACTTTACTTAGTAATTCTGTATTATAAATGAGAAAATGTATTGTAATATAGATGGTTATTTTATTTCTCTTAAATGATGTTTGTAATTTTGTAAAATATATAATCAATAAAATCATGTAAAAGTTTTATATATTACAACCCGAATTTTCCACAGTAAAAAATAAAATTTGAACTTCAGACAGTTTATTTTTCTACTTTCCTTTTATTTGATTCAAAAAGAAAATTAATAGAAGTAAATGCCGATAAATTAAGTGATGAGGATATAAATAAAGTAAAATAATTAATTACAGAAATGAGCATTGGTTATAAAGAAATGATAGAGTAAATAAAAACAACTCTTCTCAGAAACACATTTATTTGTATTCTTCTTTTATGCCTTACCATAAATGTAAAAATAGATAACAAAATTATTACATAGCCATAATATTTATAAATACAGTTCATTATCGATGCCTCTAGATGCATTTAAAACTACACTTCACTCACTCCATACTTTAGAGAAATACATTTATTTGTATTCATCTATTACGATCTACCATATATTTAAAAATACAGTACACAACTATTTCATATCTGTCTTTATAAACACAGTTCACTGTTGATACCTCTAGATTCATTCAAAACTTCATTTCACTCACTATATACACTTTTGAGAAACTAGCGATAAATAATTGAACTAAATTCTGTAATTTCTAATGAAAAAAACATCATGAAACAATATATTGCTTAAGACATGATAGAAACAGACACTAACTTAGGCTATAAAACAGTTAAGACAATATACTTCTGAAAGAAAACATTTCATAGAATTTATTACACGCAATTTTAACTTATTAACATATCACGGAATGTCGTGGAGACCTGTCGCGTTAAGAATTAAATTAATAAACATGTAAACAATATAACAAGTCGACAGTAACAAATTTTAGTGATCGTTTATAAGGTCGACGGAATTTTGAATAATAGTTTTAAAACCCAATGAAAGAGAGCAGCACCATCCAATAAACGTATTAAATGAAATACTAGTTCTAAAATCCGTTAAAAGAGGTCAGCACTATGCAGGAAAGAAGAAAACGACACTTAGTTCAAAAAACTGTTAGCAGATAGCAGCACTATCCAGGGAACCTATGTAAGGAACAAGATACTCGAACGTAGTTCCTAAAATTGCCGCAAGAGGCCAGCACCATCCAAACAAGCATAAGCAATCGTAGTTGTAGGAGCTGCCGCTAGATAGTAGCACTACAAAGACTCCTGGTCGATTCAAAAAGTGAGCTCCTTCGACCTCCCACTATCCTGATACAAATCGACAATTTTCTCGCCAGAAATTCGAATAAAATTCGTAGTTCATGTGTTCCGCCAACAGATAGCAGCGCTATCGCTACCAGGACTGCCTCGAAAAGTGAGCTCCTGCTATATTCTACCTTCCTGATACGAAATAAAGATTTTCAACTCGGAATTCGTCCGTCTGACGGTTCTGGGGCCAGTTTTTTTTGTTTTTCTTGTTTATTCATGCTGGAAATTGATCAGAATATTTAAAAATAACGTCAGGAAAATTTAAAATAATTCCGTTTTGTTCTTATTTTACCCTAAATCTTCAAATTTACACTATTTAATCAATTTTATAGTAAAAACTTATTTTTCGTGCTGCGAATTGATCGAAATATTTTAAATCGTTCGATAAATTCAAAATACTTCCTTTTTTTTCTCACTTCTTCCAAATATAAGAAAAATAATGACAAATCTTCCAATTAGGTGCTATCTTCACCATTCATTAAATTAATACTTTTCTTTTCTATTGCTAATTTCTACCTTCCTGATACAAAATAAAGATTTTCAGCTCGGAATTTGTGCGTCTGACGGTTCTGGGGTCAGTTTTTTTTTGTTTTTCTTGTTTATTCATCCAAATATTAGGAAAATAAAAATAAATCTTCTTAATAAGTGTTATTTTAACATTTATTAAACCAATAATACTTTTCTTTCCCTATAATATCATCTATTTCTTATATTGTACAGTTATGTTCGTTCTTGTCTATTCATGCTGCGCATTGATCGAAATATTTTAGATTCGTCCAGAAAATTCAAAATGCTTCGTCTTTTTCTCATTTCTTCCAGATATAAGAAAAATGATGACAAATTTTCCAATTAGGTGCTATTTTCACCATTAATTGAATTAATACTTTTCTTTCCCTTTTCTCATATTATATTATTCTTATTATTTTGACATTTTGGGAGTGTAGGTCAGGCCAAACGGCACAATATTTTTGAAGCCCACTTATTTTCTCGAATTTTTGCCCAAATTGTCTTACGACCCAAGCGGGAAAGCAAGTGGGTATTTACGAGTTTTTAGTTCCTAATTAAATAAACAAAGTTAGATTCATAAGAAGCTACCAATTTGTAAATAGAAATTATAACTTCAGATTCTCTCATATAAGAATGATGAAAATATCACTTTCCTTGAAAACTGTATTTTTTTAATATAATGTATTGTTTGGAATCACCCTTTTTACAGAAAATAAAATAAATATATTATATAGAAAATATCAGTTAATCTAAGAAATATATATATATAATGTAAGAAAATGAAAAGAAAAGTATTAATTTAATGAATGGTGAAAATAGCACCCAATTGGAAGATTTGTCATTATTTTCTTATATTTGAAAGAAATGAGAAAAAAAAGAAGCATTTTGAATTGAAACGATTCTAAAATAGTTCGATCAATTCGCAGCATGAATAGACAAGAACGAACATAACTGTGCAATATAAGAAATAGATGATATTATAGGGAAAGAAAAGTATTATTGGTTTAATAGTGTTAAAATAACAATTATTAAGAAGATTTATTTCTATTTTTCTAATATTTGGACGAAATGAGAAAATTTTTTGAATTTTTCGAGCAATTCAAAATATTTTGATCAATTCGCAGCACGAAAAATAAGTTTTTACTATAAAATTTATTAAATAGTGTAAATTTGAAGATTTAGGGTAAAATAAGAACAAAAAGGAATTATTTTAAATTTTTCTAAGTTATTTTTAAATATTCTGATCAATTTTCAGCATGAATAAACAAGAAAAAAAAAAATGGCCCCAGAACCGTCAGACGCACGAATTCCGAGCTGAAAATTTTTATTTTGTATCAGGAAGGTAGAATATAGCAGGAGCTCACTTTTCGAGGCAGTCCTGGTAGCGATAGCGCTGCTATCTGTTGGTAGAACACATGAACTACGAATTTTATTCGAATTTCTAGCGAGAAAATTGTCGATTTGTATCAGGATAGTGGGAGGTCGAAGGAGCTCACTTTTCGATTCGACCAGGAGTCTTTGTAGTGCTACTATCTAGCGGCAGCTCCTATAACTACGATTTCTTATGCTTGTTGGATGGTGCTGGCCTCTTGCGGCAATTTTAGGAACTACGTTCGAGTATCTTGTTCCTTACATAGGTTCCCTGGATAGTGCTGCTATCTGCTAACAGTTTTTTGAACTAAGTGTCGTTTTCTTCTTTCCTGCATAGTGCTGACCTCTTTTAACGGATTTTAGAACTAGTATTTCATTTAATACGTTTATTGGATGGTGCTGCTCTCTTTCATTGGGTTTTAAAACTATTATTCAAAATTCCGTCGACCTTATAAACGATCACTAAAATTTGTTACTGTCGACTTGTTATATTGTTTACATGTTTATTAATTTAATTCTTAACGCGACAGGTCTCCACGACATTCCGTGATATGTTAATAAGTTAAAATTGCGTGTAATAAATTCTATGAAATGTTTTCTTTCAGAAGTATATTGTCTTAACTGTTTTATAGCCTAAGTTAGTGTCTGTTTCTATCATGTCTTAAGCAATATATTGTTTCATGATGTTTTTTTCATTAGAAATTACAGAATTTAGTTCAATTATTTATCGCTAGTTTCTCAAAAGTGTATATAGTGAGTGAAATGAAGTTTTGAATGAATCTAGAGGTATCAACAGTGAACTGTGTTTATAAAGACAGATATGAAATAGTTGTGTTCTGTATTTTTAAATATATGGTAGATGAAAACAAATAAATGTATTTCTCTAAAGTATGGAGTGAGTGTATTTATAAATATTATGGCTATGTAATAATTTTGTTATCTATTTTTACATTTATGGTAAGGCATAAAAGAAGAATACAAATAAATGTGTTTCTGAGAAGAGTTGTTTTTATTTACTCTATCATTTCTTTATAACCAATGCTCATTTCTGTAATTAATTATTTTACTTTATTTATATCCTCATCACTTAATTTATCGGCATTTACTTCTATTAATTTTCTTTTTGAATCAAATAAAAGGAAAGTAGAAAAATAAACTGTCTGAAGTTCAAATTTTATTTTTTACTGTGGAAAATTCGGGTTGTAATATATAAAACTTTTACACGAGTTTATTGATTATATATTTTACAAAATTACAAACATCATTTAAGAGAAATAAAATAACCATACAATACATTTTCTCATTTATAATATATAATTACTAAGTAAAGTATACAAGTGCATAAGTTAAATTCATATACATAAATACAAAATAGTGAATTATAGATATGGAATGTATTGCATTGTTTAGTTTATAAAACTAATACTTTTTGTGTTTCTGTGAAGAATGTTTTTAGCTTACCCTATTCTTTCTTTATAACCAAACGCTGATGCTCATTTCTGTATGTATTATTAACTACATATTTATATCTTCTGAATATATATCTGATTCAAAGTAAAATTGTTAGTTAAATTCTTTGTTCAAATGTTGAAGGTAAGTTCTACAATTTTCGGCCTATCAAATTATTCAAGTTCATAGGAAATAATTGATTCTCAGTTTTCCCAATGTTGTTCTTTTAAATTATGAAAATGGCTTTCATATAAAATCATTTGATAGTTGAAATCTTAAAAATTTATAAATATTTTCCAAAAATTATCTTATGCTGATTGATAATACTATAGAACAATTTGATTATAGTTGATTTGGTTTATATTATGGAACAAATTATCAGGATTCAATCATTAGTGTATTGCAAAATACAACTCTCAATGCAAACTTTTGGGTGTTCATCAAGGATGAAATTAAATCAGACATATAATAAATATATAAATGTATATGGTATAGACAGAAATAAATAAAAAAACTTAATCAATGCAAATAAATTAAGGATGAAGAGAGTAGTACAAATATAAATAATAATAGAGCTATATATATTTCTACTTTATTTATATCTTCATCACTTAATTTATCGGTATTTACTTCTATTATTTTTCTTTTTGAATCAAATAAAAGAAAAGTAGAAAAATAAACGGTCGGAAGTTCAAATTTTATTTTTTACTGTGGAAAATTCGGGTTTTAATATATAAAACTTTTACACGAGTTTATTGATTATATATTTTACAAAAGTACAAACATCATTTAAGAGAAATAAAATAACCATCTATATTACAATACATTTTCTCATTTATAATATATAATTACTAAGTAAAGTATACAAGTGCATAAGTTAAATTCATATACATAAATACAAAATAATGAATTATAAATATGGAAAGGAGTTGATCGGGGGAGGGGTCAACTCCAGATCAACTCCTTCTCATATTATATCACGGTCAACCATCTCTCCATCATTATAGATATGGAATGTATTGCATTGTTTAATTTATAAAACTAATACTTTTCAATTTAAAAACTAGTCCTTCTACAATAGCCAAAAAAATGAATTAATTTATATTTCTTTAAAATATAACAAAATTCATGTTTCTTCTTAATTGTATATTGTAATTGTATTGTATATCTTCTGTGCTTGTTGAACAAAAAAATAAAAAATAAAACAATACTTGCTCATCAGTTATAATAATTATGCTTATGATGAAAAGTTCCTTAATCTTCCAACATACACAATCCGTCAGAGAGATATTGAACATTAAGGAAGTTGATTTGTTCAACGTTGATGAATATTCTACTTAAATAATTCTAATAACTAGTATATTAATCCTTAAAATATAAAAGAAAACTGTAGATAACTAACTTTATGCTATTAATTAGATCAATAAAATGTAAAATTGCAATACAAAAATTATAATTATAACAGTTTATTGAATAAAAATTCTATTTATTCATAATTACTTTATATGTGTTTATTCCCCACTCTATAAATATTATATGAAGTGTAAAATTAATGTAAAAAAAATAATGATAAAAATACTGCTATTCTTGCTTTGATGTCTCAGATCAATTGTTACATCTAAAGGTTTATTCTATAGATCACAATTTTTGCTTTAATACATCTCAGATTGTGATTGTATCACTGTTACAAAATAAGACTTATTTCATATAAATAATAACAATTAAATCATAAATAATAGTGGATGAGTTGACAATCTTCAGTAATAATTATATTGGTTATTTACAAAATTAAAATGTTTTTTAAACTTAATTTAAAATTGTTTTTTTATATTTATTATATTAGATAGGGACAAAGCTGAAAATTAGATAATTGCACTTTCTTTTTGTAAAAATCTTTTTATATTTTATTGCAAAATTCCAATTTTGGCACACATTTTTTTTTTATGCATTTATTATATTTTATTTTAGGTTTTTTCTTCATCAAAACCTTATTGCATTAAATTCTGAGTTTATTTATGAAGACAAATCACCACTATTAGGTAACAAACGTGAAAGATCACACAATTAGAATTAATTACTTCTATTAATTTACCATAATCATTATTATAAAATAAAATTTTATTTAACACAAATCTTGGACTCAATGAAGTAAAAAGGATTTCAGATAAATGTTATCCATAATGTGAGAGTTAAAACTAAAATATAAGTTCTTCTTTGGTTTCATGAAAAGAGTTTTGTTTTCATACTTTTATATAGTACTGTTCTACAATGTAAATTTCATTAAAATAATTAACATAATTAGAAAAGGTGTCGTGATGAAGTGACATGAAGAGCTGTAGCAACCAAGACCTTGGTACATGATTCCATATTTTGTCATGTCTGGATATTTGCAGCTAGAACCTGAAATTTAAAAATAAGTAAATAAAAATAAAGTTAATCATTATTGCTCGTCCATAAGAATACTGCACCAAAGGAGAACACACGTGACACTGAATTGAAACTAACATTCCTTACCAAATGCTTTGAAAGTTCAATTATAAAATTTATATTTTAGGTGAAATGAAAACAAACATTTCAATTATAGTTCAATCATTCATCAGGTCAATTAATATGTGGAAAGGTAACATGTTTTCTGTTATATCGTTGTGAGCAAGCTAAATTATCTCCATTTATTTCTTTCATTATTCAATATAAAAAATATATATAAACAATTTAGTCCAGGTAAACTATTTATTTAAGTTCTATTTCTTTTTTTAAATATCATTAAATTTTCAAAAATTAGTACATCCTACTAAAATTTGTTATCATTTTGCTATTACTACTATTCACCACTATGAACCACTACCACTTGTTGATTCATAGGCTGCCAGTTTTCTCTTTTGCCTTGGGAAAGCATTTTTTTTTTTTTTTTTTTGGGTCAACATTTTGAATGGTTTGTAAGTGCTAGTCGGATTATTGTTTCGGATATACTTTATTATATAATATACTTGTGTAATGCAATGCTTCATAGGTGTTTTGCAGAAAAACATAAGTGTAGTTTTCTGAGAGCATGCTTCTCTGGATTTCTTCTTCTTTTAATTAATCTGGTATCCTGAATAAATGAAAGATTGTACATTTTTAAATCTATACTGCTGTATGACTTTCATCACCTTCACTGGTAATTAGTTGCAGACTCCTCCAATGGCTGAAAAGCTTCCCTCACATTGTTTAGTCTATCCAGTCTCACCGGTTTATAACAAAAGAAAAAAGAAAAATTTTGAAAATTACCCCATAATAAATTCACTGGTTTTTAAATCTGAGCACAGAAGTTAATCGTAAGTGTTAGTTTGTTAAAACATACTAAAATATTTAAATGATACCAGGGAGAGGGGTAGATATCTTAAGATACTGAGTAAATCCAGGAGAATACTTTCTTTATAACTTACAATTGCAATTTAAACTAACTGTGTCAATTTTTTCAATGTTTATATTACTATTGTATTTTCTATTTCTGAATTAGAATTTCCTACTCTCAATGCAACTATTGTTTTATATTACAATTATTTATATATACAATTAAATTATTACGTTAAGAAATGATAACGGTCTTCACATGTTGTATTTGTATATTATTTAGGTGTATTTATACAGTTTTTAGCATTTGCATACTAGACATTTTATTTGGACAGATCTAGTAGCTCTCTTTTTTGCTTAGTGGTATATAATTGTATATTAATACTGTTTTACTATTGTGTTAAGTGTTTTGTTTATAGTTCTATTTATTTTGTAAATAACATGTTCACTTAATGTTTTCATTACTTTTTTTAATATTATTCTATTTATTTTTTTTTTAATATTGTTTTATATCTGAGGCCAGAAGTAATCTCTTATTTTTGTACAATGTTGTCATTCTCAAGGGACTTTGTCCCAAAGAAGAAGTTATTTTCTATCAATTTATCTATTGTATCAAGTATAAAATTAGTGTGGACATTAAGATTTCTTTTCCATTGTAATCATAGATTCCGATTTTGCCCAGCTCTGGTTTATTGCAAAAGGTCAATAAGTACACTTTTGATGGAACTTTTAAGTAAGTTTTTGTGAATTTCGATCTTATTTATTGAAAAATATAAAACAAACACAGTAGTGCGTTAAAATGACAAAAAAACTCTTTTATATACTATGAAATGAGCCTTTCATTTGACTGAATGACTAACTCCTAATTTGTTTATATTATCCAACCAAATGTCTTTTAATTCCAATCAAATGTTTTTAAAACCAATAATATCTTTAATAAACAGAATTTTATGTTGTTACCTCAGCTCAGTTTGAGTAGAGAAACACTTAGAAATGCATCTAAAATCATGACCACAAAAAACTCAGTAAAATAAATTTAATATAGTGATAGAGATCCTTCGCATTCATTCAGTATTGTCCGTATAAAAAATGCAATTGAGACGTTAAAAATTATGGATGAAGATTCATTATCAGATGAACATGTATTTTTTTGTTTTTGTTTATATTACAAACATAACATATATTTACAATTTTGGATTTCATAATTTTAATTCAAACAAATATTATATGTATTGTTAGCCGGAAACAGAAGAAAGCCATGGATTTCAAGAGGTGGTTTCATGGTTATTTACATAAATGTTTAGAAATATATGCTTCCACTTTTAAAAATACAGTCCTCTTCTGAGAATCTTGTACTGGCCAAAAAAGAAATAAAAAAGCAACATCTTAATGTTTTATTTATTTAATTAATTAAACTTATTTAATATGACTGATGTAAGTTGTGAAACTATTGACATAAAATTTCTTTTATCTGGACACAGCTTTTTACCAAATGATGCATACTTAGGCATAATAAAGTTTAAAGACCATAAAACTGAAATTATTTATTCATAATTCATAAATTATTTAATGAGTTCACAGTTAACTTAATTAATATACTGATTCTTCATCACAAAAAATTAGATGTCATAGCAAACAGGAAAATGAGTGAAAAAGGAGATAACATAAATTGGCTTAAAATCAGATGGATAAGGTCAAACAAAATCAATCCATTCAAAATATTTATAAAATATTCTTCTGATGTAAATGAATTCATCGAAATCGGTGCACGCATCACATAACTTTCACTTACCACCCTCTCCTTACAGAAATAAGTATTTTCAGACAAAGGGTAGACAAGTATTTTCAAGACAAAGCCCTGTTCGAGAACATCAATGAGAATAAAACCTACATAATATTGAAAACTACTTAATTTTAGACTGATATAATGAATTTAATCAGACTTGTAGGAGCAGTTTTCGAGAAAATAGTAAAAATGTGTTACATCGATGACATAATGATGCCACTTCTGTTTAGCCAATTTTGACGAAAAAATTGTAACATCCCAGGTATATGCAAACCTTAAATATGCAATTTCTCTTTCATACGACTTTTCGTTTATGAGCTTAGACCTGTCACATACATACAGACACGCACACACAGATCATTTTGCGGGACTTGGTTATTTGGACTCAGGAGACCTCCAAACATGTATTTGTTAAAACTCAAGATTCGAAAATTTTCATGATCGCAATACTGTCCCTTACTATATTTTTCATATATAGGTAAATAAAAGTAAAATATACATGTTAGATTTGCTTACAATATATTCCATAAATAATATCATACAATAAAAAAAAGGGGATCAAGTGAAGTTGAAGAAAATTATGTTATTTTGTATTGAACATAATGTAAAAAATATTGTATTTTTCATTTAAATAATCATTTATGTTTAGTATACTTATTTTTTAAAACCCGCACACCCGGAATTATTTCTTGTGCTAAACAAAACATTGTTTCAGCTTTCAGTTGATAAAGTGACTAACTGCATAAAATTACTGTATTTATTTTTTCAATATTGATTTTATAACTACTCAGCATTGAATAAATGGTTATATTTATAAAACAATCAACTATTATATTTTAATATTTCTGCCATACTTTTGCAAAAGAAATAGGTAAGAATTTTCCAATGAAAGTGTCAAAACTTTCATTTCAAGTCCAATTAATTACAGTTACAACAGCTTAATTATATCGTTTCACAAATGGAAAATTCATCGAAGTTCATTCAAATGATTTAATGTTATCTAATGACTCTTTGCATAAAATCAATGGTCTGAATAATTCTTTATTAAGCCAATTTCAAAAGTTAAATTACAACTATGTTAAGAAATGAGGAAGAACAAATCCTTAGACGAACTATAACCTTGTCAAACCAAGGTGACTGAAGGGAACGACTATACCTTCTAGATCATCCAAAGATTGATTACATTATCTTAAGATCCTCTGTTCCAAGCAATAGTCTCTTTCCTAATTATATTTTTTTCCAATTTAAATTGTTTATTTGAAAATAATTTTTTAATAAAGGGGTGAAATGGTCGTAAGCACATATAGTATAAACAGGACTATCAGGAGAAAAATGAACTAAAATGCTGATTGAGAAATAAATTACATAATATATTTTATTTTATGTCATATATCATGACCTCTATTACATAAACAGAACATCGGCAGGACGTTCCCTAGATAGATATATAAATTCACCTTTGTCACAAAATAAATACAAAAATTTCACTTATTTTTTATATCTTCCGCAGTAATAATAATTTACCACAAACTAATTTTTATTATTTACACACTTATTTATATATATATTTATATAAATTCACTTTAACATTAGCGCTCTATACAAAATAAACACAACAAAATGTTCTATAGGAATGGAATTTTGCTAAAAATAAATTTATTTTTAACAATAAAAAACTTAGGAATTTAGATAAAATATTTAAATATACAAAAACAACTACACGGGATGATTATTTACACATTATAAAACAATTACAATAAAGAACTAAAAAAAATTATAAAAACATAAAATAAAATAAAAAAATATCAACATTGAAAATTGTAAATGTAAAATTACCTAGAGTATTTAGCAATAATGTACAGATCTGCCATAAAAATATCAGAGGCAGAACAATCTATCGTGTAATTGCACATGTAAAATACATTAAACAAATAATTTAAAACAAATAATTTATAATAAAATCGATAAAAATGAATAAACATTTTATTATTAAAATTCACTCCTTTATGAAACATTTTCGTATGTACATTTATCAGTTTTTTTTTTCCTTCTAATTATGTTTGTGTTTTTTTCTTTTTTCATATTTTAAATGAGACGAGGTTGGAAATTTTCCGATCTATTTTTCATCAAGATCAAAACTGACATTCCATTGGATTAGAAATTTAGGAATGAGATCACGAACTTTACTTCAAATCATTCAAACAAAAACGACGATCTGTTGTAAACAACTCCCTGACGCTATGAATCGAGATTGTCCTCCCTTTGACTGGAGAAGTACGACACTAGGCCACTGAAGACGCCCTCTTCGTCGCCTCCGGGCACATTGGGGTCAATCTGCTCTTCATAGCCGCTGCCTACAACGTAGTCCTCTCCCGCGTAGAAGGCGCCGCCCGGATAGAACTGGTGGTGGGAGGCAGGCGGGGGCTGGTAGAGGTACCTCTGCTGCTCGGGGAAGCGCTGCCTGAACGGCTGCCTCCCGGGAGCCTGCATCGGCTGGGGCCTGTAGTAACCGCCCCCTCCCAGCATCCCTCTAATCACGCTCTCCTCAGGGGGCCTTCTTTTGTTCGGGTCGAGGAGCTTGGCCGACGGTACCAGCCTGATGGCAGGCGTGGGCTCTTTCTTTTCCTCCTTCTTCTCTTCCTTGATGACGGGGGTGGGGATGGCTGTAGCCGCCGGTGGCTGAGGAGTAGGGTTCGAGTTAGCAGCACTAAGCGTAGGTGCCATAGGGACCTTGATAATGGATACCCCACTACCTATTTTTATTGGAGGTTGTATGATTCCTTTCGGCTCTTCGACTTTTTCCCTAACCAAATTCTTTACTTCCTCAATTTGACTGTCGTCTTCATCATCTTCTTCCTCCTCCTCCTCCTCTTCTTCAACTTCTTCCTCAACTTCTTCTTCTATTTCCTCTTCTTCAACTTGATCATCGTCTTCATCATCCTCCACAGCTTTTTCTGCTTCTTGTACTGGTAATGGTACTGGTTCTTTAACTTCTTCTTTATTTTGAGTTTCAGGTACTGGAACTGAAACAAAACAAAAACTTAAAATATCACAACTACTTTCCTTTTTTTTATATATATATTTATATATTATAAATATTATTTTTTTTTTATCAATAAGAAAAATATACCAAAAAATGACTAAATAATAAAAAATAAAAATAAATGGTAGGATACTTTCTATCTGCTTAACAATTTTTTAAAATAAACTGTTTAAAAATAATGTATATGGGGATAAAAAACTGGTTTAAAATACTATAAATAATTGTCCAAGATTTTTTTTAGTATTTTTCATAACTCTAAATAAAATAATGTTTTTTGGGTTTCTCAAGTGTTCTGTGTTAAAGCCCATGATTTAATTGTTTAAATAATAAGAAAAATGAATAGGAAAAAGTGATAATTTCATTTTATTTTATTCAACTTAATTGATTTACATAATTACTCAATTATTTCTTGAGGAAAATTGTCCCGATTGTATGAAGATGATCAACAAAAACTCGGAACATTCAAATTTTAAATCCATTGCTGGCCATTAAAATTATATTAGATCCATTCTTATCATCATCTATGCAGCTCTTCAGCCCGTGGCGGGCCTTGGCTTCCTCGATTGTAGTAGCATGCCAATAACCTCTATTCTTCCTTTCAGTTCCTCACACCTAGTGTTTTAAGGTAAAACCTTGCAGCCATCTTTTCCTTGGTCTTCCTTTTCTTCTTGTGCCATACAATATAGAAAACAATGCCTTAGCACCCTGCTGTTGTCCATTCTAACCACTTGGCCTAACCATTCTAAGCACCAATTTTTGTCGAAATGAATTATGTTGCCGATATTATATAGTTCATATAGCTCCGAATTTGTTAAATGTCTCCACACAACCTCTTCACAAACAGCTCCATAAATTCATCTCAATATTTTTCTTTCAAAAATATTCAGCACACTAATTGTGCTAATACAAAGGGTCCATGTCTACGCTGCATAAGTCACAATAGGTCTTACTAAAGTCTTATATAATCTTATCTTTGTTTCTCGTGACAGGAGCGATGATCGAAAAAATTTTAGGTTGGTATAATACGCCCGGTTTTTCAGCCATGATCCTCTTGTACACCTCAGCAGCAATTTTATATACAGAATTCATTTCCACCCCCAGGTACGTGAATTTTTTTTTGTTTCATGAGGACCACCCTCATGGTCGGCTCCCGACATACATGTATTTTGTCTTATTTTGATTAAGTTCCAGCCCAACATTTTCATTTTGGGCTTTCAATATTGCAAATATTTTCTAAATTAACCTCAAATTCCTGGTTAGGCATATATCATATGCGTAAGCACATATTTGGACCATTGCGTTAAGTATGCAACCAGGCGAATCCAGTTTCAAAACATTGTTAAGTGCAATATTAAATAATGTGACAGACAAAGCATCCCCTTACCTAAGCCCATCCGTCATTGCTTACAATTTAGATCCATTCTGGGCCGTTTAAATTATATTAAACCTTTTCCAGGCATTATAGGTTTAATCACTTTAATTGTCGACTATTTCAAATCAGCCGCCCCAGTGCTATAACATAAAAATGAGATATCACAATGAAGGATACTTGGATGTGGGAACATCTTTTTATTTTATTAGCTTATTACACGGCACATTTAGTAAATCAATTAACAAAAAAAATAAATAAGTCAAGGTATGTTTTTAAACTATTTATAATTATTTTCTAGTGTACCATAATTGTGGTACAGATCCATCTAGGCGAAAAAGTTTTTTTACTCAGAGGCTCAGAATTGCATGGATGCGTCGAAAATTACAGATAGAAATTTTGACCAGGATACGATTCTTATGTTACAGGTTAAAAAAAAAAAAAAATTGAGGAGGCATATATCATATAGAGTCATATATGAGCCTTTCAGTTGACAGAATGTCTAACTCCAATTTCAACATTTTTGATTATTAATTTTATTGATATTTCTATTGGGAACATTTATAACTTTATTCACATTTCTATATTTCTATATTTATTCAACACTACAATCATCTACTCTTGAATAAACTTACTCACTGTCTGTACAGATGTTATAAATTTTCCTATTAGAAATATCACTAAAAAATATTGAAATTGGAGTTAGTCATTTTGTCAACTGAAAGGTTCATTATAATATAGAGAGACTTGATAAAAACCACGTTAGAGTTTTGGATTGATATTAAAAAGTCAAATGTTTGTATTACTACATGCATATTACTACTTGAAAGGGATCGAGCAATAATCTATTTGTTTTTAATTTGTAGAAAATTTGGTACCAATATTCACCTTTCGCCACCGTTTCCTTTTCTGGAGTCTTCTCCTTTTCTGGTTCTTTCTTTTCTTTTTCTGTAGTCTCAGACTGAGCCTTTTCTTCGGGTTTAGGTTTAGGTTCAGCCTCATCCTCTTCCTCATCCTCATCTTCATCCTCTTCTTCTTCCTCCTCCTCCTCCTCTTCTTCGACTTCTTCTACAGGCTCAACTTCTTCAGGTTCATTTTCCTCATCTCCTCCCACTTCTTCTTTTTCAGGTACAAATTCTTCTTCATCTTCACTTATCAGCTTTCTGCTTCTGGCGATGACCTCCTGAAATTATAAAAATGAACACGATGAGCGATAGGAACATCTATCTATCTATGTTAAAACTACTGAAGGATAAGTTTTTACCTCTTCAGTATCGGATCCGGCAACCTCGAGGTAACTCATCTTCTTCCCCCTCGTCCGCCTCAGCGGCTCTCCTTCGTCCTCGGAAAGTCCATATCTAATCTGTAATGTTTGAGGTATTTATTAATTGTTTTGGAGTCAATTATTGAAAAAAAAATTACAATAAATAGTCGAAATAAAAAATTAATAATGACGATTATGTAATTAAGAGAAGTAAAACAAAAACAAACCTTCGGCCTTTTAATTTTGGTTTTCTTGGGTCGGTCTGAATCTGAATCCAGGACCATCTTCTTCTTCTTTTTGCTACTTCTTGAGGATCTAATCCTACTGTACGTTTTCGTTTTCCTGTGAACAGAAGAAAAAATTCTTAATGAAATTATATGTACCATGAAATTTTTGCCTTTTCTTAATTTTTATTTCAAATAATGTTACAAGCCAATTCAACACTATTATAATTGTCAGGCTAAAATTAAAAATGTTTTCTCAATCATGTTTTAAATTTTCTGTATTTCAAACTGAAAAGAAAACAAAACTCTGTATCTCCCACAAAGAGTCTTCGGAACAGTATTATGCAAGGCAGTACTGTATGTTGGTCAACAGTTGTACCAGGAGGTGATTTGGCTCCAAAGTCTTGTAGTAGAAACTTTGTTTTCTATTACTAGTTGTAGTTTGATGGCCTCTGCAACTCGGGGTGGATTAGGGCCTCCTCTAAGAGCTTCTGCCATCCAGCTCAGTCTCTCATCGCCGCCTTCCAGTTTTGTTGGTGAATTATTGTCCTCAAGTCTGCTGCCACACCCTCGATCCATCTCAACCTGGGTCTTCTTCTTCTCCTTGTTCGGTCCAGCACTCCATCCATAATTTTCTAGGTATTCTCTCTTCAGCCATGCGTGGCACATGTCCTGTCCAACGAAGCCTTCCCACCTTTATGAACTGTACAAGCTGTAGAGTTCATGGTTGCTCCTTCTTCTCCATGCTCCATCCTCCCTAACAGGGCCGTATAATATTTTTCTTTCAAATATTAGGAGGCCTTTCTCATCTGCTTTAGTTAGTGTCCAGGTTTGTGAAGCATAGGTGAGAGCCGGTCTTATCAGAGTCTTGTACAGCTGTACCTTGGATTTCTGGTGAGCAGGCGGCTCTTCATCTGCCTCGTGAGCCCAAAGTAGCACCATTTGGCTGCCATGATCCGCCAGCTTATCATGAGGGGCATGTTGTTTGAAGAGGTGACAAGCGTTCCCAGATAAATGAAATTTGGGACCTTTTCGAAGGAGAAATTTCCTATTGTGAGAGCTGAGGCGTTCACTAGGTTATTCTCACCATTTACTAGCATGTATTTAGTTTTGGTCTCGTTGATTTCTAGTCCTTGTCATCCTAGAATCACTTGATTCTAGTCAGCGCTGCCGACTGAAGAGCAAGTAAGGCTTCCTCCATTGCCTTCCTCGATCTCGCCACAATGTCCACGAAGGCCAATAGCTGTACACTTCGATGAGTAATGGTTCAAGAGGTCTGTATACCTGAATATCGAACCGCCTTCTCCAGGGCCAGTATGAACAGCAGGCATACCAACCCATCTCCTTGGCGTAGACCTTTCCCCGTACAAAACTCCTTACAGAGATCTCCCTGAACTTACTCTGATAAGACTGTGCTGCAGGTCCCTTCTATGGCCATCTTTACCAGTCTGGTCAGCTTTTGGGGGATCCCCAGGTCAACCAGAGCTTCATATAGATTTGATCAGTTGACCCTATCATAAGCATTCTTGAAATCCAGGAATAAATGGTGGGTTGGCAATCGGTACTCCATTCATTTTTCCATTATCATCCTCATAGCGAAAAAGTGACAGTTCGAAAGCGTGCCAAGATTGGACCCCGACAAAACAATGGAAATTCATAAATAAGTTATATAAAATTAATGTATACCTTAGTATTATATATTTGAGGAATGTGTGTTAGTTGTCTCAGCCCAATCTGAGAAATAATTATTGTTTAAAATAAATATAAATTGATTCAGATACTGCTTTGTTTACTTTTCATAGGAAATGTAACCTAACAATATATATATTTTAACTAACTAGTTCATAATCAGGAATTATTACAACAATCTCTTACCTTTTCCTTCTTCCCCAAGTTGTATCGCTCGATTCCGAGCTCGAACTTGCCCAAATTCTGCGGGTTTTTTTCCTCCTAGGCTCATCACTTGATTCGGAATCGTCATTTACTGTAACATATTATTTATTGTTATATCGAAAAATTAATCTCTCTTTTTCTTTAGAGATAAAAAAAAAAAAAAAACTACCACTTAGAAGTGATTCTACAGACATTCAATAAATCATAAAACTTTATCAAATATATTTTTAATACATTATTTTATTTTTTTTTTAAACTACGGTGTGTGCTTTAGACCGCACGATAGAAGTGAAAACATCAACAAGGCGAGATTAATAATATCAAATATAAATTATAAATAATAGCTAAAGAGCATGAAATGCTGAACATTTTCCTCACTTTTAGTATGTAGGTCTGATTATTAGTTTCTGAGATATTTTAATCCATAAAACTGGTTATCATTTGGTTTTCGACACTATTTTTTCGCCTCTCTTACACAGTGTTGTGTTAGATACAATTTTTGATAATAGCCCATTAGAGAGAGGATGAAATAATGAAAAATTCCCTCGCTTACAGTATGCAGGTACGATTTTAATTTAATTTTTGAGATATTTGAATCCATATCCAAAAACACATTAAATAGTTGACTCCAACCAACATTTCCCCGAGCGTTACACATCGGAGATTCACTCCCCACAAAAAAAGTGCAAAACGCGCCTAAAGAAGTTTTCACTTCAAAAACTGTATATAATTAGTATTTAGAATTAAAACGATTTAAATTGTATAAAAAAAAAAAATGAATATAAATAATTGAATTATAAATTGGACACTCACTGAACTCTTTATCTATTCTAGATATTCTAGCTCTTGATGACCTCCTCACAGGTTGCCTTCTTCCAATAGAATCGTCGCTATCGCCAGGTTCAGTAGATGAGAATTCTTCTTCATCGCTGAAAATAAAAATTATTATTAATTTAAATTTGACTAAAGAAAAAATATAATTCATTATAATTCTATATATTATTTCTAAAAAGTGTTTTTTTTTTGGTACGTCATAACTTCATCAATTCCAATGACTGACCACTCATTTTGAAGATATTCTCCTCCACATGCATAAAATCTCATGTGTCCCACCTTTACGACGAGTTAAAGTGGCTCTTCTCTTCTTTCCGCAGACAATATTTCCTCGGATCTTTCCTATTCCAAACAATCAACACTAGACACCCTTCTTACATCTACAGTCTCCTACAGTTTAAACCCGTGGTCCACTCCCAGAAAACAAGATCCCGTGTTTCCGACCTTTATATCCCTTCCCATAGAACTAAGACGTTTGAATATTCCTTTATTTCCCGATCCACAGCCTTCTGGAATTCCTTGCCATCTGAAATCCGTCATGCCTCTTCCTTGTCCTCATTTAAATATCATCTTTACCAATTCCTTCTCACATCCCAAAATGACGTTATACAATAAAATAAATATTGTGAAATAGATTTTGACTGAGGTGAATGATTGATAAAATTTATTGTCTTAATTTTAAAAATCAACCCATGCTTATTTTATTTTATTTTTATCTTCATTTAAATAATGTTGTTTTTTTTTTATTTCGTTTTTTCTCAAAATTTTATTTTATTTTTACTTGTTTTAATTTAATTTCACTGAAGATACTGTATATATTCTTTAATATTGATTAATGTAATTTTTGGCCAGATGTAGTTTTAATTTTTTTGTTCATATCTGTTATTCATAAGGGACCTTGTCCCAGAATAAAGTTTACTTTCTATCTTCTATCTATCTAAAATAGTCCTATTCCCCTGAAATTTCTGCGAAAAATGTTATGAAGGAAAAGAAACTTTATTCACGGATAATTAAAAAAGAATGCATTTTTTCTGGATTGTACCCATAATGATTAGAAAGATCACTAAATTATCAACAAAACAAAAAAAAATCGGACAATTATTAACAAAGATACAGTCCATTGGTTTTTGTATACTTAATACTTTCTTCCTCTTTAAAGATATTGTATTTACTATTCTACTACACTTTTTTTTTCCTGCCTTTAATTTTATTATTTTTTAAAGGCATTTAAAATTAGGTCCTAGCAAATCAATTTGTACAAATATTTTGAACTATTATGTTAAATGGAATATTGTAATGACCAAGAAAGAAAATATAAATTCCTCCCTTACATAATACATAGGATCTACTTATTTCCATATTGTTTTGCAGTTTCTTCACTAAACAAAATTTTCTGTGAATTATTCGCATGGGCCAACTAGTGTATATTAATTCCTAAGACATGAAATAAAAACAAATTAAAAATTTTAAAATCATCCTGTTTTTTTGGTATTTTCCATGAATCTAAATGAGGCATATGAAAATGCACTATTGAAGTTTCTCGATTGTTCTCTTTAAATGATAATATAAGTTCTATGAATCATAATTAAAACTGTTTACTCATCACACTCTATTTTGCATATAAATCAGACACCTACAAATATTACAGACGTGTTTAATCAAGGAATGCTGTGAAATTTCATAATATGATGTCAAATATGTAAGTTTTTAGTTATTAAGAAGTACCAGTTTGATTTTTTATTTTAATGCTAACAATTTTTTTTTAATAATGTGTTTTTTAAATCAATAATAGCTAAATTTTACTCATAACAGTTCAAAATTTAAAAAGAATAAAAGGGTTTATAATCAAATGTTTAAATAAAACAGGAAAATTATTTTTAAAATAATATTTTAACTAACAGGACACTCATCTAAAATAGTCAAACTAAAGAAGATTGGAAAAAAAAAAGATATTGTTGACTTATCGACCCACAAAGGGACTTAGGTTCAGTAATTTCTAAGGAAATAATTTTATTAGATCCTTGGTTAATAACTAGACAAGAAGGTGCTTAGGCCAAGATCAAGCTCAACCATCAAGTTTTTTCTCTTAAATTAAATTATTTAATTAAGAGTACCCAATTTATAGAGGATGGGTATGGAAAATTCCAGCAAGGTTTTCCCGACCCCACGACCGGTACAAAGCTTGTGTAAAAGAGTAAATAGAATTAATTACTACAGCCGGATTCGAACCTGGAACCTGGAGGCATTAGAGCCCAGTGCCCTATTCACTGAGCCACCCCACTTCCTGACTTATACTGACCATACTTATACTGACCAACCATACTTCTTTTATTAACAGAAGATATTTACTGTTGAATATTTCTATTTGTTTTCGATCCTTACACTATAATACGAATCTTTAATTTTATCTGAACTTTTTAAAACAAATAAAGCGATGTCATTATGTCTTTATGGTTAACTATATTATAAATCAAGATGATCGAAGGGTCGGTCAGAAATAATATGGTAACTATTTATTCAATGCCAATGTTTTGTCGACCCACCTCTTAGATCTGTAACATGGAAAACAAGGAGATATTAATTGGCAAAGTTATATTCCAGTTAACATCTATTTTGTTATCCTTGTTTCAGCCCTGAAGGAGATCTATAATGTGAGTCGAAATAATGACTGGATTATTTGAAGGTTTTTTTTATGGAATACGTGGGGGAGACCCCCTGTCCGCCTAACGAAAAACCAACCCCCATTTTACAAATTACTACTACTGTTCGTTTGATTGTACTACTCGTTGCTCAAATTGTATAAGTATTATGCACATGTGCAACAAATAAATTATTACACAGTTACTAAATTTTTTTTTTATATAATAGAGAGATTACAATATAGTGATTAAATTTTGTTCTCTTCTTTTAAGCCTTTGCAGTTATTAATTAATTACAGGTGATGTATGTTTCAATCCAAGCTCATGGCTCACCACCAGGTCATGTTATCAGCACAGTACTCGAACACCTTGGGAGCTGGTAACATGCCCTGATGATGATCCGCAAGCTTGGGTTATATCGTTGGCGGCAATAAAAATCTTAAATACTGACTGCGTCCTGTCGTATCTATCACCCATAGAATACAGTCAACTAACTTCAATGATAAAATTAATAGCTAATTACCTGCTGCCTTTAAAGTCTTCGTCCGAATCGGCATCGTCTTCACTCTGTTTGTCTAAATCTGTTAATTTCTTTGGTTTTTTCCTCAAAGATGGGAGTGATGTGTTTTTCGGAACAACTGGTGGCCTCCAATTTTCGCCTTGTTCTTCTTCATCCTATGCAAATAATAATGAATGATTATAAAATTTATCATATTAAATAAAAATAATTGGTTACTGGAACAAATTTTTCTCATGCATATTTGCAAAGGTGATAAGCGTTAGAGAAAAGTGGTGAGAACGGAGCTATATCACGAGAGTGAAGACTTTGAGCGGAGCTGCCAACACCTAGCTCATAATGCTGGATATTGTATACTTTAGTTTCAAAGCCTCCATCCAAGAAATATCTTTCCACTTTTTGTTACGTCCAGTCATCTCTGAATAAAATTATTTAGTTTAACCCTTTAACTGCTAACAAAGGCAATATTTGGTGTACCCCACTCCTACCCTCAGTGCTAATGTTGGTTATAGACGTTCCACTACTTTTCTTTCCATTTACTAAGGTCGAGTATAGCCGCTTCGACCTTGCTACATTTTACTGGTTTCCTAGTGAAATAAAACTTTTAACTAGAGCCTAAAGATGGTGTGGGATTTTTTTTTTTTTTTTTTTTTTCTTGTGGAATTTAGATAGATAGATAGATAGAAAGTAAACTTTATTCTGGGACAAGGTCCCTTATGAATAACAGATATGAACAAAAAAATTAAAACTACATCTGGCCAAAAATTACATTAATCAATATTAAAGAATATATACAGTATCTTCAGTGAAATTAAATTAAAACAAGTAAAAATAAAATAAAATTTTGAGAAAAAACGAAATAAAAAAAAAGCAACATTATTTAAATGAAGATAAAAATAAAATAAAATAAGCATGGGTTGATTTTTAAAATTAAGACAATAAATTTTATCAATCATTCACCTCAGTCAAAATCTATTTCACAATATTTATTTTATTGTATAACGTCATTTTGGGATGTGAGAAGGAATTGGTAAAGATGATATTTAAATGAGGACAAGGAAGAGGCATGACGGATTTCAGATGGCAAGGAATTCCAGAAGGCTGTGGATCGGGAAATAAAGGAATATTCAAACGTCTTAGTTCTATGGGAAGGGATATAAAGGTCGGAAACACGGGATCTTGTTTTCTGGGAGTGGACCACGGGTTTAAACTGTAGGAGACTGTAGATGTAAGAAGGGTGTCTAGTGTTGATTGTTTGGAATAGGAAAGATCCGAGGAAATATTGTCTGCGGAAAGAAGGGAAGAGCCACTTTAACTCGTCGTAAAGGTGGGACACATGAGATCGCTTTGATGTACCGAAGACAAATCTTAAGCACGTATTCATGAGTCGCTTCAATCTATCCTCGAGTACCATTGGGATGCCTCCGTACACCACACAGCCGTAGTCAAAGTGGGGGAAAATGAGAGAGGATACAAGGAGCTTGCGGATGGGTTGTGGGAGTAGGTGGCGGGAGCGATGAAATAGCTTAAGGGTACCTATTGACTTACGGGAGATGAGGGCAATATGGGGTTTCCAGGAGAGGTTTTCGTCTATGGTGATTCCTAGATTTTTAACGGATGAACTGAATGTGACAGGATGATCGTTGATGACTAAAGGAGGAAGGAAGTAGATGGATTTAAGAATAGGACTGGAACCTATAATAATGGCCTGAGTTTTCATCGCATTTAGATTTAAATTATTCAGACTTGCCCAGGCACTGATCCTATCTAGGTCAGCCTGAACATTGGCGAACGCGACTAGTAGCTCAGAAGGATGAAAGGAAAAATATATTTGGGTGTCATCAGCGTATAAATGATGTGAACAGTGGTAGATGGATTTGGAAAGATCATTTATGTAGGAGTTGAAAAGGAGAGGGGAAATGCTCGAACCCTGGGCCACTCCAGAGGACAGTGTAAGAAAGGAAGATAGGGGTTGGTTTGGAATGCTGACTGCTTGAGTTCTGTCGGATAGGAAAGACTGTAACCAGAGGATAGAGCTGTTGGAGAAGGATAGGGATTTTAATTTAGTATAGAGTATAGAGTGGTCTAAGGAGTCAAAAGCTTTGGAAAAGTCGAGAAGTATTAATACAGTTAACATTTTTTCGTCCATTGCGGTATGTAAGTCATTGGTAATTTATTAACTGTTATAGGTGACTATCAGCTATGGTTTTTCTCTAGCTGCCTCTATCATTTTCATTCTTGTTTTTGCTTTATGTGTGAAACAAACGTCTGTACAAATGCTCTGAGTTTATAAAAATCTTATTTAGTTTAGTTTACTAAGAAATTAGATCAAATGAGATTAGTTTAGTTAGTTATGTGACCGTATAGAATTAATTATTTTTTAGTTAAAAATTAGTTAGCACAAAACCAAGGTAGAATGTCGCAATTGTAAGGTTTTTCTTTGTATTGACAAATATTTTGAAGAATACCAAACATAATTAAATTATTAAATAAATATCCTAACTTATAAAATAAAAAAAATTGAACTCCACCAGTGTCAGTCCACAGCCCTAATAAAAAAGAAGAATGGAAACAATAAAATAAGGTTTAAAGATAGCAGTAAGAGCGGGTAATGAAGAGTGGGAAGCAGGTAAAAATTATACAGCACTAGGGCAGGCTGGTAGGCGTAAAGCTCGTCACTCGCAGCAGCGAAAAGGTGAAAATGTATTATATCAGCTTTTACACTCAATGTCGAAATGTTATACACGCCATTGAAATTTAAAAAAAAAACTTATGTTTTCTTTATTTTTGATTTATATTATTTTTTTTAAGCACAGTTTAAAATATAAATTATGATATTGAAATGGTGTCAATCTTCTCAGATCTTGAGGATTATTTAAATCCAATATCAGTAAATATTGACATTTTATATGCCTCAAAATGATAGACACATTTGTTGTTTATTATTTTCTTAATCCTCTAGAGATGAAATTGTTAAAATACCATTTCTACTTCAGTGCAGGGTTGAATTTGTTTCAAAATAGACCTAAAAATAACGTGAGCTATGGGAAAAAATAAGTGTTCTTCCAAAGAGGAGCGCCGTTTGATTTCTTCACTCCACAAGGACGGGATGAGTTGTAGGGAAATAGCCCACCGAAACAAGCAGAGTTTTTCATCGGTCACGAAGATTATTCAGCATGGGGAGACATATGGAGGCCCCTGCTATGACATTACGAGAGAAACAGAATATTCTTCGAATTGCACCCAACTTTTGTAAAATAGCAAGAGCTATTGCTGTGGAAGCTGGAGTGTTTTTTTTTTTTTTTTTTGTAACAATTTTTAAAGTATGTTAAACATTTTGACACGGAGTGCATAAATAAATGCATGTTTATAGAGTAGAGGTAGAGAGCTAAGAGAGGTATGACTGTAAAAAGGTTTGGCAGTTGCACAAGCCTTGCTACGGCCGGCACAAACCATATCCCCAAGCCCCACCACAGCTCCCAGATACACTATTATTTCAAGTGTTTGGCTAAAAATATGAACCATTTTTTATTATTTAAGAAATGCAATACATCCTTTATAATATAATAAGAATTATTAAAATAAATTTAGGAGGCTATGGTGCAGCATCTCATTACTCTACAATCAGAAGCGATGGTGGAATGAATTAGGTAGTTCTGAGAGAGTTGACTTATATTTCTAGGCAGACTTTTTCATTCAATTTGGACTAGGTTTCTGACAAAACATGTAGGCAATGACCAAAAATAGAAAATTATTTTAGTAAGAATAAATAAAACACAGTAAAGCATGAATGAAATCCATTTATATTTACAGCTATAGCACCTCACTCTGCCTCCAATGGTTTTAAATACCAGAGCTGCAGATGAGAGAAAAGCATTGGAATCTCCTATAGTCCTGCTTTGCCTTCCACAAGTAAGAGTATGACATAGATTCGACAATACATATGATTACAGATATCACTGTTACTTATTGCCTTTTAAAGTGGTTGATTACAGTCTGAATGTATTCCAAGACTCCAACAAAATAAAATTTATCCCTTACAGAGCAGAATGAAGCTCACAGCGATTCTATTCTAGTATTTAAGAACTGAATCCCTACTATAGAGCTGAAGTAAAAGGTTAAATAAATTACCTCAGGTTTAGGTTCTTCTTCGACGTTAGCAGTCTCGTCTGTCTGGGCCGCTTTCTTTTCCGCCTCGACAATGTTGGCAATGTCTTTCCCCCGGCCCATATTACCAGCACCTTTCACAGCTTCCATTTCATCCTGAATTAAAAAATAATTAAATGATAGACCAATTTTGTTTTTTAACAATAACTCTGAAAAAAAAAAATACTGAAAGCATGTAAGATTAGAACAGATCAACAGTGAGAAAAAAAGACAAATATACATTGAACTATTTTAAATAATTAGAATAGCTATGAGAGTTTTCATCTTAAGTATAGACGATACTAGACTGAAACGACAAGAAACCGCTTGACGTTTCCGATTACTTCAGCACTTACTAGACAAACGCTCTACACATCCGATTAATTACAAAAGACTCATATACTTTGACTATAATAAGGCCTATTTGGACTTACGGAGTTGAGCTATGTGGCTCCACTAAACCATCGAATTCCTCTCGTATCCAATTCTTACAATCCAAAATCCTTCGTAAAATCCTCAATGCTTCCTACTTTGTCACAAATAAAACCATCCATAATTACCTTAATGTTTCAGATCTGACCCAATCTAGATACCTATCCTTCCATAATAAACTTCAGAATCATCCCAACCCTCTCGTTTCTAACCTTGCTTCCTCTTCAGTTCCTGATAACCCTCCGAGGTGTCTGAAAAGAAAATGGCCCCGTGATCTCCTAATGTAGACATACCATTGGGTAGTTGCTCGGCTAGTGTTTTCATGTCATTATATCCATTACGTTCAAATTTACTAGTTGTATTTATTCAATACAGTTGTAAATATCATTAAGAAATAATAAAAAAATAAATATAAGTATAGACGTTTCATATTGTGACCAATGCATAGCCACATATAGCTTAGACCTATCACTATTCACAAATCCAGAATGAAAGAGGTATAACCCAATTTCTAACATCAGAAAATTTAGCAGTCGGAACCTTATCATTCCCATGAGGAGCCGAACTTCAAATATCAGATAACAACAATAGACACAACAGCTGATCTACCAGCAATAGACACAACAGCTGATCTACCAGCAATAGACACAACAGCTGATCTACCAGCAATATCTATTAGAGACAACTGTATGAGGGCCTATAAGTAGAGTTTGTTGTGTCTAATAATTGGTCTAACGAAACAACATTTTTTTCAAAGTTGTGCCCCTTTTAATTTGGATGTACTGTGTAGTTGCAGTTTGTTATATTTGAGATTTTTTTTTATTAGTTGGGATGAGCAAATTGCGAACAAAAAGTATCCATAAATACCATTATGGTATACCAGGAAATGGTTGACGGTGGTTATAATATGAGAAGGAGTTAGTTAGACAAATCAAATCATGTCAAGTGTAACCTTCACACGTTGCTATCCACTGATATTTTATCACACTTTGTTTACATTTTAACTAACATGCTAATATATACCTGTATTTTTATTTTTGTTTGTATCTTATATATTTATAATACTTTATATTTCGACTATATTATAACCTACTAAATCAGTGATGCCATTTTATAAGTTCTTCAATTTCTTAATCAGACAACTGGTATTTGTTTTATATTTACGAATGATTCAATTATTTTATTTTTTACTTTGTACTGATTTATATTTTGTAGCCCTGATGAAGACTTACAAAATGGTTTAAGTCCCTCTAAACTCCCTCTCATACAAAAAAAAGTATCCATATTATAATTATAATTATCAGATATATTATAATGCATAGTCATATACATTTACATTTGATAATAATGAAAGATAATTTATTTTTGCAAATCTATAAACAAGCTTATTATCAATAAAAAATAATAATAATAACTTACAAAAAGATAGGAACAATATTTCAACAATTTACCAAACATAACATAACAATATGACTGATAATATTAATTTACAACTAATAAAAATATGTTTAATAATACTAATTAAAAATAAAACTTCTAATAATTATGTTTGAAAAAACATAATCACTAATTCATTAGGCATCAAAGAGGTATACCATCAGCAGTTTCATATCTACTTTGCTATTTCATATCAACCTTCGCTGACTGGACATTTTTCATCCTCTTTTGCACATGTATAATACGTATGAACATGTTATAGAAAACTAATATAAACAACAAAACTTTCGATGATTCTTACAGCTAATGTATTTGGTATTTTCCAACAAAATTATAATTTAACAATTTTAAATTTTAACTGTAAATATAAGTTATTTATATTTAACGAAGCAGATGTCCATGCAGCAACGGATATCATGTAAGAAAAAATGAATATGGACACCCAAGATGGATAGTACAATGAAAATTTTTATTGACTAAAATTTCTTATTATGATTAACCCGAATATCAAGTATTATTAATATATTGTATTGTTATAAGTCATTTAGTAAATTTCATTATTTTTTAAGGGAGAATTTTATTTGTTATAAACATATTAGATTTAATTTTTATATGTGAATAAAATACGTATTTGAATAATTAATAATAATTATTATTGAAGAGAAGATTGGTTGGGAGGAGCAGTAAAAAAAAAAAAAAAAATTAAAAATTAATCAGTATATTTATTTTTATTTCTGCTGACGTTTTGACCCAACGTTCAGGCCTTTATCAGGGCTGGTCAAATGGAAGATATCTGCAAGACTTGCATCTTCATCTTGGTCTTGCGGAAATTTTTCGTTTGACCAGTCCTGATGAAGGCCTGAACTTTGGGACGAAACATTAGCAAAAATAAAAACAAATATACTTATTTATTTTTACTTTTTTTTTTTTTATTGATCATCCTAACCAATCTTTTCTTCAATTCAACATATAATATATAAAATTCCTTTTTACAACTATAGAATCCCAGCCAATTCTATAACAAATCTCAATAAATTGACATGTATTTACTGATAACAAAAACAGAAGTTTTCCTAAAAGTGAGGTAGCTGTATTAAAGTAAGGGGTTAATAATAAAAACAATATATACAATCCATGATTTTATGAAAAACAGAATTTAGGTAAAATTACCTGCTCAAAGGTCACCTTTAAATATCGTAGTTTCAACTAAGACAAGGTCTACTTGTTGTTTTTGAAGAAAATTTTACCTAATTTTCAATATTGCCATTGTAAATCAGCTGACTTAATAGTTTTTTAGTTAAAATAAACTCATGTTATTACAAACTCCTCGTAAAAGCAAAATCGGAACCCCCTAGAAATTTGCATCGATTTACCTATAGCACCTTCATTTTAACAATCAAATTCTATTAGGACTAACTGCAAACTACCTTTTCAGCCCAAGATAGAAATAAATTCGTTACAATGAACTAGAAAGGCAAGTTATAATTAAACTTCCATTCTTTATCGCATTGTCAGAATCAGCGAGAACCTGAGATTGCAATTTTATCAAGTACTTGAACTTAATAATTATTTAAATTAAGGGCCTTTGACAATCAAGCAGCAATAAGAGCGGTGGGCAACTATACAACTAGATATCTAAGGTTGTTAAGGACTGTGGTATAATTCTTAACAATATATATATATATATATATATATATATATATATATATATATATATATATATATATATATATATATATATATATATATATATATATATAGGGTTGTTTTTTCTTCTTTCTTGTCCTAGCAATAATTCAAGAAATCCCATTTCTCCTGAAGTCATTAAGCTGTTCCACTTTTTCGAAATATTTATTAATCAATAATGACGAGTGGGATTTCGTATCACTCTAGTCAAAACAAGTTTTTGGATGATATTTTTAGTATTTTCTTATTTGGTTGAAAAATATCTCAAAAAAGGAAAATACGAATTGAATAATATGTTTGTGATCAGTGAAGGTTTAAATAATTTAAGTATTATACATAGTGGATTTTTATTCACTATATAAGAGGAAAAGAGCAAGAGGATGTCGAAGAACCTCCTATTTCACTAAAGAGGAACGAATAAGGAGAAGCAAAGGAAAGAGCCTAGAAGAAATGAGAAACCTTTTTTCCAGGACAAGAACTCATGGCACCGGATGGTTAGAAGGACTCCCCACGCTATAAGGCAAATGGGTGGAAGAAAAAAAGGTTTTTATCAAAAAATGATAAAATTAATAATAATCTACTTTATTAAGCTACTTAATTTTATTTTTATTCAGATATTATGTACTTTTTTATAATAAACTAATGAATATATGGTTTCTTTGAATTCTTAGTAACAAGGATCTACCCTATCATTTCCAAATCAACAAAATAATTCAAACTTAAATTTACTCCTTTTTCTGTTTGGAATCGGATTATAGAATAAACTTTTTATTTTATTTGAAGTCTAATATCACCTTCCTTAAGACTGGGAAATCATTTACATTAAATTACATCTTTATAATATTAAACGAATAATAACAAACCTGAATTGCAGAATTGATGAGGTCGTCATAATCGTTGAACCGGTAATTAGCTTGAAGGGCAGCCCTCCGCTGTCGGAGCTGGTAGACCGGTTCTTCATCGCTCGATTCGCTCTCCTCGCTGGAAGACTCGCTTGATTCACTCATTATCCTTCTTCCACCGCTGTAGGACGATGATTTTTCTTGGGTGGGCAAAACATTAGCAAGGCTGATACCTACGTATGCCAACCTCTTCTTCCGCAGTTCCTCATTCTCACGTCGTTTTGTGTTTTTTTCAAAGGCACGGAGGGTTTCTTTGAGTTTGGAGACTAATTCGAGCTTTACAAGAAAAAAAAAAACATTATATAAATAGGTTAATAAAATTATTTTTTTCATAGAATAAATAATTATAATTAAATGAAACATTTTAATAGTAGATGTGACCATTAAATTACTATTAATATTTCTATATGATTATTTTTTAGTGTGAATTTACATTAATCACAACCCCAAAGAGTAAGTTAACTCTTGAAAAAATAAATTAAAATTTCCTCATGCAACTAACGCAGTATTATAGTAATGTCGAAAGATAATGTGTAAAACATTATTGAAGGAAAAAAATTACCAAATTAATTAAGTTTAATAGTATTTATAACTTTGCCTTATTCGTAACTGTTATTAATTCTTCATTGCAAAAATTTAAAACAATTTTTAATTCATAGCTAAATTTACTTATTAACTATATCTTCTCATAAACACACCACCTCTAAAATATCTGAAAATCTATTCTTGACAACTCATTACGTTGGTTAGAACCAGAGAGAATGAGAAAACCGTTAATAGGGTTGATTTTAGTATTTGAGTCCTACAGGAGACATGAGAATTATATAAAAACTTCTGCAACTAAGAGGTATGACCAGAATGTTCGTAAAAGCTAAAAATATATATATATATATTTTACTTCTCATGTTATTTGACATTTAAAATTATTTGGTAAGGAAGAGTTTTATTTGTTTTCAGATATAAATATTATAAAAAATTTTCCCTCTTCCGTATAATCGTATTAATTTCATTTGTCTAATGTTTCGGGTGTTGTATCCATCCTCAGTGACAATTTTAAAACTGCTAATGGTCTTCTGTCCATCTTATATTATTTACAGTATACCAGAAAAAAATTGCTTTTATACTCCAAATAAAGTTTAAATAAATACATATAGGCTTAGTTAAATATTTTTCATTGCCACATTCAATATATATTGTCAGTTCAATAGTTACTGAGTGACTTAACAGTAACAATTGAACTGACAATATGGAGGCTGACACATAAAAGGATGCAAGTAGATAAAACGATAATGATAGCTAACTTGTTATAAGGCACGTGTTTTTACATAAGAAATGCAGTAAACTAGGATATGATAGACTTAAAAATGGCTCAATGAGCCAAAACGTCGTCATTCTAAGGTAGGCATCGGAAGTGAAAACATTACTGGTTTACAGTTGGCTTATGAAATATAAACTGAAATATTATAAGATACCGAAATAAAAGAAAATTATATTAAGAATATTTAGATTTAGATGTGGGATGCCCAATAGACTTATTGTTCATAAATAGAATAAGTATTTTTTAAAAATATTATTGTCTTTATTAGTTTGTTATCTTATATATCTGTGGGCTCATAACAAGGTGAAAAATGATCCTTACGATGTCAGTAAACTGAGATATTCAAAATCACTTTTTTATTATGTTTAGTTTTAAAATCTTTCTGGACATATTGTTTACATTTTTTCATCTAAAGGAATTCAATTAGAAAATGTTTAACACTATTTTTAAAGATATCTTTTTTTTTTTTTTTTTTTATCATCCTCTTCCTCGCCTTTTTAGGCTATTCGAGGTTTTCCTGGACCTGGAGGTGAGGTTGGGAGATTAATGTCAGAGTTAAGAGACCCCTGGCACCAGGATAAAAAACTCGTGATTATTTTGTCAATTAATTAATATTATTGAATATTTAATAGTTGACCGTTGCATTATAAAGGAAGGTGATGATCTGGGGTGGCATTCATAAATAGGCTAAATAGTGGTAATAAAATATTTTACTACTATTTAGCCTATTTATGACCGCCAGCCCGGACCATCTCCTTCTTTTAATTAATATTATTCCAATATTAATATTATTCTAATTAAAGATATCTACTACAAGCAACAAAAGAACATTGAAAACACAATATAATTATAATTAGTACATACATGCTGACAAGGAGGGCAGAACCAGTCTCCCTCGGGTATCAACATGATGGTCGGTCGAAGGCAGGAAGCATGGTAGCCGCTGTCGCACTTGTCACACAAGAGAATCCATTCAGGATGGTCGGGCTCCCCGCACTTTTTGCAAGGATAATCTTCGGTTACTTCTGCTGCTTCTTCTTTGACTTCATCTTCATCCGCTTTAAAAGAAAACGTGTAATTGTGTTAAGAAAATTGATAATTTATTAAATTAAATTAAATTTACTGCAATGCATTTAATCTAAAACTAATCGTTAAATCTTAAAAACATATTAAATCAAAAATAACAATAATTAGGTACTTGTACAGATAAAAAAAAAATAGCATAAATTTGAGTTAAAATAGAATTCAAGTGTTAAAGAACATATAGTCCGTGGTCTAGATCCCTTTTTATCAAATTATTAACATCCGTCTAAAACTCCGTGAATGGCTTTATCTTATTCTAACCTACAACTTCTTTAGTAACGAAAATTCTCAGAAATGAGGATTTTCTCACTAACTTAAATTAATTTCATGAGGTTCTAAAAACTCATGAATACCCATTTGCTTTCCAATTGAATCATAGGATAATCACAAAATAGAGGAAAAATGTAGCTTACAAAAATATTGGGCTATTTTGTCTTTATAACCACGTTAGGGATGGAGGTTATGCCAAAGGGCCCAATATTTTTGTGAGCCACCTTTTTTCTTGATTTTATGATAAAATTATTTTAAGATTCAAGTGGAAAGTAAATGAATGTTGATGAGTTTTTAATCCCTTCTCAAACAGACAAATTATACAGATCTCCAGATTGAAAATGGCTCATTTCCCAGAATTTTTGCAAATAAAAAAGTTATATGTTACGATAAGATTAAGCCATTCATGAAGTTTTAGATGGATGTTAATAATTTGATAAAAAATGGTCTGCACCGCGGACTAATATATTAGAATAGCATCTTCTTCTTTGTCTTCCTCAAAACGCCATCTGTAGCATCGAGGAGCCTCTATCCAGCGCAGCCACTCTTCCCGGTCTGCTTAACCGCTTCATTTGGTTGAAGGATTTACCTCTTCTACCTCCGATCCTCTGCATGAACTCGTGATATGAAACTCTGGGAGGCCCCTTCCCTGTGGGTCGAGCCTCTAATATATTTATATGGTCCATGTCCTCGTTCATGTGGCAGACACTTCCAAACCCCTTAAGTTGATTGTTCTCCAAAGTGGTTTTGAGTTCAGGCGCTACCAGCTGTTCTCTGATAGTTTCGTTTCTAATGCGATCTCTCCTAGTTTTTCACACTGATCTACGTAGGAACCACATTTCCACTACTGTTATGTGGTGGTAATGTTTGTCCAACATAGTTCAGCTTTCTCGGTGTAGATGAGAAGAAGAGAAAAATGTAATCTGCATATAAAAAGTTCTGTACGAGGACTGTTCTCATATTCCAGTTTCCAATTGCAGTCCAAGCAGTCCGACGCTTGCAGATTTTATGGATCTCGTTCATAAACAGGAGGGGGCTTAAACTATCTAGGATAAAATTTTACTTTTTAAATTATTAAAAAAGGTACATATCTAACTAACAATTTGAGACCACATTGGGTCATGGAAGTATGGTGAGGAATGGGATGTGGCCATAGTCCACTGCATACTGCTTCCAATACTCTTAAATCTCTTTCTGCACTAGATTAAAGACATGCATTTATAAAAGATAATAAAACATATCTTCAACTAAATGTTCCTAATGAGGGATGACAGGGTGAGAGAAAAATTGATAGATAAAAAATATATAATTTTAAATATTTAAAAAACTAAGGTGTGTGTTTTAGACCACACAATAGAAGTGAAAACATCAACGCAAGATTAATAATATGAAATATAAATTATGTATAATAACTCATTATAAAGAGGATGAAATGCTGAACATTTCCCACGCTTATAGTATACAGGTCAGATTTTTAGTTTCTGAGATATTTTAATCCATATCTTCAATAAAACTCATTATTATTGGGTTTTCGACACTATTTTCTCTTTTTTAAGATACAATTTTAAATAATAGCTCATTACAAAGAGGTTGAAATGATGAACATTTCCCTCGCTAACAATATGGAGGTCCGATTTTTAGTTTTTGAGATATTTTAATCCATATACAAAAACACTTCAATTAAACGACTCCAGTCGACTTAACACATCAGAAATCTGAGGGCTCAACCTAATTCACTCTCCACAAAAAAGTGCAAAACGTGCCTAAAGAAGTTTTAACTTCAAAAATTAAATTTCTCGGATGGAAATTTGAAGCTGAAAACAAATATTCTAAGTTAAAAAGTATTGGATAATCAACGATAGGTCATGACGTTGCTCTGTACCTCAAAACTTTTCTTTAACGCAATACCTTACCTTTGCAAATGTGCAACAGAAAAATTCAGGAGATTTTTTGCACTTTTATTCCCATAACCTTATCTTCATTAATTAATAAAAATTCAAAAATCATACAAGTACTTAATTATGATTCCTCTGATTGCTAAGACTATAGACTATCATCATTACATTCTCAACATCATATCATGGAACCGTACCATACCTTTCTTAGCTGTTCGAGCGCGACGGATGGGTTCAATAGTTTCATCTTTCTCCAGGTCAGATTCTGGTGAAAATTCATGATCAGAGACAACTTTAGTGGCCCTGATGTCTTCCTCATCGTCTTCTTCCTCAAAGTGTTCCTCCTCTTCTTCCGCCTCTTCAGAACTGAAATCAGATAGGGTACATTAAATTATTCAAGCAAAATCATATCATTCATACTTTAATGAATAATCTATTATTAGAGATCACATGTCCATGTTATTGCACATTTTATTCGCTTGTGTGTAAAAACTCCGGACTTAAAAATCTAGCCACTTCAGAGTCTGCAGAATAACATATTTAAATTTTATATAGCACGTTCTGTCGTTTTTGGCTTAAATTCCATGATTTTGATTTATGTTGCATTAAATGATTTATAAATACAAATATATATGTGTGCTAATATTTACTTTTTTATTTTACTATATTGTTCAAATTAAAATCATTATTCAAGATAGACAAATATGAGGATGGTAAAGAATTTTGCGACAAGCAAAAACCGCATTTAACATTTAAAAAGGAGGAAGTAAACACAAGTGAGATATATTTTTGGAATAGAACTTGTCTAAAGTATTGGATAATAAAAAGCTGCCTTTCTACAATAAGCTGTTTTGTTAGTAAAACTTTTATGGTTATTGGTTTGAATTAAATTCTCACTCATTCATTGAGCCCTCATATTGAACATATTTGAAAAAGTTAACCTACATCAAAAATGCACTTCATGACTTTTTGCAGTAAATCGATTTAGTACATTTACGTTTTTTAAAAATAGCATAATCACCCAAGACTAAAAAGAACTTTAAAAACCAGCATCTAAAAACACAATAATTAAACATTCTGACTTACGAATCATCAGAAGACGATTGCCAAGGTTTGTTGATATCGTACGTCAGACCTTTTTTCTTCTTCTTTTTACGACCTTTCTTCTTCTCTTCGACCGGCTCTTTGAACGTTTCATCTTCTTCTTCACTAACCTATAATAATTAAATATTAATACATAAACATGAATACTCAGTGCTTGTGAAAAGTCCGGTCGGGACGAAACCTCCCTTCTTATCTCATCTTACATCACATAACCTCCCTTTTTATTTGTTGTTATCCTTCTGTTAGAATTCAGTTATTCCATTGTTTATTTTTCTTCAAATGGATATTATTACACTGAGGGAATAGCCGTTTTCAGAAAAAGAAGCTATAAAATATTTTCAGACGGCGGGAATAATTCCAAAAGTGAAATTCTGTAAAGAAGGTCATGAAATGAAGTTTGACAGATAAATGAAATGGAGATGCTTTCCTTTCACAGCAGTTGTAAAAAAAATGCACCTATAAGGAATGTGGTTAGAGGGATCGAAGATTACCTTTTCATTAAAATTAATTTATGGGCAAAGAGTAGCTGAAACTATCGAACAAAAGTTTGATAATGTGGAACAAATTTTTAAGAGAGGTTTGTGCCCATAACATGTTATAAAGGTCAACAAAAAAATTGGAGGGCCTGGCAAAGTCGTTGAAGTAGAAGAAAGACTTTTTTTTAAAAGAAAAAATCATATAGGAAAAGTTGTAAAAAGTGTTTTGTTATTATTACATATATCTGTATGTTAAGAGGTAAACCATCAATGTGATTTTTTTTTCACTTTTGAGATTTTTGTGACACACATTTTTGATGGAGCTTCATTGGTGAAAACTAAACTATATGCCAAATAAGATGGCAAGTGAAATATTATTTCACCTACCATCTTATTTTGCACATGTAGGATAGTTTTCCCCAAAGAAGCTCCATCAAAAATGAGTCACTTAAGATAAAAATTTAAAAAGTGTAAAAAATTCACATATGATGGTTTACCTGTGATATAAAGATATATGTTGTAAAATAAAAGTGTTTTGTTATTATTACATTTGTTTTTGTCTATTTCAATTTCCATAAATATGAATAAGAAGATAGGGATTATCAGTGCTTTATCAGAATTATCACTATTCAGTTTATAAACATCGGCAGATAGCAGTCCGCACCCGACCGGATCGTTCACAAGTACTGAATACTCTTATCAATATGCTAATTTGTTAAATTAGGATGGTTTTTAAAATATTAACTTATAAATTATATAAAATATAACTAAAAATATAATAAAATAAAAAATGCACGAGTTGGTAATAAATTGTATACTTACATTTACACTTTTCCCCTTTTTGTTTTTATGTTTCTTCGGTGTTTGCTTGCTCTCCTCCTATAAACCATTAACAAAACTTAAAACTACTATAATTATATATATTTTGCATAACTTTAATTATGTAAACTGATCATCGGTTATTGATATTAAAACTAGATGTTACAGAAAGGTTTTGAAATAAGTTAGTTTTGATAAAAAAAAATTATTAAATTAACTCATGACCTTGAACTCAAATTAGGGCGGGAAATAATAATATGATAGTAATTATATGGAAGATTGGACCTTATTAACATGTTATTTTTACTTTAAACTAGGAACAATCAATGATGGTGATAAAATAATACTTTTAATATAAAAAATAGTTTCTTTTTTTTTTTTTTTTCTTTTAAAAGACTTTATGCAGCATTTAGAAGTTTCCTATACCATGGCAAGCACAAGAGTGTGAAAGAGGTTATTTCGATTGTCCGTTATCTCCTGGGTCCATCTAGGGTCTTGTGGAAAGTACCACACAAGCGCTAGTGTTCCTTAAGAACTTAACAGATATTCACATTACGGTAAAGCTTTTTAAAAATATTTTAAATTGTTTTCGATGTTATCTTTTTAAGATAAATGTAGTATAACCAAAATATTTGTTCAGAAAAAAAAAATTGTTTAAATATTCCTGTTTCTTCTTTTATATTTTAATCAAGAGCTTATAAATTTTTAGGTTGGTCGGATTTGGGAAACATGGTAAAGTTATCTGTAAACACCAAACAGATAGCTATGTAGGATTAATATTTTTATATCTAAGCTAGAAAAAAAAAAACTTTCAATAAGTTAAATATGCTCATAAAATTCATTAGCAATATAACAGTTTTTAACTAAAGAAACGAGATATTCTTATATCAATGACATCCATAATTCAATCCTTCACTGCTCCTATCACCTTTACGCCCATGACTCCCAAATCTAACTTTCCTTCCATCCCTCAAAGTTGCATGAAGCGTTTGCCAAAATTCAAGAAGACTTGAATCGGATCAGTGCCTGGGCAAACTTAAATGGATTAAGGTTAAACGCTGCAAAAACTCAAGCCATTGTCATTGGTTCTAAACCCCTTCTCAGAGCCAATACCAACATACCTATACTGTACCTAAATGACCATCCCATTACCTTCACCTCCTCAGTAAAAAACCTAGGCATTTTCATAGACCAAACCCTATCAAGGAAACACCAAATTGCTCACATTACCCGACAGTCAATTGGTACCTTGAAACTATTCCATCGCTTCCGCCATCTCCTACCCATCTCAACACGTAGACTCCTAGTAACTTCCCTCATCTTCCCCCACCTTGATTACGGCTGCGTGGTGTACGGTGGCCTCTCGAGAGAAACTAGGAGAGAGACTGAAAAGAATTATGAATGCCTTCGTAAGATTTGTCACAGGGGCCCTGAGGTATTCCCGTGTTTCGCACCACTATGCTGAATTAGGATGGCTCTTCCCTTCCTTCCGAAGACAATATTTCCTAGGCACATTCCTTTACCAAATAATCAATAGTCATCGTCCATCCTACGCATACAATCTCCTACAATTCAAATCATCTATCCACACCCTCTCCACAAGATCTCGTCCTTCTGACCTTTACACTCCTTTCCACAGATCTGCATCATTTAAACATTCCTTCGTTGTCCGTTCCACTGCATTCTGGAATTCCATCCCACTAAAAATCCGCCATGCATCATCCTTATCCACCTTTAAAACCCTCTTATTCCAATTCCTCTTCACAATCCAATCAGACGCTGGTTAAATACATACTATGTTATAAGGATTTAATTTTCTTTAGACATTATTTTTTTTCTCTTATTTTTTATTGTTTTATTCTGTGTTGAACGTGAATTTTCATCACCACTCACTAAGCATTGTGAGTAGATAAAATTTGATTTTTCTTAAGTTCTAATTTGTTATTCATGAAATGTATTTCAGTGAAATGTATTTTATTTCTAATTATCTTCAACATACTTCTCGCTATGTGTATATATATATACTTTATTTTATTTTCTCTTCTCCTAATCTTTACGCATAATCACTTAAATATCTTAGGGAACATATGTATATCATTATTTGTTTTTTTATATATTTTTTTGTTTTAGTTTTTACAATTTCTTTCCCTACATATTAACAGTTATTATTATTTTTTTTAATTTTTATATTCCATCACTACAATGCTTTACCTATAAAATAGATTTTACTTTCCTTTCTAATTTCATTCAGTGATTATTATGCAATTATTTTAGCTCCAATATTGTAGTACTGAACCCCTATTACCCAACTGTCCTCGTTAATTTATCCTAAGAGCTTAATTAATACTTAATGTATTACATGTATTTTGTTATTATTCATTGTAATAAGTCTTTTGATCAGATTTATAGTTAATATATATATGAACAATACTGTTATTCTAAAGGGACCTAGTCCCAGAATAAAGATGATTTTTCTGTTCTATTCTATTCTATTATTAATACAGTTGAGTAAAAAATTGCAAATTTTCTCTTTTAATAACTGTATTCTAATTCAGATGATGTTGTATTGAGCCATTAAACTATAAATAATGGTAGTAGAAGAAAATTAAAAACTTCAATGCACCAGTAAAGTCAGTAAAGTTGGATGTGACCAAAAGAGAGAGAGAATAGCAGAAGCTCTCTCCTCAAAGATAGAAGGACTCGCCACTGGTGGTAATGGAATATCATCATAATTTTAATGAAGAGAAGAATAGTTGGAGTGATCAGTCAAATAAGAAGGCAAAAATAAATGATAATATTTTTTTTGACAATTGCCGACGTTTCGACCTGAAATTCAGACCTTCATCAGGGCTGTCTCCAAAAAGTGTTAACGGAGAAGTGACTTGAAGTGACCACTTCTCCGTTAACACTTTTTGGAGACAGCCCTGATGAAGGCCTGAACTTCTGGTCGAAAAGTCGGCAATTGTCAAAATAAATATTATCATTTATTTTTGCCTTCTTATTTGACTGATCACCCCAACTATTCTTCTCTTCATTATTCACGACAGTCAACCATTTACCCACAATTATCGATCATAATTTTAAGTGATAAAACCAATAAATGTTAAATAATTATTAATAAAACAGCATCACTACAACCCTTGAATGTTTTCGGTTTCCGTAATCGCAGTGGAAGTCCAATATTTGTGCAAGTCTATATTATAAAACAGTCTCATTGTAAAAAGTTGTTATTATTGTGAACAAACTAAACTGTTTCATTGTAGAACATTCAAACAGCATACATTGTTTAATTTATAAAAATTGTCAAATACATCAATAATTGTGATCATTAAGGAAGCAGAGTAGCTTAGTGGGCAGGCACTGACATCCAAAGCTCATGGTCCCATGTCCGAATCGGGCTGATAGCAGGTAATTATTCATTTGTTTCATCGGCTGTAGATTGACCTCTACATAATGGGTACTCTTAATTAATTAATCGATTAAGAGGAAAAAAAACTTGGTGGTTGAACATGCTCTCGGTCAAATAACCTCTTTACACAATCGTTGACCTAGAAAAAGTATTTCCTTACATATTGCTGAACTGAAGACCCTTCATGGTATGTCGTTGTATAGGTATTTTGTTATCATTGATAACTTCTAGGATGTAATACAAACACAAATACCTTTGAATCCACTAAGTTTGGAGATTAGGTGCGGAGATTATTTGGGGATTAGGTGTGGAGCAGAAAACAGAAAGGAGTGAAAAGTAATTGTAATCAGAGTATTGATAGAACCGTGATACAATATTGAAATAAAATAAACACATCCGTGTCAAAGTTAGGTTAGGAAAAATTCAACAAAATATTGTAAATGTTTAGATAGGATTTAAAAGGAAACATTAATTTTTAATTGTTTATATTCCATCACTAGCGATGAAGGTAATATTGAAAATTATAACTCAATTATTTGTTTTGAGGAAGTAATAAATGAGATATGACGTAATGAGAAACAAAACACTCTTGATAAATTATATAAACACAATGATGGGCTTAAAATAACCATTATTCAATTAACTCACTTTGGGTTTCTTCTTAACTTCTTTCATCGTTAACATCATGGTGGCCTCTTCGATGGCTCGCCTTTCTGCTTCTTCTTTTATTTTTATTTGAGCGATTCTCCTGCTCTGCCTGACTCTGCTCCCTTCGCTCTCATTCGGTGACGGCTTTGAATGGATCAGATCGCTTTCCATAAGTCCTAACAGTGCTGTACAACCAAAAATAAAATAAAAATTATAAATAAATGATTTAGTTAGTCAAAAATATTTATTTAACTAAATTCCTGAAAATCAATTCATTAAACTTAAAATATATTTTTTTATTGAAAGTATTTTAAGCCTTACTAAAAAACTAATAAAAACATGATTTATAAATCCAATTACTGTTAACCAGAGTCAAGAAAAAATGATTTTAAATAAACAATAAATAATCTCAAATACTAACTTCATTTAATAATAACAGATAATGAATTCAATGTTACGTGATGAAAAAAATATTATATCAATTTTAATCTTGGCAAATTATTAGAATAATGTTTATATAATAATGTTTTATTATTTTTTAAATATTTACAAGCCTGTTTATGTTAAAAGGTAAGCAAGTAAACTGAAAAAGGTTATCATGACCTAAGCATAAACACAAATATAACAATACAATAGTTTTCGTCATATTACATTCTAAATCATCTATATTAACTATCTCTTTTTTTACGTTATCTGTTGATATTTTATCAGTATATATTTTAATGATTAATGATTCACTATATATTAGTTATAATTTATTTTAACATCCTTACTACTTTTTACTTTTACTGTTTATAAATATTTAAATCATTATATCTCATTTATCTTAACTTTAAACTCTAACAATATTCTACATTGCTTTGTACTTTTGTTCATTTTTAGCAGTAAACAAGATCTGATAAGTAGGTCGATATATTGCATTATATATATAAGTCGATATATATATATATATATATATATATATATATATATATATATATATATATATATATATATATATATATTGCAATAAAATAGTTTTCACTATTTTAAGTTTACTGAAAATGTATAAATTATGTATATAAGTTAATTATAAAAATTTGCTAAAGGGAAAAAGATATTTTTAAAAAAACAAGTACCTATATTTATAGAAATACTTAAGTCGTTTAAAGGAGAGTGGGGAGGGGTTATAGTTATGAAAAGGTTAGGTTTCCTCCGCAATAATATATTGATATTAGTGTAACTTTTGCCTAATCATAACTTAACAACAATAAAATTTAAAATGGATTACTTTTTTGTTTCTTCGGCCTTCCTTTCTTCTTAGGCTTTGGTTCATCACTTTCCAAAGGCTTGCTATCATCATCTTCCTCCCCTTTGACCTCGACGACTTCCGTTTTGGTATCTTTGCCCACTTCCTCTTCTGCTTCATTGCTGGTATCGTCTCCTGTTTCGTCTTTGTTTGATTGTAGTTCTTTCTTAGGACGCCCTCTTGACTTACTTTTACCTTTCGATTGAGACTTTGCTTCTTTTTTAGAAAGTTGTTTTTTGTCGTCCTTTTCATTACTCTTTTTAGCGAGTTGTTTTTTTTCTTCCTTTTCACTTTCCTCTTTGTTGGATTGTTGTTTCTTCCTCGTCTCTTTCTTAATTGCTACTCGTTTAGCATCTTCTTTCTCAGACTCCGATTCTTCTTCTTCTTCTGATTCTTTTTCTTTACTCTTTTCTGTCTCTTTTGCTTTTCCTGATTTTGACTTAGATGTGGCAGGACCATCACGTTTTCCTTTTTTTTTCATTGGCCGACCCCTAGAGCGTTGTTTATCCTTGGAATTTGCATCAGTATTTTCTTCTGCTTGATTATCATCAGAACTACTGGCTTCAGGTTGGACATGCTTTGTAGATGGAGGTGTCCCTTTAGATCGACGAGTTTTAGCTGAAAAATATATATATTATGAGTACAAGTGATTATAACTATGAACATGCAAAATACATAATTTATTGAATACTATTATTAATATAATCTCTAATAATGCATAAAAAGTTCTTTACTTCAAATTAAACAAAGTTAGTTTTTTAAATAACTGACCCATCCCTTAAGATAAAATAATTGTTAAGTTCAGTTTAATACATCAATATTCTTATAATTTTGTTTTTTATTTAACAACCTCTTATTCTTTTGGAAGTATTGCTACAAATGAAGTGATCTTCCAGGAGTTTTATTATTAATGAAAATATAAAAGATACTAGTTGAACCCAGCCACGCGTTGCTGTGGATCATTCTGGTTAAATAAAAAAAGAAATCAGATGTTTCTAATGTATTTTATGTAACAATAGTTGTGGATATGCGATAGATATAATTTGCTGTCTCATTCTTTGTATAGATATAGAGATTGTCTGGTTTTCCAACTCTAGATATCCCAACATATAATTGTCTATATAAGAAGCAATTGGTTTTTATATCTCCCAATAAAAATTACTTAATGTTAAAAGCATCATATCTCTGCACAAAATCGTCCGATTTAGAGATTTTTTTTTTATTTGCTGGGAATCCAGAAAGCTTTCAAATAATGATGGGTATAATCCAACAAAAATTGTATAATTTTTGAGTTATTCGCAAATATAGTGTTGAATCCATCATAATTTTTTTTCATACTCTTTTCGAAGAAGGATGTTATATACATAAATTAAAATGGCTTCAAGGAGAAGACTTTAGCTAAGTTTAATTAAAATCGTTACAACCACGTAGGCGCAACATTCTATGGCGACACAAGTTTTTGCGACGCCTTTTCAAAACGAAAGAATGGAGGGTGATTAAATGTATATAAAAGCACTCCTAAATCAGATAGAAACATTATGTCAATATTTCAAAACAATCAGTGAAGAAGTTTCAGAGATTAGTGATTTTGAACAAACGAACATTTACATTTTTATTAATATAGATGAAGGAATAGATATGTGATGAGTCGTCATGGAAACCGATTGACTCTCTATTAGAATCGGTTTACCTGCTTTTCACTAAATAACTCATAACACCTTGTGATTTTCTTGTAATTCAATGTATCTATGACCGTTGGAAAGCTGAGTTGTTACTCTTTAAGTTTATATAAAAAACTTTTATATTTAATGCCTTCATAAGGAATAAATAAAGAAAAATTACGAACAAGTTTTTATTTTTTATCTCCAAGACTAATTTATTTACGGACCTCTGGTTAGTGCCATTTCGCTTATATATTATTATGGCCCTAAATGCATGCCAATTTTTGAGTGGGTAAGTAGAGCCATGTCGAAGTTATGACAACTTTTGTGATTTTTTTTAAAAAATGAAGGGGCCGGCCTTTAAAATTTGATGTAAAAATTTTTTATTTTTCTATATAAAAAAAAACTATGTTTAATCAAACTGATGTTCAAGAAAAATGTAACAAATGTATTTCGGTTTTATAGGAGAGCTAGAAGTTTTGCACGCTCGTCCTACTATTTACAAATTCAAGAAAATTATGAAAACGTGTAAATAAAAAAATCATCGAAATCGGACTACGTGGTGCAAGGATATAGTGGTCTAAACATTTAGTATTAATTCTACTTTAAAGATTTTTTCTTCATTTCAGTTTTGGATTACTCAAAAACATTAAATCAATTGTTATAATTGTTTTCAAGTATATTTTAGTAGAGTTTTATTTTTTTTTCGAATCTTTAAAAATTTTTAATGGTATATATTAATAATAAAATTCATAATAGCGAGGAAAAAGTTTTTTTTTACCCTTTATATATATATATATAAAGGTTGGATCATTTAAATGAATTAAAGCATGGAATAAATATATAAGGGTAAAATAAAGCTTTTTCCTTGATATTATAAATTTATTAGTAGATTTTCTTATTTAACAGAAAATGATATAAAAGTATTTCTTAATCTACCCTATTTTTTCTTCTGCTCTTCATTCGAAATTTTAAAATTTGGGCAATGACTCTTTTCTTCCTGAGACAGTATACATTGTATCAATAAGTAATTATTCTAGCTAATTTCAAAAAATTTTTTTTGTAAAATTAATTATAAAATTTGTTTTATTGCTATAAATATGGAATGTTATATACTTCATTTTAAATAAGATATTGTCTATATATAAGCTATTACACGTTTATCATTTTAAAAATTTACTTTATTATTTTTAATGACAAAAGAAACATTTCTTTATTTTTATTTTTATTTTCTGTGAATACAGACAGCTAGGTCAAAACGTACCTTCCAGAGAACTAAATTCAAAGTATTTAGCCTTCATCAGATATTTAAAGGCAATGTTTAGAAGCTTTTGTAAACTTAAGAAAAAATATAATTTAATAATTATATATTTAATGAAACTAGAAAGGATTAACCTATGGATGGGTATAGATTATTATATTTATAAATTGATAACTTACTAAATAAAAATATTAAACCTTTGCATAGAAACATTACTGAATGGAACATACAAATATAAGGTTTGTGCGAAGTATTCGCACGGGTCAGCTAGTTATTAATAATTCTTACCAAACAGTATATGGGCTGATAACATTACAAACAAATAAGTTGTTAAATGCAAAAGAGGTGTAAGTCTAAAACTGAAGTTTTAAGTAGTTCAACACTTTAGTGGAAGTTTTTTGAAGTAATATTAGGTGTTTCTTGGTTACTATCTGTGTTATAAATAGCCAGTCTCAAGCTTATCTAACTATTTCAAAGCACAAAGTTAATGCACTAAGTAATTAATTAATTATTTATTGAGAGAATGACTTAAAACACTTTTGCACCCAACGGCTCTAAGGGTATATAAATATAAATTAGTTTAAAAATTACCTCTTAGCCTTGGTCTTTTACCACCAGCTTCTTCAGCGTCTTCGTCATTGTCGTCAACTTCTCCACCGTCCTCTTCAGATCGACTCATTTTGCGACTGTTCCTTCTTTTCCTGCTTGGCTGCGACTTGAAATCCGGTGGTTTACCCAAAACAGGGCCGTCTTCCAAAGGCTGTTCTAATGAAAAAGATGCCAGAGTAAACCCTTTGTTCTCTTCGACACTTTTTTTCGAAGCATCTTCATTGTCTTCGTTAGATTTGCAATCCGCCTCATCAGTTTCTGTTTTAGGAATTATGTTAGTAGTTTCATCCTCTTTTTTTACCTCCACTTTTATCTCATCATCTACCGCTTTGTCATTTTCATTCTTTTGTTCAATATTGTTTTCAGTCTTTTCCTCATTTATATTCAGCTCTTTAATAGGATCTTTTGTAGTAGAAGAATCGTTCTTCGACTTTGTTCTTGATCCTTTGGCATTAACCACTTTATCATCTACAGGTTCTGAACAAACGTCGTTCTGAGAAGTCGAAGATGCATTTCTTCGGGTCACTCTCCTGGCCTTGGTTGCTGGTACGCTGTCTGTTTTCCTAATTTTATTAGGTATTTCTGTTTCCTCATCGTTGTTCAGACTGTTCGTACGAGATTTTCTACCTCTTGTAACGTTCCTCACAGAGTTCTCCTCCTTTATTTCTTCCAATTTAATGGAATCACCATTTTCGGATTTAATTTTGCTTTCAGATTCTGATTTACTTGTTAATATATTTTGTAAACGCTCTTCATTAATATTTTCCTCTTGTTTAGTATTGTCACTATTTTCGTTTTTAACATTTACATCAGGATTAATTTTTTGTTCTTCAGGAGTTTCGATATTTTCATCAGAACTATCGCTTTCAGAACTATTTTCAGAAATGCTTGATGTTGGAACTTCATTTAAATCGTTGCAGGTTTCTTTTGAGCTACTCTTAGTTGCAGGCTCGAGCAAATTTTTCGCAGAAAACAAATCGTTGAATTTCGCATTCAGTTGTCCTTTCAACCCAGATTTGGCATCGTCTTTGCTATAATTGTCATTATCTAGGCATACTTCAATAATATTTGTCAACATGACGTTCTTCCTTTTCTCCTCATTTTTATCCAAAGCAGCAGAATTACTTTTATCTGAACCACTTTTGGATTGATCGGCACCTGAGCTACTAACCGTACCACGTTTAGGTTTTGATGTTTTACCAACTGACAAATTTTGACTGGCCAAAGAGATATCAGTAAGTTTTTCACAAACTACTGAGCAATTTGTTATAAGTTTGGAACCGTTTTCACAATTCGTCAAGGTATTCTTGTCTATGATATGAGAATTTACTTTGTTATCATTTTCACATTTTTCAATCAGAGAGTTATTTACCTCACAGTTAATTTCTCCATCACTTATATTGTTCGTAGAGTTTTTGCTATTAGAGGCAACGGTTTTTTTGGCGGACTTACTTGACTTAGATTTCTTATTGTTCAATTTAGCACTATTTACATTAGGGTGAGAGTCGACATCAGGTTTCAATGAACTGTCAAACAACTCATTAGGATTCTTATCCTCCGCTACATCCTCAGAAATTATACTAGTCTTTTTGTCATCTTCTGAAAATGACTTTACATTGCTTTCTGTAACAACAGGTAATGCATTGTTATTAATGCTGCAATTTATAGTTGATGGTTGATCATCTGTAGTAGATTTCTCATCAGATGTACAATTGCTGGAAGAAATGTCACTTGAAACCTGATCTATTTTACTTGATGGTACGGAATCAGAATTTAACACTTGATTTTTATCTATTTCCTCATCAATATTCGAAATACAATTACTATTACTCTCAAATTTATCAAAACTATGACTACTGATATCATTACTTAGTTCAGGTACAAAGCTGCCAGTATCGGACTCTACACTATCAGGAGGCTTATCCTTCATAGGGATATTTTCTAAAATAGGCTTAACACCGGAGAAAGGCTTAAGACTGGAATTGATGTTATTAGATAAATTAAAACCAGAAACATTTTCTTCGTCGACAACATTCTCCTTTGTACAGTTCAAGGCACTGAAACCTTCAGACATCTTTGAGGAACCTTCATCACAATCAGGATCTTTCTGGGAGCTTCCGGAAGAGTTTTGTTTCAATGATTCGTTTAATAATTTTTCAGGCGAGCAAATCGCATCAATGGACCACAGCTTGGGCTTTTTTTCAGGAGATTTGTCATCTATAGATTCATCGACTTCATCCGGATTGCCAGTGAGGCAGTCCTGCCCGTATCCCGAACCATGGACAAACATCACTGGCTCCTCGATGACATCGCTGAACTTGGGCTCGCGAGTAGCTAGGCTTAAGCTTCCCAGAGAGCATTCAATTCCCTGAGTAGATGATGAATAAGAGGTAGAAGCCTTGCTTTCATCACTCAGCCGTGGGTTACCGATTCCACATTCTTCTCCAGATCCAAGCCCTACAATAAATAGCATAGGCTCTTCAATAACTTCACTAAATTCTGGTTCTTCTTCAACAACATTTTGGCTGCACTCGGAGTCACTTATATCTAAATGTTTGCCATACTTAGGATTTGCTACATCACATTCTACTCCTGAACCTGCCCCTACAAAATATTGCACCGGTTCTTCTATAACTTCACTAAATATAGGTTCCCCAGGTTTGCCGGGGTTTCCCAGCTGACAATCCTCACCAGAACCTGGGCCGGTCACGAGCCTCACGGGTTCTTCTATCGCATCGCTAACTACAATGTCTTTCTTGACAAGCATCATCGGCTGATCGTCATCATCCAACTTCAGTTTTTTAGCTGGATTAAAACTTAAATCTTCAGCTTCTCTTGTATCATTGAACCTTGCGGACATCTGGCTCAGGATATCGTTTCTTTCAGGCATATAAGGCCTTTCAGAAGCGTAAAAGTCATTTGGCATATTTGAATACCTTTTTGAATCAGATTTGATACTTAAATCTACACCAGTTAACGATGACATATTTTCTTCTACAGGTGGGATGAGACATTTCTGCTCCATGTTCGATGCATTAGTCAATTCGACAGGCTTCTCTTGCTCTAGGTTACCACGACTACTAACTTGTTCTATAGCCACAACTGACTTTACCGGAACTGATTCCACTTTTTGCTCTATTGTCTGCTCTATGTGTTTTTCTGTATTCACCTCTTCCCCTTCTTCATCACCTTCTTCTTCCTCTTCCTCCTCGACCTCTTCTTCCTCTTCCTCTATTTCTTCCTCCTCCTCTTCTTCATCATCACCATCATCCTCATCATTCCCATTAACTGCTTCTTCCTGCTTATCCTCTTCTTGCCCGGTATCAGTGATCGGCTTTTCTATTTCTTGACTAGTAGAATCTTCATTCAGAATTGAATTGAGTTCTAGCTGACCCTCTCCGTTAGACAGACTATCTATAAGTTGTACCAATCCATCACGATCACTAAAAAAGAAGAAATAAAATTTCAAATCATTAAACATTACCATTGAAATTGAAATCTTATATTGAATACTACAAATAACACAATAAATAAATTGTAAATTACAAATTATACATTAGGATGAACGCACCAGTTATGGACTTTAAATGTAAATAATAAGCTTCCTTTTCGATTTAAAAGTTCCAGTTTTTCCTAGATTGGAAAACAATGCTCACTATTGACAACTGTGAGAACAAAGTTCCCAAAAGAAAATTTTAAAATGCCTATTATTATTGTTTCTATAGTGCTCTTGAGATCAGTGTGTTTCACACCTTTCTACTAACAGTTTTGCTAAGAGTAAGTTGAACATTTATAGTTCAATAAAGATTTTAGATTTTTTCTGAGGCATGTTCATTATTAGTACCGTAATTCCAGCGGTCTCTACAAACTGAAGTAGGCTTGTTGGATTGTCAAGGTGCCACACAAACTGATTGAGGCAAACCTGGCCAACCAAATATCAATCAGCAACTCTCTTTTGAACAGGTACGAAAAAGACCCATTTCTCAAATGAATAGTGACGGGTTTTGAAAAGTGGATCATCTAAGACAATGTGGTGTGCAGGAGATCATGGAAAACTGCTGACGAGCCACCTAATGCCATCCCAAAGGCTGGCTTACATCCAAAAAAGATTTTTCTCTTCATACGGCAGGATTATCACAGCGTGCTGTTTTACGAGTTGCTTCCACAAGGAAAAACGATTGATTCAAAGATCTAATGCGCGCAGTTAATAAAATTGGACCAAGCATTGCAACATAAAACGGCTAAAACTAGTTAAGGTGTTATATTCCACGATGGCAACACCTTACCCCACTCCGTAATAATCAAACAGCAAATATTAGTGCAATTTGGCTGCAATGCTTTATATACACACCGTATTCTCCAGACCTTGCAACATCCAGCAACCACTTTTTCCGATCTCTCCAAAACTCCCTCAATAGGAAATCATGCTATGTGCTTAATAGGAAAGCTGATGAGAGATGTGAAAACGTATCTCGATCAGCTTTTGCTAAACCTCAGAGAGTGTTTATAAGCTAATAAAACACATTTTAAAATAAATATATAATTACTCACAGACGACAGAGTAAAAAAAAAAAAAAAAATCTGAAAAATATTCATATATTTACCTTGCCACCAGCTCCCAAGTTTCATCATCAACATCTTCACGATAAATGCGAACATGAGACGACTTATCGAACTGGCACCAATACTGGAAACCGCTTTGATCCCTGCCGAGGGGCTCCAAGCGAAGGTCTTTAGCACCGACTTTATTCACTTCAGATTTAAATTTCCCATTTACGTCAAATTGAGTTTCAAGCAAAACCTGAAGAACAAAAACAGTTAATATAAATATATATTTTCTTGGATAAGGATGATAAGGGGAAAACATAATATATATGACAATACAAACAAATAATTTATACTCAACCCTAGAAAGGCAAACTTAAATATGTCAACTCATTCTGATACTCTAAGGTGTGGTACACCCCAAGCTTTAAATTATCATGCTCTGGGAGAGGCAAATACTTTTCAGAAATTAGCTAAACAATCAGGAAAAAAAAAAAAAAAAAAATCAAAGTAACCTTAGAGAATATATTTTATGTGCAAACATAAAGTAAAAAGTTAACATTTACATCGCTAAAAATCTGGTGCACACGATCACACGATTTTCACTCACCACCCTCTTCTTTGCAGAAATAAATATTTTCAGAAAAAGAGGAAATAAAAGTAAAAATTATAGACCCTATATTTCTTTACATTGCATTGTGGGTATTTGTATTTATTTAATTATCCTTTATATATATATATATATATATATATATATATATATATATATTATTTTTATATAATTTTTATATCGGTGTAATCTAGAAAATTAAATATTAAATAATACCAGCAATAGTATTCATGAAAACAGCATATGTATATGTACATAATATTGCCGGAGTCCGTATTATATGAAGCTAATATTACGTATGGAAGCCTGTTATAATCTTTCAGGCGAGCTCGTATTCCTTTGGTTTCTCCATTTCAACTATTATCCGTTACGATCTCTTAATTCTCCTTCAGTTAATTATCAAATTCTTTCATATTTTATACTTAACTATTTTTTATATCAAAGATTAAAGTGAAGTGGTTAATTATTTCAAATTAAAAATACAATATTACCGGAAGCTAATATTAAAAATTAGCCATTTAAGTCCTGTTAGAGAACATCAATGAGAATAAAACCTACATTATATTAAAAACTGCTTAATAGTACACTGATTTACTGAGTTTAATCAAAATCGTTAGAGCCATTTTTGAGGAAATCGTTAAAAGGTGTTAAATTGATAATATAAAATACCACTTCCGGTAAGTCGATTTTGACGAAAAAGTTACAGTAAGATCTAAGTTATATATAAACTTTAAATATGCAATTTAACTTTCATACGTCCTTTCGTTCTTTAGCTAGACTGATCACACACACAGAACATTTTGCAAAACTTTGCTATTTGGACTCAGGAGACCTCAAAACATGTATTTCCGTTGATAACTCAGATTTGAAAATTTTTACAATTGCAATACTTACTGTTAGACTATATAGTGCATATATATGTAAGTGAAAGTAAAAAATAAAAAAAGGATCAATATTTTTCCATTGAAAATATATTAAGTTTATATCAATTAAATATATACATATTTGGAATGTAAAATATATATATATATATATAATAAAGGAAAATAATATTTTGTTACTTAGAAAGATAATAAAACCTATAGTTGGGGCCTTTTATGTGACCACTCACTCACAACAATCCAAGCAAACTGTTGCCTTGAATCCATTGCAAATAGGTCTCTTATATTGCAAAACCATTTTTGTCTTCATATCTTACTCTCTCGTGCAAAAAAAATATTTGGCACGTTTTTCCAACAGAAATCGTTTATTTTTTAATTCCCAAAATTTCTTTCATGTTGTAACACACCATTCGTTTGAGTGTCTCCACTTGCAGTCTTCTTATCAAACAGGACTCAAGTAACGAATAGCCTAATCCAAATAAATAATATACCCATTTAACTAACTTAGCTGAACAATATAATGGAGTTTATACCAGCGTGGTTCGACAATCCAAAGAAAAATCGGAGAGGCAGCCTCCTCGGGTTACAATATGTTGAAAGCTTTACTGACTTGACAGAACCAAAATTGTTGAACCAAGTACCCATGCGATTGAAAACGGAACAAACACATAATTAAGTTTTCTTGAGGGTGCTGAAAACTGGGGGTTTTATCTTATACAAATAATATACTTGAGAAAAATCGATACTTAACAAATAAAGTAATGAAAAGTAACAAAAAAAGAATTGGCTAATAGTTAACAACGTCACATTTTATATTTTTGAACGGAAACTATTGTTTAATTATTCACGTACGAATAGCCCACAAAGAGACAAATAACCAATAAAAGATGGCTAGGTAAACAAAACAAAATATTAATTAATTTTAAAATATTATATGTGATCTTTTTATTTATTATTTATTTTCTTAAACCATGCTGACTGTATCTATAGCTGGTGCTCTCAAATAATCTTAGAATTTATAATTATCATAAACTTTTTTTTGACCTATAAAAAATACTGTTTAATTTATAAAATATTCAAGAATAGTTTAGGTTCTAACAAAGATCACAGAATGATAAGATTCATACTTGAAAATTTAAAGACTTGTCTAATATTACATGTATTGAATTTTCTATAATCTAAATTAAGATATGACAACTCTTATTTCCTTGAAAATCTATCACAATTTATTGTATATTTTGAGTATTATATTCATATTAACATATTTTATTCACATAAAATATTATAATTAACATTTTTTTTCATAGTAATAGCATCAAAGATTCAGAATCATATTTTCATATGAAAGTCCACTCACTAAGAGCACGACTGTTTTTGCTGACATCGAGAAAAAGACGAAGGCTTCCAACTATGAATTTAAAATTAGTTCAAGTAAATATTTAAAATTTAAGTTCATCAATTCTACATGAAATTGTGTCCCTTTAGAGACCCAGTTTGTCAAAATCCATTGCTGATGAAACCAGGGAGAAGAAATTGTTGGTACTCAATGGATCCAGAATTTGATATTCTACAACTTTTGTTCTTCGAGTAATTCCATTAGAAAACTCGTTTCCAAAAGTCACAATACTATATCTTGGTATTTCACAGAATTGGTGAACATCATCTGTTTTTGACCATATCATTTAATCGAATCATTAAGTTGTGGTATTTGATGTTTCTACATTTTAAATTTTAAGTAATAGATTAACTATTAATAATATAAACTAAAATAAGAAGTCAGACTACATAGTCCAGGTATTAACAGCAATTTGATCACCTAACAGGCCAAGTTATATATATTAAATAAAAATTTTATAACATGTGATTAAGATATATGTGCTTCAATCAAAAGGTGAATAAAAAAAAAAGACATTGAAAAAATTCTAAATGTGCATTAGGAATGTGCTGGAAACATCTTAAATAAAATCCCAAATCATCAAATAATAGTTGCTAAAATCTTCGAGATTATATAAAAAATGCATTAATTGTATAACTATTAACTTCCCAAGAATCGTAAGTTGAGATTAGGAGGAGACACAAGACAAGAACGTGACGCCGGCACAAAAGGTGAACAACATTGATATACCTGTAATTAATGAAGATCTACGACATCAAAAAGATTCCAGTTGTGGATCGCAAATTATACAGCTCCCGCAGAGAGTAATGGTTCTTAAAATAGTGATTTCGCTTCGATTCGGTACAATATCTACTTTACTGCACATTCCTGTTTCACAAAGTTAATAACTGAACGAGTAGTCTGACTTCAAAAGTCATAAAAATTAAATTTACAATATCAAAATAATTATAGGATTAATAGATCTACAAACATAAACTATTATCTTAAAATTACATCTGTCTAAATGTGGACAAAAAGTGATGGAGTTCATGAGACTAACAAAAACGTGTACAAATGATCCTAAATGCAGATCTTTGATACAAGTATCTCAAGACTTTGAAGTATCATCAGAAGCCATCAAGAGGGCATTGAGAGAGATTTATTAATGTTATCAGCCTATAAATAAATGAAGATGAAACAAAATACCTAGTCCTGTCATAAATATGGTTACACGGACATATACACAGATTTTAACAGAAATATTAATTTTTTCAAAAACTTTATTAGAAAATAAAATGTGTATCTATAGAGAGTAAAACAAAAAAGAAATTACTGAAAATATCCTCAGACACAGACATTTAATCTCCGTGGGCAGTCATCAATACCTGCACACAGCTCTTCTTGAGGAAAGCGCTCAATTGCTCAGACCAGAGATTGTTTGTGGCTTTCCAAGTTAGGGTGTGCACTGTGGCATGCCATCCTCTACAGTTCGGACCAAAGCCGATAATCTAGTGGGTTGAGATCAGGGCTTCCTGAGGGCCAATCCGAGGCAAAGATTAACTCTGCAATGTTCTTTTGCAGCTACTGCTGGGTTGACCTGGCCTTGTGAGCTGGAGCAGAATCCCGTTAGAAAACCCAATGCTCCAAAATATAGCCCTGATAGTTTTTGGCAGCTGTTTTAACTCCTTTTTCACAAAAATGGAGCTCTGTGGTGCCATCAAAACAAACTCCCCACCAAACCATCACTGAGGAAGAGTGATAACCTCTTTCCACTCTCCCAATGACTTCCTGGGCTTCTTTAGAGCTGTGTCCGTACACACGATTATTTTGGCAATTAAATTTTTCTTCAATTGTAAAAATTTTCTCATCGCTAAACAAGACCATTGGTGTAACAGCCAAGGAGAATTTGCATCTATCCACTCTAAATTTTTTTAAGGAAGTGGTTAGCCTTTGTCCTGTCGTTCTTCGAAATGCACCCATCCTAAGCTCACTTTTTATTATGCGAGACATTGATCTGACAGAGATACCCATTTCCCGAGACATGGTATGTTGTTTTCGAATGAGATTTCTTCTGATTAAATACCCACAGTGATATGAAATGAGAACACAACGCTAACATCCAATAAAGTACTGCTTGCAGTAACTGGTTGGTCTATAACTCATGAAGGTGAAGAGTTTGAACACGGGGCTCAAAGCAATCCATCGGGATGCTAACACACAACAACAAATGCCACAGTAGTTGACAAGAGACAGGGAGGCCAAAAACTAGGTTAATAGATCAAATTAACAAATATATTGCATACACCAAACTGGCAAGGAGTAACCCAACATAGAGAGAGGTGGAGGGTTTGGCCAAATTGGTTCAAATACCGTATGATATAAAAAGCCAGTAAATAGAAAAATAATTTTTTTTTTAAATATATATATAGGATGTTACAGGGTTAACTGGCCGAACTAAAAAAATGAACTAAGGACCTCAAAACAAGAAAAAAATTTAATACATCCGCAAACGCTTTGTTTAGGAGATATTCACACCTAAAGATTTTCGTTGTTATGAATTATTCACATTATATGAAATAAATAAAACCTATTTATTTGTTCCAACTACTTGATTTATTAAATATTAATATTCACATTAAATGTTGTTCTAAGTGATTTCCTTGAGCATTAAGACAGGCTCGGCATCTTTCTTCAACAGCAGCAGTGGCAGAACGGCACTGGATATGTGTTATTGTTTCACAAGATTAAATAATCCTTCTTCGTAAGGGATTAAGGTCATTGACCGGACTTGCTCAATCATATCCCATATTCCAATCAATGGATTGGCCTGCACGCTCTCTAGGCCTGACACGACTGGATTTTTTTTGTTTGGGCTGACATTAAACAAAAAGTCTATGCAAGTCCTGTCAATGACCTTAATTCCTTATGAAGAAGGATAATCGAATCTTGTGAAACAATAACACATATCCAGTGCTGTTGAAGAAAGATGTCGAGCCTGTCTTAATGCTCAAGGAAATCACTTTGAATAACATTTAATATGTATGTTAATGGTTAAATTTAATTAATAAAGTAGTTGGAACAAATAAATAGGTTTTATTTAATTCGTACAACGTAAATGATTCATAACAACGAAAATCTTTAGGTGTGAATATCTCCTAAACAAAGCCTTAGCGGACATACCTTCAGAGGAAATGTTTTTCTTGTTTTGAGGTTCTTACTTTATTTTTGCAGTTTGGCCACTTGACCTTGAAAGACCCTGGATACAGGGTTTCTCAGTTCTTAATGATTGAACTTTAGGGGGCGATTCTGAACAAAATTTCCATAAAAAAGGAGTTAAGACCAATTTTATGTTTTTCCTAGGCAGCCACGTTTTTAATTGAATAAAAAGGAATTACTCAAAGACTGTGCAAGACAATTAAATTTGAAATACACCATGGTAAAGTATACGAAATGTTCTTTGAGAAAACCATGATTAAATTAACTAAGGTAAATGATAAATAGACTTTCAGGAGGTCTAATAATGCAAAGCCTACTATTATCCCACATTATTTCACGAATCGGGATTACAGAGATATGCTGCTCGGGTATGGGTAGTGTGACTGCAGCAGTACAGGGGTCGTATTAGATCTCCTGAAAGTCCATTTTGTCATTGACCTTAGTAAATTTAATAACTGATTTCTCAAAGAACATTTCATCTAATGCGATTTAATTACCTTGGACAGTTTTTGAGCAAATCCTTCTTATTTAATAAAAACTGCGACCATTTAAAAAAAAAAAAAAATACAAAATTGGTTTTAACTCCTTTTCCATTCAGAGTCAGTCTATGTTTCAAATGAACTTTATTATAAGAAATTTTGTCTAAAATCACCTTCCATTGTTTGGCTATCAGGAACTAAAACACTCAGTATATTTATAAATATATATCCAAATTTAAAACAAAATCAGACAATAAGAGATAATAGTTGGTTCACAGATAATTAAAATTTTTTTAATAACTCAAACTAATCAGTAAATATTTTATTAACCACAGATTCAACTAAATCAATCAATAAACTTGCAAAAACAAACGCGTTTCAATCATTTTCAAAAATTAAAATTCTTTTAACAAATGTTACATATTGTATAGAGAATTATCACAAAACCAATAATGTTTTCAAATCAGTGGTAAATTAAACTTGAATTTAGTAGTAGCCTAATTGGATCATCAACTAATTTTAGCAATGAAATAAAGGAATAAAAAATAAAAGTTATTGCCAAACCACAAATTAAAGTCAACAAAAAAAGGCCAGTAGTACTATGTTTTATGAATGATGTCTATATTATCATCATAAAGAGTCCTAGGAGTAATAAAAACTTTTTTATGGTATTGGATTCATTCATTAAATGTACATGTTAATAATAAAAACCATGCATGTACTTATCTACTTAACTAATATATTCTCATATCAAATGTTTTATTTTCCTCCCTTATTCACACATCTCAAAAAAAAAGGAGCATTTACTAATAGAGTACAATGAACAATAACAACACATGCAAATTTTGTAATTGTTTTCAATCAAATCAATGGGCAAAAACTAACTTGAAAACGAAATTATATGAAGCTCACCAGAGGAATCATAACCACATAAGAGTTAAAATTTAGACAACTAAATAAAAACTATTTTTTTTTTTAAAATAACTGTTTAATGGCAAGCTATATAGAAATAATTTATGATGGAATTAAATCAAGAAACAAATAAGAAATTTAATATAATATGTAATTCCTATACATCATTTAAGTGTCTAGCCTATTTTTCCTTCAGAGGCAAATTAATAATACTAAAACCAACTTCAATAACATTAATTACCGTATGTTGGTAACAATAATGGCAAAGCAGATCTGCACACTTTAAACCTAAGCAATTACAGCATATTGATAACAAATGAAAATACAGAAAAATAAAAACAAGTTTTAATTCAATCTTTCATATCAAACAAAAACAGAAGTTAGGTTAGAATTCTAAAGTCATAAAACAAAACAATAAAATACCAAGAATTAAGAAAACATTTTCATAAAATGAATAGTTCGGAGAGGACAAACATGATTGTGGAACAAACTTTTACAGACATACACATAACGGTTCCAAAACATAAACATGACATCAGAATGAGAGAGATCATAAACAAGTAATCAGGATGCTAAAATTCAAGGTTGAAACTTTTGTGACATTTGAATTGCCAAAGTCATTTATACAACAAATTATTTAATATTTATTTATTATAAAATCAAAGTAAGTTAAAACAAATCCAAGAAAATTTTAAAGATGTCAAGTTAATGCTAAAGATAACACTTTGATAATGAATACATAATATAAATCAACTCTATGTTTAATTTTCAAGAAATAATTTAAATAAAGTTAACCTTAACATAAATATTTAAAAGGCTTATTCCAATACAGGTGTAGATTGGAGAAATGATTTCTTTATATAAAACAGAAACTTTTCCATTATATGACAACAGAATAAAGCAAAATCATTTTGAGAATTTATGACATACCAATGATAAAATTGTCATGGGAAAAAAATATTTTTAAAAACTCACCTTTAACAATTTTACTTTGACACTCAGCCGTGCCTTCTTGTATCCGAATCTTTCCAGCTCCCATCCGTCTTGCTGAGAATAGGTGTGACAAAATCTGGCTAATGCTTTTTCCCATTTATCCGCAGTGAAACTTTTACGAGCTTTTCTCAGCAATTTAATGTGTATATCAATCAGAACCTGTGACACTGAAAATTTCATAAAATTCAATTAATTATTAAAAACATTTGTTTCAGAAAAAGGTGAATTTCAAAATAGGTTTATATTATCTGATAGAATAAAAACAATGGGATTCTACAATGGTGGTGAAAATTAAGAAACACTGAATGCTGGGATTTAAATTGTCACACATTTGTACTAGGGATAACTGATATGTGGGTTTGGAATTTTACTGGACAAAATATAGATAAAAGTGTCGTGTTTTGACTTATAAACAATGAATTTAAAATTGGTTTTAAAAAATAAAATAAACGACTTGACAGTGTCATTTTTCAGAAAGCGGTGTCTTACACCTCCGATCACAATCTTGGCCTTACCTTCATCAGTATCTTCCAGCATGTCTTGAAGTTCGCTAAAAGTTGGGTGTGCGATACCACAAGAGGCTGCGAATTGGTTCAAAAACGAGCATATCACGGCGAAATTCGGATCAGAAGCACAAGATAGCAGGGATGCTTCCGTCTCGGTCGCCATTTTCACTCAATCGTTGGAAAGGATAAATTATATAGACGGCTTATAGAAACGAGACGGGTCCTGACAGTTGAGTCTTTTATCTTGTCGAGTTGTCTTCAAAAGGAGAAATTATCAATGGAGTCACTAGGGGTCCGACACTAGCCATCGCAAATACACCTATTCCCCAGTCGAGATTTCAACACTCACTTCGATACAAACTAACCAAAGCCTGCACGATGGTAGGAAAATAATAATAAGAATCTTCACCTTCTACGCCGATTATTTATAAATAACGTTGGAACGTCTATCTATTCTCTAATATGATATAATTGACAAAGGCTTACATGTAAAGCTAAATAATTAAAGTAAAAAAAGATGAAATAAAGTTATAGCGGAGAGGGGCCTCCGGGACGTGCTGCTACCTGGCGGCGGAGCGGACTATATTTTTATTAGTACGAGGTTATAATATAACCTGATGCTGTTAGTAAACAGTCGACTTGCAGGGCATTTTAAATTTCAAACTCATCCGCGCCAAATCTCAACATTTTTAAACTTCCCTCCATATTTCAAACTTCACCCATTATATATAATTAATACTACTAATTAACTTGAATAAATTTAATTAATTGGCGCATTTTTTAATTCATATGTAATTATTACAGCGGCACAAATCGAGTTGACAACTTTTTAATAATAAAAAACAAAGTCGATGAAACAAAAAAAGTTCGCTTGCAGTATTGATAAATATGTTTAAATTTAATAATTACGAATTCAAATAATCACAATTCGAGAAAAATAAATAAAATAAAAAAACCCGAGTTAATATTCGTAATGACAGAACTAATAATACTATTTAAAAAATCATTTTTGCAGTTTTTACTCAATTACTTTATTTGTCTAAATTTAATAAATTCATCTAGGTTAACATTAACATAAAAAAATTGAATCAAGCACACAGAATTTGATTGGATTCTGAAAAAGTGCTATCATTTTTATCCCTTCTGTATTTCACACTCCAATAATTATATGTTTGCAAGTGTAAGCTTTAGCTATCTACAACTACAACAGAATGACTAACTCCATTTCAACATTATTTATTATTAATTTTAGTTATATTTGTTTATTAATTTTAGTGGGAAAATTTATATCTTATTTCATAGGTCTATATTACAATCACCTACTCTGGAATCAACTTACTCACTGTCTGCACAGATATATATTTTCCAACTAGAAATACCACTAAAATGACTTTATACAAAAATGTTGAAATTGAAGTTAAGTCATTCTTTCAACTGAAAGGCTCATATAAAATTAACTTAATAAACAGCTTTTTAATCTTAATAAAAACGTAATAAAAAAAAAAAAAAATCATATTTATTTTGGATAATCAACCATAAATATATAATTAAACTGTATAAAAACTACGGATTAGTTGAAAGATTTCATCTATGGTTATAAAAATTAAAAGAATAATAATACTTGAGTTACTTAATATCAAAGACGGTTATACATTTAACATTTTTAAAAAGATTAGACAAATCCAATTTTATACAACATGGCTTCAATTTAAACATTTTTTTTCTTTATGATTTAACTTGAACATTCATAAATAACATCATCAGAGACAGTTCCATTTGAACTTATAAAATAAAAATTGACTTTTTGGTCCGTGGTACAGACCCCTTTTTTATCAAATTATTAACCTCAAACTTCGTAAATAGTTTCATCTCATCATAACCTAAAAATATTTTTTTTACAGAAATTATTGGACTTTGTGCGTTTCCAATCTGGAGGAGGCCAAACTTTCCCTATTTAGTTACGTACAGTTACGTACTAAAAATTCGTAAATACCATTTGCTTTCCATTTGAATCGTAAGATAATTTGATCACAAAATCGATAAAAAAAAAGGGGGCCTACAAAAATATTGAGCCGTTTGTCCTATATAACATCGTTATTTTCAAAATTCGGGGGTGTACGTCATGCCAAACGGCTCAATATTTTTTAAGGCCACCTTTTTTCTCGATTTTGTGTTCAAATTATCTTACGATCCAAGTAGAAAGGAAATAGTTATTTTCGAGTTTTTAGTACGCAATTAAATAAACCTAGTTTGCTCCCCTCCAGATTGAAAATGCCCCAATTGCTAGAGTTTTTAGAAATAAAATAGTTGTAGGTTACGATGAGATGAAATTATTTATGAAATTTCAGGTGAATGTTAATAATTCTATAAAAAGGCGTCTGTACCACGGACTATTTTCTCTGTCTTCTAAAAATGACAGAGATCCATCCGTCTTTGATATGAAGCCACTCATATACGGGTTGATCTGGGATGTATTATAATAAACCAAATTGCCTAAACACATTTTATTTATTAGAAAAAAATTAATTTGAAAAATACTGATTTCACAAATATTTGTTAGTTAAATTCGTTATAAACTGTGGTTTTCAGCCAGATCTATATTATAAGAATTGATCTGAATTTGTGAGTGATAAAATAAAATTATATAGAACTAAAATTTAGTTAAAAAAAAAAACATACTTAGAAAAAACACAAAACTTGGATTTGCTAATTTTCTGCTGAAAATTGGCTCATTGTTTACATGAACTTTTTTATAGCTCTTGAGGTTTGCTATCACTTTTATAAAAATTACGAGTTAGTATTCGGAACTGTTGTTATAAATATATGATCTATTATTATAAAAATTTTAAAAATAAATACATATATATACTTAAATGTATTTACTAAGATAATGACAAGAAGTCAATTAATTGTATGATTACATTTCATTAAAAATCTCTCGAATTTTTCAGTTTAGTATAATAAAAGTTTTTATAATTTCATTATAGTCAAAATCGTTGTTAATGATAAAAAATAAGAATATATCATTGGAGATTTCAACTAAATTAGTCATATAAACATTAACATATTTAACATAAGATATTAACGTATTAAAATATTCTTAATAATAAGAAAAATAAACACATTAGAGTCATACTTACTTATGTATACTTACTTGTGTACATACACAGAAACTATATACATCGAAAAACATATGAAAAATGATGGAGGATTTTTTTTATTTTTATGCACTCAAAAATTTTATTTTAAAACATAAATAAAATTTTAAATGATTTGGAAATAGCCTACTTTTTATAGAATTTATGAAATGATTGCGCGCTCAAAATATAGAACACAAATAAAAAAAATAATACTGTTTAACGTGTGATATTCTGAATCATAAAAAATTTAGAATAAATAAATCAATCTTATATGTAATTCTTCTATTAATCCAGTGGAATCTAAAAAATAATTTAATTAAAACGATATAGTTAAGTAATATAAATTAATTATACATTTTTTTGCTTACCCTAATATTTTTATTAGTTGCATCTTCTTAAATATTTCAATCAATTTTCATAATTATTTTTCAACATTAAAACTCAAACGAATATATTCAGGTAATATATATTTTTTTGAAAAAATATTTGAAAAATAGCTTTCATTACCTATGGTCCATAGTATAGTTCAAGAACTATATATATTCAATATATTTTTTTTTTCATTGTGAACTTAAAGGCATTTCTTCAAGGCTGAGTCAAATCCAATTTAGTTTAAATTTTCTGAAATCGTTTTATGGATATAATTAAAATATATAATGAAATAAAATTTTACGTTACTAATTTTTAACAGCGATAGTTTAGTAATATAACACTTGAAATGATTCATTTTAAAATCAAAATTCATTTAAATGCACACTTTTACTCTTCACAACTGCTAAGTACTTCCCATTAACAAAGTATCGAACGGATTAAGTTTCGTAACAATTGACTGTATCACTAACATATGTTAAAAATAAATCATGTTTTACGAGCTGTTAATCTCTAGCATTAGAACATATGATAATATACAAGATTAATTTATCACAAGTAATTATAACATATGATAAATAATACTCATATATCTTTTTTTATACATGTAGAAAGCTTTACTATGAATATAGTACACAAACTTTAATTCCTTAACTGGAAGGTAATGTTAAAGCGAATTTCCGTGATTTATTTTACAAGTTTTAGAGTACTTAATTTAAAATAAAAAAAATGTTATTTTGATTTTTAAAAACGATTTATTGATATTCTCCTAACCTATTGAACATTTAGAGCGAGAAAAAAAAATCTAGGACAAAAATAATCAGTTAACACACAGTAATCAGAATTAGATGATTTTTTTTTATCGTATTTGATATTTGGATTTAGTGTAAAACAACAATTAAAAAAATTATTCCATAAGTTCCATTTTTTATATTTATTTTTATGTTCGTTATGTGGTGTCCCCCCCCCTTCAAATTTCAGTCAGCTTATATGGCACTTGTAACATAATTATTGATTACAATAAACACGTGTCATATTTCGCGTTAAACAAATTTAAATTCCATTTTATTGTCAACAATTTTATCTCTTATTATTATAATCTGTCAAATTTAATACTTAATATATTTAAATATTAGCTATTCTTACCATTTCATCGTATCCCAGTTATTTCTGTAAGCATCTTATTCTTCAGTAATCAATTGTACAACAATTAAAACATATGATCACATTCACTTTTACATATTCAATAAAATAAATACGTCTACTTTGTATTAAATATCCAAATAGAACTTATGTAGCTAAAATCAGAAACACTGATTATTTCAAGCGAAGTAACAAATTAACAAAATTCGTTAAGAAAAAAGAAAAGAAATTATGGAAAAATAGTGAGGTGTGTGCTTTAAACCACACGATAGAAGTGAAAACATTAACAATGCGAGATTAATAATATGAAATGTAAATTATAAATAACAGATCATTATAAAGAGGATGAAATGCTGAACATTTCCCTCGCTTAAAGTATGCAGGTTCGATTTTTAGTTTCTGAGATATTTTAATCCGTATCTTCAGTAAAAATTGTATAATTTGGTTTTCGACACTATTTTTTCGCTTTCGCCTCCCAAACAAGGTTTCACGTCACTAGCTGATCCAGGATTTAATTTTGTGGGGAGCTTTAGCCCGAAAGATTTTTTTTTTCAAATATATAACGATAATTATTTTGAAAAAAAGAAAGAAAGAAATTAACTACCTTTTTGAAATGATGTTTAAGTGGTTCTTGAAGTACTATTAAATGTAATTACATAAATTTTTGTTCGTCCGCCGTCCGCCGTACAATCAAAATTAGTCTTTAAAAGGAAGGATGTTGGAAAATAATTGTTTATCAATATTTTTAATCAATAAAGAGAAAGACTCAATAAAGAACTTGTTAGCATATTTTTACATGTGCCTATACCCAAAAAAACAATATTTAAACATAGTATTATTTTTACTTTCACTTACATATATATCCAATATATAACAAGGGTAAGTATTGTGATCGTGAAAATTTTCGAATCTGAGTTTACAACGAAAATATATGTTTTGAGGACTCCCGAGACCAAATAACCAAGACGGGCAAAATGGTCTGTGTGTGTATGTATGTTATCAGTTTAGTTCAAAAACCATAAGTCGTATGAAAGTAAAATTGCATATTTAAGGTTTGTATATACCTTAGATGTTACAGCAACTTTTTCGTTAAAATCGACTTTATGGAAGTGGCATTTTATATGATCGATTTAACACATTTTTACAATTAATCGAAAACGGCTCAAACGATTTTGATTATACTCAGTATATCAGTGTATTATTAAACAGTTTTTAATATAATGTAGGTTTTATTCTCATTGATGTTCTCTGATAGGATTTAAATAGCTAATTTTCAATATTAGCTTCATTTAAAGTACTTTTAATTTTTTCATTTGAAATAAGTAACCCATTTCACATTAATATTTAATATAAAAAATAGTTAAATATAAAATATGAAAGAATTTGATAATTAACTGAAGGAGAATTAAGAGATCGTAACGGATAATAGTTGAAATGGAGGAACCAAAGGAATACATAAAAATAGTGGTAAAAATAAATAAAAATAAAATAAAATAGTGGTATTTTATATAATCAATTTAACACCTTTTTACGATTTCCTCAAAAATGGCTGTAACGATTTTGATTAAACTCAGTGAATCAGTGTACTATTAAGCAGTTTTTAATATAATGTAGGTTTTATTCTGATTGATGTTCTCTATCACGGCTTAAATGGCTAATTTTCAATATTAACTTAATTTAAAGTACCTTATTTTTTATTAGTAACCTTACTTAATTTTTTTATTTGAAATAAGTAATCTATTTCACATTAGTATTTGATATAAAAAAATAGTTAAATATAAGATATGAAAGAACTAAACGAGAAATAAGAGATCGTAACGGATAATAGTTGTAATAGAGGAATCAAAGGAATACCCGAGCTCACCTAAAAGATTACAAAAGGCTTCCATACGTAACATGAGCTTAATATAATACGACATATTATGTACATATACATATATGGTTTTCATAAATGCTGTCGTTGGTATTAGTTAATATTTAATTGTATAGCATACAGCGATATAAAAATTAAAATTTGTATATACAAGGGTATTTAAACAAATAAAAATACTCACAATGAAATTAAAATAAATACATCATCAATTAGTTTTACTCTTTCTTCTCCTTTGTCTGAAAATACTTATTTTTGTTAAGAATAGGGTGGTAGGTGAAAGTCGTGTGATGCGCGTAAAAAAGTTTTTTTTTTGTTCTACAATGATTATATGATGTTATTAATAATTGTATACATAAAATAAACTCCCAAGATTTTTTTTTTTTTTTTTTTTGAGGTAAGCGATGGTCCATCGTCTACACTTCCCAACCAGAATGGAAAGTGTCTAGGATGGGGAATATCCTAGAATAAATAAATATTGAACTAGAAAGCCATGTTGGATAGTTGTATCCCTGGATATCGGATCGCTAACTAACTAACTAACTATTTAAACAGCCGAGAGACCCCAGAGAGCAGAGAGGTTTCCCATTGGCAGTGACCTTGCGAGAGGAGGTTCATTTAAAATGCAAATCAGTTCAGAGCCCAGCAGTGGCTGTTTTATATCTCTTCTCATTGTCGTCTTCATTGTGCCGCGATGGCGATACCTGGAGGAGGTTTAGGACCTCTTTGTATTCCATGGATGGGAAAAACCTAGAAGAAAGAAAATGGATGGGTTAATAATAATATAGACTAGGGATATAAACAACTATTTACTTTTATGAAATTATTTACTTAATAACGAGACCTAGGTAAACTAACCTATCTAGTAGTAAGGTTAGTCTCATAGAAAATCGTTTTGACAAAAGTTAGTAAAATATAAGTCTACTACTTACAAAAATTAAGGAAAGGTATTGCGAAAATAATAAATTTGTTGAGGAAAATGGGAAAAGAACTGATAAATATACACAACGTTAAAATTTTTTTTAAAGTAAATTGTGAAGTTTCCTTTTGTTTTTTTAAAATTTGTTGTCCACTTGACTATTTAAAAGAAATAGTTGAAGATGGTTTAAAATAATAAGCAAGTTTATAATATAATAATTGAAGTTTATTTAAACTTGAGTTTATTTAATGAATAATTGAAAACAATAGAGATAAAGAGAGAGAAGTGAGAGAAAGGGAAACTAAATGTTAAAAAAAAAGAAAAAAAAAGCATAAACAATGAAAGGAAGGAAAAAGGAAAAAAAAATGGAAAAAAATTTATATATATATATATATATATATATATATATATATATATATATATATATATATATATATTTTACTAATATTAAGTAATATTGTATATATATAAGTTCATATATTGTCCTAAGGATAGAAGAGTATGCTGTGTGTATAGCAACCCAATATAATTGGGCAGCAATCCTTTATATTTTATGAAAACAAAGTGTTTCTCTCTTGGTCAACACTAGTACCACGTTAAATCAAAATTAGTCTTTGAAAGGAAGAATGTCGAAAAAACATCGATTTATCAATATTTCTAATAATATATCGACATTTTATTCCGATATTATTTATATTGATGTTCTCGCACCCTCTCTATTAAAATTGGGAGGGGGGGGGAGAGGGAAGAACGCCCTATTCAGGAGTGAGGGAACGGCTCGGAGTTCTCTTGAGTGATTGAGTTTTGTAAATATTATACTAAAGTATTTGTGTGTTTAAGTTGTTATTTTGATTACTTTTAGTATTATTATTTTGACGTTTTATTCATTTTTATTTATTCTATATATTGGTGTGAATGAACTCGTGTATAACTAATGTTTTTAAATGTCACAATATTTTATATTATTCAATAAAGAAACATGTTAAAAAAATATATATGATCTTCATTTATCCTAAGGGAGATACTTATTTTCTTGGTATATAAGTAAGAATATTTTTTTCCAGTGATTTGATGAAACCGATGCGGCCAAAATAGGGAGTCACTATGCTTATCTTATAAATAAATTAGATATATAAAAATAAATGTAAGAATTGGAGTTTGACCCCTTGCTTAAAGTTTAAATTTTAGTATCTGACTAGACTCTCCCTAGAGGAGACTTTAATAAGATTTCCAGGTAATATATTCAACATTGAAAATAGTAAAATACATATAATAAGAGTAATAATTAAATAAATAATAAATTTAAAATTACTACATTTTTAGCAACAGGACAACAATGAAACAATTTAATTAACATGAAAAGTCTTATGGAGAATTAAGATGATGCAGGATACTGATAAGATTGGCAAAATAATAAAATAAATAAATTAAATTAAATTGTTGTTGTTATTATTTGTATTGATAAATGCTTTATTGTTCATATATAATTGTTAATAGCGATATGTTGTAATTTCTAGTCTGAAGATGGGATATAAGTGGATCCCGAAACGTTAAATGTAATGATGTAATTGAGTGGGAAAAATGGGAGAATAAATCTCTGGAAAAAAATATTCTTACTAATATATATGATCGTTATTGAAAATAAAAATTCCACCATTGGCTTTATTGAATGTTTTTACATGGTACTATTATCAGAGATCGATATACTCATCTCTATAGACGCAGACAACGAGAAGAGCGAGGGGGCGATCTCTTCTCCCCTCCCCCCCAATAAAAATGTTGAGAGGGCGATAATATCGTTTGGACCCCCATCCTCTCCAATAATTTGAAGTAAAAAAAAAAATATCGATTACAAATTAGATAAATAAAAAAAACCTGTACCACTACAACCCATGAAGAGTCTTGGGTTCAGTACTATTTAGGTACTGTTTCAAGGCCAAAGGTTGTGCAAGGAGGTGATTTGACCAAGATCAGGCACAACCGCCAGGTTTTTCACCCTTAATCAATTATTTTAATTAAGGGTACCCACTTTATAGAGGCTGGGTGTGCACCAGGAGGGTCTACCTACTGTTGCCTCACGGCCAATGAAACAGAATAAATAATTTTTATGCCATGAGCCGGTATTCGAACCTGGGATCTTTAACATTGGAAGCTCAGTATCCTACCACTGAGCTACCCCACTCCCCAAATTAGATAAATGAATGAATAAAATATGTAAACTAAAATCGATTAAGAAAATTCGACTACCTGGATAGGCTAAGACCTATAAGTAGGTATGTAATTATTTTATCTCGAACTTATATATTCTTATAATTTAAATTTTCATTTATAGTCAGGGATGATTATATAGAGAAATATTATCTAAGATTTTAAGATTCATTCATCTTTCAATTAGACATCTCCATTTCCATGTGATTTTGTTATAAATTTTCTACCATAAAATTGGAAACAATAGTTTCCCTACCTTCCATATTCAATATTCTACAACTTCCAAACAAATATATAATTTGAATATTTAATAGTTGACCGTTGCATTATAAAGGAAGGAGATGGTCCGGGGTGGCGGTCATAAATAGGCTAAATAGTGGCAAAACTATTTTATTAAAAGCCAATGTTTCGACCCGACTTAGTTCTATATTTTTATTCTATATTTATATTTTACTTTTACGTACGTTTTACTTCTTCCATTTTTGTTTTTATTCACAATTTATTCTTATCTATAATCTCTTAATTCTATTTTATATGTATATGTATATATTTATAATTTAATATTTTATATAAGGATGCTATCATCCGACTCAGATCCCAACATAGCATCCTTAAATCTCCAAAACCACCTCACCTTGATTGAGCACTGGTGTAATAACTGGCGCATTAAAGTTAATGAATCTAAATGCCAACATATTACCTTTACACTCCGACGCAGTTCCTGTCCACCAGTACACTTTAATTCCATCCAGCTTCCTTACTCAGACACAGTCCGGTATCTTGGCTTTCATTTAGACCGAAGACTGACGTGGAACCCACATACTAGACTCAAAAGACAAGAACTCAACCGACGATACAGCCAGCTATACAGACTACTAAACAGAAAATCCAAACTTTCTATTGAAAACAAATTACTTATCTACAAGACAATACTGAAACCTATATGGACATACGGACTTGAACTGTGGGGTACAGCAAAAGCTTCTAACATCAAACGTATTCAATCCTTTCAATCTAAAGTCCTTCGAACAATAGTTGATGCTCCGTTCTATGTAAATAACAAAATCCTACACCATGACCTTAATATCCCATTTGTCCTAGACCTTATTCCAGAAAAATTCTCCAAATTTCACCAGAACCTTACCTATCATCCAAATCCCCTTGCACAATCTCTATCCAGCACCACCCATCCTTACAATCCTCCTCGAAGGTTGAAGCGGCAGTGGCCCAGAGACCTTTTGTAAATAAGCATCTATTGGAGTTTTGGCAATGGCCAGATCCTCCACTCAAGCCCGAGTGTGTATGATTAGGTTAGTTCTTTTGTTTATAACATTTATTTTATTTTATTGTATTTATTTTTATTTTATTTATTGTATTTATTATTATTAAGTTTCTGTATTATTTTATTTTATTTTTTTATTGTAAATAGAGTGTGAGTGTGCTTTCTCTGAACACTATTATAAATGTCCTTGATGTGACAGAATGTAATATTTCTAAATAAACAAATTAAAAAAAAAAAAAAAAAATATTTTATAGATATAGTACTTTTCCCTTGTATCCATCCATATCTTCAAATTTTAGATACTGTAATTTTCTAGGTTTTTCCTCTTTACCCAAACAAGTCAGAAAATTCCCCAATACCTGCCCTTACAATGGTTTTCCAGTTCTAAGTGAAACTCCTAGCTGAATACACCTGTAAGTCTCTATTTTTATTCTTCTAATTTTATTTATTTATTTATTGGTTTTCTTTCTCCACATTCCTTTATGTCTACTATTTCATATTATGTTTTTTTTCCTTTTCTTTCAATCTCTGCTGTAGATCTGTAGCAGTATATTCACATTTGCATATATTATATATTACACTACAATAATTGTTACCATCTATTTAGTTCAGTTTAGGATCTTGTTACTTAGGTTACGCTGTTTATATTTAGTGTACTTACTGTTTATTATTTTAATAAGGTTATTCACATTCTTTATAATTTTTTTCATATTATGTAACTTCGACAATTCTCTATCTTTTTGTATCTTGTCCGTTCTAGCCCTGAAGAAAACTCGCAAAGTCGGGTCAAAAGGTTGGCTTTTAATAAAATAGTTTAGCCACTAATTAGGCTATTTATAACTGCCACCCCGGAACATCTCCTTCCTTTAAATATATAATTTATTTTTAAATATTTAATATTATATTTACTCATTTCACAATAATTTTTACACATAGTAAGAACTACAGGGTTTTTTGCCCTACGCCCTCACCCCTCCCCAATCGAAATGGGAAGTCTACGCCAATACTTATATCTCGATTTCGATGAAAATCGATTAGTGTTTACTTTGAAAATAAACTACTCATATAATAGTAATTATATTTTGATTCGTAAAATTTAATAAGAGAACTTTTTGAAACAGTTTCAAAATATCACCTGAAAATAAAATTGAGATGTTTATTATTCCTTCATAAAGCGATGAAACTGATCTTTCGCCCTCAGATGACTAATTATCCCGGCTCGACTAGAACCTTAATAGCCTTACGTGACCGCATACCATGGTTCAGAACCTCCACAGCTGACCGCATACCATGGTTTAGGGACCCTCAGCTCAAACCTGACATGTGGAACCCCGTGATATATCGCCGGCCTATATAGCCACCCCGAAGGGTCGCGAGGATGTTGCTATGGCGACAACCCTCTCTGTAACCAAGCAGTCTCCTCCAGCTTCCAGTTTACTGCAGCGCTATCTTTTATGGTCGTAATGGTAATAAAGCTCTGATAATAAGTGTAATAATGCTTTGCTAATGGCATTGGCTCTCCTCTTGAGCTCTAAAGCATTAATATATAATGTAAAGGTACATGTACATATGCATACATGTCCCAGCATCAAATAAAATAAAAGTTGTGACCAGTGCCAACTACTGAATCTAAACTCCTTTAGTGAGTTAAAGCTATGTAGTTTATTTTCTTTATTATCTGATTTTATTTACAAAAACATAAAATGGAAGAAAAAAAATCTATACCACTAAAAACCTTGTAAACCATTGGATTCAGTACTTAAGGAAGCTATGTTATGCAGGGAGGTGATTTGGCCGAGATCAGGCTCAACCGCCTCCCCTCAATTAATTATTTAATTAAGAGTATCCAATTAAGAGAGGCTGGGTGTGCAAAAGAAGGATCTAACGATTCCAGGGTAGATCCACGATAGATATATAAAAAAGTACTAAAGTTGAGAAGACTAAAGCCAATCTAATTGGTTCCAATCTTGTTATTAATTCCATTCCATATTATCCCTCACTCTACCTCAATGGTCTGCATATTCGTTTCCATACTTCTGTCAGAAATCTCGGCCTAATTTTCGATCAATATCTGTCTATTTTGATCCCAAAATCGATAAAAAAAGGCAACATACAGAAATATTGGACCGTTTGGCGTGATCTACACCCCTAAATTGTCAAAATTACGAGCTTATATAGGCCAAACGGCCCAATATTTTAGTAGATCGCGTTTTTTTTATCGATTTTGTGATCAAAATATCTTACGACCTAAGTAGAAACAAATGGATATTTACTTTTTTTTAGTACCTTTTTAAATATACGAATTTTTTTTTTTACTAAAACATTAGTTAATATAATTAATTAACAATCGTTTCACTGTAAACTTGACATAATTAGCTTTAAAATAAAGTAGAGTTTGTTATTGTTAAAATCATTTAAAGAGAACTTTAAAAGGAATAAACTGAGAGTGCATGGTACAGACCCATTTTTATCGAATTATTAACATTCGCCTGAAACTTCGTAAATAGTTCCATCTCATCGTAACCTACAACTATTTTATTTACAAAAACTCTAGGAATTGGGGCGTTTCCAATCTGGAGGGGGGTAAACTTTGTCTATTTAATTAGGTAGTAAAAACTTGTAAATACACAATTTCTTTCTACTTGGATCGTAAGATAATTTGATCGCTAAACAGATAAAAAAAAATGGTGGCCTACCAATATATTAGACCGTTTGGCGTGACCTACACCTCCAAATTGTCAATATTATATAGGCCAAACGGCCGAATATTTTTGTAGGCCACCTATTTTTTTTATCGATTTTTTTATCAAAATATTTTCGAAAGCAAATGGATATTTACATATTTTTAGTACCTATTTTTTTAAGGAAATTTCTTTATTATGATACATTACAATATGTCACATTCAAGGACAATAGTAATAGTGATAAAGAGTAGCTCATTCATACTATGCACAATAAATAAAAATAAATAAACAGCTGTATAATAATACTATTGAAACTAAATGTATATAAACTAAAATATCCTAAACTAGAAAAAAATAAACTAATCTAACAAAATAAATACTGAAATATAGACATGGTTTTATACAATATTTACAATATTAATTCACGCAAGGTCTCCGAGCCTCTCGGAGATCCCAGCGTCTTTCACTCAGCCGCATCACTGGTATTACCAATGGAGGCTGAGCAGAGGCACTATAACCAGTACCTATTTTTTTTTTTTAATGAGAAATATTACGATCTATCTCAGTTAAGGACACTTATAATAGAGTTCAGAGAGTACATTCATACCGTATATACAGAAATATAAATAAATAAAGTAATAACAAAAGAATAAGAAAAAAAAAAGAACAAAAGAGAAAATATATATATATATATATATATATATATACATAAGTAAGTAAAAATAGAAAAAAAAGTAAAACAAACATCTTAGATACAAGCATACCTATATACACTATTTACAATCAGCCAGGTGATCTCCAAACCAATCTTGTCCTCCTACACGTGGAGGCAAAAGCGCGGCTTAGGAGATCCCTAAGCTTCTCCCTCAGCCACTTAAGTAGAATTTTCTTAAATAAAATATTTGTAGGTTACGATGAGACGAAGCTATTTAGGAAGTTTCAGGTGGATGTTAATAATTTGATAAAAGGGGGTCTGTACCACGGACTTTTAAGGTGTCGATATGAGATGCGCTATCTCTTGCAATTATTATATTTATAATAAAAATAGATAATAAAGATGGCGACCTCGACACAAAGAGCCGACCTCGTGGTGCATCAACCCGCTCCCTTTGATTGTTGACCTCTAACAAGGTCATCGCTAAAATGCCAATTCTCAGCGGGCTCAGCCATGCCTGACCGTGTTCCAACAAGAAAGGAAACCAAGGCCTTCTTCATCTGTTTCTCTGTCTGGGCTGTAATTATTTATTTTAAGTTTTATTATAGAACACGGAGCTTCTCTCAACCATCAAAGCGTGCCCAGTTACTGAACAACTGAGAAAGATTTTGGTCAGTAATTTAAAAAAAAAAAATTATTAACGATATTCAATGTGTGTTATTTATTAATGATATTTCCTTGATACGTCCTTCTGACCTTTATACCCCTTTCCACAAATCGGCCTCATTTCAACACTCCTTATTGTCCGCTCCACCACCTTTTGGAATTCCATCCCACTTAAAATCCGCCATGCACCATCCTTATCCATATTTAAAACCCTCTTATTACAATTCCTCCTTACAATACAATCAGACGCTGGGTAGCCATTTATCATGTATAGCATATATGTATATAATCTCGTCTATATGTATATTCTCTTTAATTTTCACCGATCAATCTACATCTTAAGATTTAGATTATATAGGACTTGTATAATGTTTACAATACTATTATTGTATTCTTTGAAAATATTAAAGTACATATGTAAATCATTTAAAGTAAATATTTATCCACTCTTTTATTATTATTTTTTTCATTAATACAATGGTATGACAACAAAAGTAAGTTGTTATTCATTCCAAATCTCACTTACAATTCCATAGTTTATTGTTTTTAGTAACTATCTTGCAGTATTAGGTCCTTATTGCTCATATTATGTCTTTAATATATCAATATTTAATATATCTGTTATTACTTATTTTAAGTTTTTTTTCATTGTAATATACATTTTAGCCAGATGTTATGTTAATTTTTATGTACAATATTGTTATTCTCAAGGGACTTTGCCCCAGAATAAAGTTGATTCTTCTATTCTATTCTATTCTATTCTATTTAATGATGTGCATCATTGCACAGGACGCAGAAGATTCTGGATATATGTTAAGAAAATTAAATGAGTAATATCAGCAGTGGGGACTAGTTATTAATGCAGAGAAAAGAGAACACATGACATTCAATAATGAGGATATACAACTGAATCCAGGATGGGTTCTAAAAGGAATTAAAAACTTTAAATATCTTGGTTCCATAATTGAAATAGATAGTGCATGCAATGTAGAAATAAAATGAAAATTTTCAAATGGCAAAAAGACCATATCAATGGTCTGGGGCTCAACTGGATATTATGGAACCAAAACATTATCCCCCAAACAAAAAAAAAAAGAAACATATATAATAGTAAAGTACTCTGCATTATAACATATGGGTCAGAAAGTTAGACCATAAAAAGAAACCTGAGGAAGAAACTTCTAGCCATCGAAATACGACCATCAGAGAAAATACGGAGGCTAAAAGAACCATTCTGGAAGAGATTCAGATAAAACGCCTGAACTGGTATGGACATTTGAAAAGAATGCCAGAAGGAAGACTACCCAAAGAAGTCCACATATGGAAAACTAGGGAAAGAAGAAGGCGAGGAAGATCTGGGATAACGAAGTGGAGGAATCAATGATGGGTCATGGTCTACGGGAAGAATGGACCTTAGATAGGACATTATGGAAAGAAACCATCCAAGGTTTAGATTAAGGAAACCCACTATTAGTGGAAACTCATGATAAAAAAAAAAGAATATATTTACAACTGTATTAAAGAAATACATCTAGTAAGTTTGTACAAATGGATATAATGACGTGAAAATACTTGTTGAGAAACCACTCACTAGTAGCATTCTAATAATATGACTACATTGGGTGATCTCGGGGCCACCTGCTTTTCAGACACCTCGAAGGGTTATCAGGAATTGAAGTAAGATCAGAAACGAGAGGATTAGGATGTTTCTGAAGTTTATTATGGAAGGATAGGTATCTGGATTGGGACAAATCGGAAACGTAACGAAGATTAAGATCGTTATGAATGATTTTATTTGTGACAAAGTAGGAATTGAGGATTTTACAAAGGATTTTGGATTGTAAGGATTGGTTACGATTATGGTTTAGTAGAGCCCCATAGTTCAATTCCGAGGTCTGGAACTGAATACACATAAAAAAAAAATCTGATGCGTACAACACACAACTTTCACTTATATTTCTACTTTGAATAGAACTTGTTTTCTGACAATTTTGATTAATTATAAAATTTATGAAGTCCACTTTTAACCTACCTATAGCTTAAATTTACAGATAACAAATCATTAATTTGTATTTTGTAAAATGTAATTTGTATCAATAATAAACCATTAAAATAACAAAACCCTATTAATTATATCAATGATAGACAATAAAAACTTCGGCACTCCATCTGTTTTTATGAGTTTATAAATAAAATAAAATGTAGAAACATCTCTTAATCCACTAATTCGGACAAAACAATTTTCGTTAAAGTTTTGATCAGATACCCACGTAAAAGTTTAAAAAGAGCGATAATATCGATTTCACTGATATTCAATGAACATTTTTGTTAAAAATAACACTAGAATTTTTAAAATTCAGAATTACTTGAAAAGTTTAGCGAGGAACGACCTTTATACTAAGCTGTTATTAGACAACAAAGATAATGATACTATCGAAAGTAGTTATAAGGAACCGAGTTCCCTTTGATCCAGCATTGACACGAACTATAATTGGAAAAAACAACGGGAGCTTTCAACATGTGTAATTATATAAATTGAAGCCGATGTCAGTTGCAGAACACGCATTTCTTCCTATCCGTCTTTTATCTTAATCCGTTTTCGCTATTTTTTTATTCCTTTTAGGTAATCTTGGAGATAGGTGCAGACTTTGGATTCTGATTGGGAAGGAGGAGGCAATGGAGCGGAAAAAAAAGGAGGGAGTTTTTATAGATTTCAAATATAATATTGAATATAAATTTTCCAATTAATCTAAAATTTTACGACTTATAACAGGAGCTCCCTGGTACGTCAACAACAAAGCTTTACATAACGACTTACGACAACCAACTATAGACCAACACATACGTACTCTCTACTCTCGTTTTCATCTCAAACTATATAGACACAGAAACAGGCTTATAAACGACATGACGACTGACATGCCCATCAGGAGGAGACTGAAAAGGAGCTGGATGAGAGAACTCCTCACCTAAATCAAATATGTAAATAATGACCAGGAAGAGGTGCTGTTGGGTACAATCCTTCCTCATGTCTTTAATGCCAATCTCATCATCAAAACACATCTGCTGATTGTCAATACCATGACAGGTGCGGATAAACAGTTAAAGAGAAAAAAAAAATTCTTTATATGTATACTTGTAAGAACTTTTATTTTATTTTTTGTTATACTTATTATTCCCAGTTCTGCCATAAATACTGTTACAAAAGTTATATATATGAAAAAAAAGCTTTCGGGCTGAAGCCTCTCCCTCCCCCCAAAAAATAAAATCCTGGATCCGCTAGTGACTGTTGCAAAAGTTGAACTTTGTTTACATCCTTGGGTATTATTTAGATAATCCTTACCTCTATCAGGTTATTTTCTTTACATGTCAGGATAGTAATCCCAATTAGTTTGTATTTTTCTTTCGCTCTGTTAACATGGAGTGGGGTGATAAAGAAAACCAAAATGGCTGTGATCGCCTTACACAAAGATGGAAAATGTAGGTCAGATATTTTCAACACTTTGAAACCTTTGGGTATCAGCCGTATGTTCGTGTACCGAACTAAAATTAGATACAATAAGACCCTATTTGCTGACGCGGACCACTAAGGAAAAACTTTTTATAGCCAAAAAAATCCCAGATTATTTCGATCTATTTTTTTTTCCATATAGTTCCTAAACGATGCAACAAAGCAAAAAACCTTTCCTTTCATAGATTAAATAAAGTTAATTTGATCGTCGAACGATTTCCTTTACTTAATGATTTGGTTAAGTGGTATATCGTTAACCACGGTCAACGAACGCCGATTTTTACCAAATTCGTGAAATACATACAAATTACTATAAATGGCGCTGCAGCTTGGGAATGAGTTCTCTAAGAGAAAAATACACAGAATAAAAGTTATAGAACATTGAATTCCGCGTCCACTGAGTACTAACAGTTTTAATATAAATCAATTATGTTTCTAGAATCGGGATTCTTTTATTCTTCATGAAAGTTTTTACATATCTGAATTCTTATATAGAATCACGGGCGGATTTACGAGGGCGGCTTTCGGGCTGAAGCCTCCTCCCCCCCAAAAATGGTAAAATATAACCATGTTTTATGGAAAAATATATAAAAAAATTATCTCTTAAAGTATTATTGTTCGTGTAATTACATTTAAAAGGACTTATCACTTAAACACCATTTCATATAGGTAGTTAGTTTCTTTCTTTTTTTTTCCAAAGTGATTATCGTCATTTTTATGAAAAAAAAAAGCTTTCGGGCTGAAGCCCCCCTCAAAATCAAATCCTGGATCCGCTAGTGTATAGAATAGAATAGAAAATCATCTTTATTCTGGGACTAGGTCCCTTAAGAATAATAATATTTTTTAAACCAATTGACAATAAATCTGACCAGATGACCTATTATAATAACGAGTAATAAATCTATAATATCGAGTAGTACAATCTAAGTAATAAAATGAGTATATACATAGTTTTGGAGGGTATATTAAGGACAGGAGATGGGTACAAGGGTACAATATTATAATTTTGGTACAAAAAACAACTAATAACTAAATAAAATTGGAAAAAATAATGCTAAAGAATCCATAGGTAACCAATTTTAGTGCTACAATATAATAAAAAAATAAAAATAAGAACATAAGAAAATAACTTGAGTAAATAAATGATTTATATATGTTTCTTAAGTCGTTTAAGTGAAAACATGTGAAAGTATTGTGATTTACCTATGACGCAATAGATTACGAGCAGAAAAAGAAAAAAACAAACACATCCGTATATTTACATACACTCATAGAGAGGAGAATGCAGAAGATAAGTAAAAAATAAAATACTTTTAAATAAAATAAAATAAACTTCAAAAAATATATACAAGTTAATAAATAAAAACTTTGGCCACATTTTACGCAATGAATTTTCCGTTTCGATCCTCAAGTTACTGGTCTAATATTCTTTACATCAGCAAGTAATAATTTTTTCAGGTAGACCCGACTGGCAGACTCATTTTTTAAATATAAATGTTATATGAGAAGGAGTTAATCGGAGGGGGGGGAGGGGAGGGAGGGTGCGGCCAAATAAATACTAAATTAAAATATAGTAATTATTTAATTTTTGCCGACGTTTCGACCCACTTTGCAGGTCGTCTTCAGGGCGTAGGATGTAGCACTGCGGGAGGCAGTTGAAACATTGATTAACTCCTTCTCATATTATATCAACGGTCAACTATCTCTACACCATTATAAATGTTATAAATATTTTTAAAAAATCCTTTTAAAGTTTTAATCAAATAATGTCGATTTTTTCTTACAGACTCTCGGACTAAAATTAATTTTCCACTATTCTTCAAGCGTAAAATATTAAATTATACCGAATTTCTTGACCATCGATTTATAGCTCTCTTCTCCAATATGTTTTTCTTTTTCTTTTATGATTTAAAGCGATTACCAAATATGCAGCTGCCGCGACTGTTTTTAATGACGTGATGTACCAAACTGAAGTTGCCTGAATGAAATCGCTTTAGTCGCATGCTACACAAGTGTACGACAAAGCTCATGCGGCGTGGGGCAACAAATTCCGCATGCGACATCAACTGAATTTTGTGCCACATAGTCGGACGGCTACAATAGGCAACACTAGGAAACAAATATCAAGCAACATTTCGTTCAATTGTGGTATTCCGCATTAAAATATCGCTCTAATAATATCCAAAGCCTCTTGGAGACAAAAATACGGGAAGGTAGGTTAGCCGGATGTTGCAAAGAGATAGAGGATGGAGGTGAAGGTTGAGGCCAGGGATGTCTCTTATCGATAAGGAACCGACGTCACTTCCTGCCCTCAACTCTCAATTTTAGAAACCGTCTCGAAATAGCTTGCAAATATTTTGCTTTGGAAATTTATCGACAAAATATATTGCTATGTTTCTGGATGTTCACTTTTCTAAGGTGGGCAGGACGTTGCAGAGCCGGCATTTATATTATTTATTCTTAGTTGGTGGGGTTTTAAGGCTTAAAACTATGAGCTCATCAATGCCTGTGTTTAATTTTGTTTATCGCTGAACTAGTTTTAAATTTGGTTTAACAGATTGTTTAATTTTAAGAAATGTAACACTAACTTGGATGTTTGGTATTAACACTCATTAAAAAAAAATGTTATGTATCTCAGAACAAACAACCCAAACACATAATCTTCCTCCTGCCTTCGTTTTAGTCAGGTGATTATCTTGATTCTCTTTTAACTCCCCTATTTAGTATAAACTAAGAAAACGAAAATCTTATTTTGTAAAGTATATCTCAATTACTACTTAACACAAACAAATTAAAAATTTACATTACTCTCTCAAACCCATCCAATCCTTTCAATACAAAGTCCTTCGAACAATAGTCAATGCACGTCACAAAGAAAACCTTACACAAAATCCTACCCATCATCCTAATCCCTTAGCACAATCTCTCTCCAGCTCCAATCATCCATATAATCCCCCACAAAGGTTGAAACGGCAATGGCCCCGAGATCTTTTGTAAATACGCTATTGGAGTTCTGGCAGTGGCCAGCTTCTCCGTCCGCCTAGTCGTAAGTGTATGCGGTTTTAGCTTTCCCATAGTGACTTTCAAACAGTGATACTACTGGGAGAGAAGCGCTGGGATCTCTTTGAGCCTTGCTTTGCCTCTCACTCGATAGCGGCAAAGCATGGTTCAGGATTCTCTAGGCTGAATGTAAATATTGCATATAGGAATGAGTGTGGCAAGTAATTTTTTTTTCTTTTATTATCCTTTTAATGTATTTTTTTTCTTTTTACAAGTATCCTACATTTTTGTTATTATTTTATTGTGTATATTTTTACATTTTTGTTATTATTTTATTGCGTATATTTTTACATTTTTGTTATTATTTTATTGTGTATATTATTACATTTTTGTTATTATTTTATTGTGTATATTTTTACATTTTTGTTATTATTTTATTGTGTATATTTTTTACTTAGATGTTTTCTTTTTATTTATTTTTTCTCAATTTGTATATGAATACAAATACATAAGTATGAATGTATACATAGAGCCTTTATGCCCAATGCCTTTGATTGTGGCAGATCGTATGATTATTCTTCCAATAAAAATATTATACCTTAAAAAAACATACTCTTAAATAAATAATATAATATTATTCTTATATAACCTGTACTAGTCCTGTCACATCTTCCTCGTTGGAATGGCTTCGCCACCAAGGACAGAGCTTTCTGATTCATCACCGTTTCCATCCTCCGACCTCCGTCGTGATCGGCGCCCATTAAAGGACCTAATTAGAGCTTTTCGAGTTGCATTATAACAACCCCGGCCTTCCTTCAACTAACGAGGTCAGTGTATTGTCGTGCCTTTCATCACTTTTATTTACGACCGTGAAATATTTCTTATAAATATTCGAGTCTTAATTTTTTTTTTTTTCAACGGCTACCGCATTTTTATAGAAAAATCAACTTCAAATTTGCTTTTCGATTGAAGTATATACAAATTTTGTATATACAAATTGAAGTATATACAAAATATACAAATTTTGTGATCAGTACTGTAAAATATAATAATAAATTTTCAATCTACCTGAACCGAAAACAATCGACTGAAATTCTATAAATCGGTTGTTATCGTAAAACTATTAATAACTTTAAAAAGATTAAAAAATCTTAATACAAATAATCACTGTACTCGTTATACAAATACAAATAATCACAATACAATACAAATAATACAAATAAATAATAATTATAGTAAAATAACGTAATACAAATAATCACTGTACTCCAGCAATCTTTTGGGAGCAAGCCTGATGATAGATACACAATTCATAAGAAATTTTAGAAGAATAAGGAAATATAAAACGCTGGATTGGATATATATAATAAAACCACAAGTTATCAACGTTAAGAAATATTTAAGATAAGATATCCTGTTTTTTACGCGATTCCCTCATTCATACAATTCAGGATTTCATCATCGGAAGAAACTGCTGGGATCTTGAAAGTTAGACCAAGGAAGGTTATCAAGAGATCCGCCATTTACATTTCGTAAACAGGAAATCATATTCAGATTTTGTAACGGAAGCTAAGCCATTGCGGAGCGGAAAAAAACAAGTATGATTACAAACTGCAGATTATGCATTAAATGCAAAGAATAATAATACGACAGATTCAAAATTATGAGTTATATAAATTTTAATATTTATCCAAGATGGAGTCTAGTTTCAAGATCCCTCAGATATTCCACTACGTTAATATCTAAAATAATTAAATACGTAATACAGACAATATCTTCTGCTAAATGATATACAGCTTTTTTGTTTCCAACATAAAAACTGAAGTACATTAAAAGTAGTTAAATTTAAAATTTTACTCCCCTCCTCTCTTCTTCTACTACTGATAATAGATAAGGAGAAAAATCATATAATAATAAAACATGTTTAGAAAAAATACGCAATTTAAACTAGCCTTGTATACAGTGGCTCACAGTGAAATTGATAAGTCCTGTAGAAAAATAAAAAAAAGTCTTAAATGGTTACAGCTAACAAATAAAACCGGAAACTCTTCAGCTGATTTATTTATACAAGTATAAGTACAAACTAAATAAAATTAAAATATTCAACTGATTATTAAAAAAAAATTTTTTATATTTTTATTTATTATTTTTTTTTATTTAGAAAAAATACATTTTGCCTCAATTAAGGGCATTGAGTATTTAGGATGAATGAAGTAACAGAATAAATCGATCATGATACAACATTAAATAAAAAAATAAATAAATAATGTGTTCATACTTATTTACAATATTTACAGTCTGCCAAGGGAGCTCCGAGTCGGGCCTTTTCCCCACGTGTGGAGGATAAGGCAATACTCCAAGAGATCCCAGCGCTTCTCTATCAGCCGCATCACTAGAATGGGAATCCAGTGGAGACTAAGAGAGGGCACTAAAGCCACATACACTCATAACCTGATACACGGTGGGCCAGACCCCCTTACCATGCACCCCCCCCCACATCCCTATAAATTGCATATCGTTGTGTTCCTTGTGACAATTTATTAAAAAAAAGCCAATGTTCCCACAAAAAAAAGTGAACGAACTGCCCCAAAATGGCGTCCAAACATGGCGGATTGACGACTTTGACTTTAGTTAGTTTTTTTGTTACTGAGAATCAGCATTTGGCTTAATTTCATTATAGTTGGTCTTTTATTAAAGCCTGGATAGTCAGAGAATAATAAAACATGAAAAAATATTAAAAACTAATTGGCTTAGGCATTAAAAAAAATCGGTAAAGTCAATTTTTTTTACAAAAAAATTTTCAAGTTGAAAATCAAGCGTCGTTTGTAATTAAACGGTCAACAATAATGCAAAACGTGCTGAAATAAAACATCTGGAGAATACATTTCTCTTTCTAAAACACTGATTACTTTTTAAAATATTTGAAGTAGTTCCGTATAAAATGTACTTAAGCGGCAGAAAAGCGCTACTGGCGTGGGTGCCTACAGGCCTCTACCACACCACTCAGTACTCATAAATGGCTTAGTTATAGTGCTATAATAACGTTTTTGTTATATTGTATTGATTATATTAACGAACAAATATTAATACAATAATTTAATTGTAAAAAATTATTTTTTTTAAATTTATTATTTTTGTTTTTATTTTTTATTATTTTTTTTTTAAATTTAATTTCATTTATTCTATACGGAGATCGCTTAAGAAGGCCTCTATTATAAAAATTATAAAATTATAATAATAAAACTTAATTCAAAAATACTTTGCAGAATATCTTGATTTTTTTATTTAATATTTGCAATTTAACATTTTGTTTTATATATTTACTGATTCTTAGAGGTAATTTAAATTGTATATACTTCCCCGGAAATGAGTCATATTAATATCTGTTTTATAAACTAAAATAATATATACCTAATCTGAACTGTTTTTAATGAATAGGTGATGGATTGTTTAGTAAAATTGTTATATCGCTATTAAAAAAACCATTTTTATTTCCTTTATTTTATTCGGAAGTTGGACCATATCATAAAAAATTGGAACTTTTAATATTAAAGTGCATTATTCCCTCTGCACAAAAGAAATATGGAAAGGGCGAAGCTATAAGTTCTTATAGGTAACTGGAACTGATTGTTAGTATTTGGTCTCAAAATAAGGGAAAACGCGAAATTGAACCCAAACATTGGAAAAATACATTAAGCGAACGACAGTGCCAAAATTTCGGAAAAGAAAACAAGGATCAGTATCCATTATATGGCTAAACGAATATATAGTAGACAGATGAACAGAATATTTCAAGATGCTGCTAAAAGAGGGTAAAAATGCTTGATGGGTTTGGATGATGTTAAGCAGGTTTATTATGGTGAAGAACACTTTTTCAGCAAGAAAGATTTGCTCTAAGCAATTGGCAAGCAGGTCTGGAGGAAGTAAACGAGGTTGATAATGGTGTAAACCACTTTATTTTAGATTGCTATTGAAGTTGTACATTGGGACTATCTTCACTTTGAAGCAGGTTATACAGAGGTTTATCGATAAAAGGAAATAGCTCTGCTCCTGTTTAGTGCAATTGCAAAAGATTTTTGAAGGAATCTGAAAGGAAAACGAGCTTTTGTGAAAGACTAGTAGATATTCGATCAATCCAAAGTGTGAGGCACTAAGCAGATAGAGAACCATTTTTCTTTCTCTGTGGACTTCTCTATAACCTACCTTAAAGTGAAGACAGTCCCAATTTGCAACTTATGTTCCAATGTGCAACTTGAGTTTCTCAATCCATATCGCTCAGGCAATCGACAATATTTCTAATTTTAGCTTATACGATTCTTGAGTAGACTTTCTTTGGTACTATAAACAGTAAGGAATCTCGAATAACATTTCCTAGTATCTCATTTCCTGTAAAGGGACAAAACTACAGTCCTTTCATATAATTTTCTAATACATTTGTGGCCTTTGTACGCACAACATTTCGGGTTACTTCGTCCAGACCAGCTGACTTGCCAATTGCCTAGAACAAATCTTTCTTGCTGATGAAATGGTCTTCACCATAATAAACCTACTTAATATCATCCAAACTGATCAAGCATTTTTACCCCCTTTTAGCAGAATCTTGAAATATTCTGTTCATCTGTCTACTATATATTCGTTTAGCCATATAATGGATACTGATCCTTGTTTTCTTTTCCGACATTTTGGCACTGTCGTTCGCTTAATGTATTTTTCCAATGTTTGGGTTCAATTTCGCGTTTTCCCTTATTTTGAGACCAAATACTAACAATCAGTTCCAGTTACCTATAAGAACTTATAGCTTCGCCCTTTCCATATTTCTTTTGTGCAGAGGGAATAATGCACTTTAATATTAAAAGTTCCAATTTTTTATGATATGGTCCAACTTCCGAATAAAATAAAGGAAATAAAAATGGTTTTTTAAATAGCGATATAACAATTTTATTAAACAATCCATCACCTATTCATTAAAAGCAGTTCAGATTAGGTATATATTATTTTAGTTTATAAAACAGATATTAATATGACTCATTTCCGGGGAAGTATATACAATTTAAATTACCTCTAAGAATCAGTAAATATATAAAACAAAATGTTAAATTGCAAATATTAAATAAAAAAATCAAGATATTCTGCAAAGTATTTTTGAATTAAGTTTATTATTATAATTTTATAATTTTTATAATAGAGGCCTTCTTAAGCGATCTCCGTATAGAATAAATGAAGTTAAATTAAAAAAAAAATAATAATGAAAAAAAACAAAAATAATAAATTAAAAAAAAAATAATTTTTTACAATTAAATTATTGTATTAATATTTGTTCGTTAATATAATCAATAAAATATAACAAAAACGTTATTATAGCACTATAACTAAGCCATTTATGAGTACTGAGTGGTGTGGTAGAGGCCTGTAGGCACCCACGCCAGTAGCGCTTTTCTGCCGCTTAAGTACATTTTATACGGAACTACTTCAAATATTTTAAAAAGTAATCAGTGTTTTAGAAAGAGAAATGTATTCTCCAGATGTTTTATTTCAGCACGTTTTGCATTATTGTTGACCGTTTAATTACAAACGACGCTTGATTTTCAACTTGAAAATTTTTTTGTAAAAAAAATTGACTTTACCGATTTTTTTTAATGCCTAAGCCAATTAGTTTTTAATATTTTTTCATGTTTTATTATTCTCTGACTATCCAGCTTTAATAAAAGACCAACTATAATGAAATTAAGCCAAATGCTGATTCTCAGTAACAAAAAAACTAACTAAAGTCAAAGTCGTCAATCCGCCATGTTTGGACGCCATTTTGGGGCAGTTCGTTCACTTTTTTTTGTGGGAACATTGGATTTTTTTAAATAAATTGTCACAAGGAACACAACGATATGCAATTTATAGGGATGTGGGGGGGGGGGTGCACGGTAAGGGGGTCTGGCCCACAGACTATGAGCTGGAGAAGCTGGCCATCACCAGGACTCCAATGACGTCTATACAAAAGATCTCGAGGCCACTGCCGCTTCAACCTTCGAGGAGGATTGTAGGGATGACTGGAACTGGATAAGGATTGTGCTAAGGGATTAGGATGATGGATTAGGTTCTGATAAAAATTTGAAAATCGGGATGGAATAACGTCAAGGACATAAGGGATGTAAAGGTCATGATGTAAGGTTTTGTTCGAAACATAATAAGGAGCATTGACTATTATACGGAGGACTTTAGACTGGAAGGATTGGATGCGTTTGATGTTCGATAATTTAGTTGTACCCCACAGTTCAAGTCCGTAGGTCCAGATGGGTTTCAGTATGGTCTTGTATATTAATAGTTTGTTTTCAATTGAGAGGTTAGATTTTCTGTTAAGTAGTCTGTATAACTGGCCAAATCGTCGGTTAAGCTCTTGTCTTTTAAGACTGGTATGTGGGTTCCATGTTAGTCTTCGGTCTAAAAGGAATCCAAGATACCGAACTGTGTCTGAGATGGGAAGAGGTACTGAGTTGAAAATTAACAAAAAAATAAATGAATAATATCAGCTCACGTTCAAAATTATAAACCTGACTTCTTATTAATTTTTAATACTATTAATTTAGTTGAACACCTTGTAGGCAACCTATTATTTTCTATCATTTCCATTATATGTATGTATCATTATAACATTTGTATGTATGTAATGGATTCGACCAATTTTTTGGTGAATTCTGGGCTTAGGTTGTTCCATTCTATCAGAAGATATTTTTTTTTCATTCTTTGCTAGAAATTTCTTGTTTTATAATTTATTCCTCCACTTTTGTCCACAGGTGATGTATCACATTAAGATACCTTGACTGTTTTGGAATTTTTATATCTTTGGGTCAGTATAAAGTAGCTATTCCTTAACTAACATGGCAGAATGTTTGAAGACATTATCCTGTAAAAACTTTTTCCGTAATTTCTTTCAAGTTTCTACTCAAAATGTCTATGTATAAAGTAAAGATTTCCTACGCCAAAAGTCGCCATACACCTCCACACTAAGAAACAGAACACAAAACATAAAGTAACATATGAACAAGAACAAGAATATAAGAAAACAGCATATTATTAGGATGTTTATTGTTTACATTAAATTATTGTTTTCAATGTAACGTTAATTGTACTATTTATTTATTCAATAATTTCTCAATATAATTTTATCAATGTGGTCTTCGATCATTGAGCTATGGGGCTCCACCAAACCTTCAACTTCCTCTCGTATCCAATCCTGACAATCCAAAACCCTTCGTAAAATCCTCAATGCTCCTTACTTTGTTACAAATAAAATCATCCATAATGACCTTAATATTCCTTATGTATAAGATTTGGCCCAATCCAAATACCTATCCTTCCATAATAAACTTCATAACCATCCCAATCCTTTTGTTTCTAACCTTGCTTCCTATTCAATTTCTGATAACCCTCCGAGACGTCTGAAAAGAAGATGGCCACGTGATCTCCTAATATAGACATATTATTAGAGTGATACCAATGGGTAGTTTCTCAACATGTATTTCATGTCATTATATCTATGTGCGAATTTACTAGATGTATTTTTTTTTTATACAATTGTAAATATCATATAAATAAAAAAAAAAAAGGTTTTCGATAAAAACCTTACCAATTATACATCTATACATTACCACCTGTTATACTCATACAGGCTATTCCTGAGGCAATGTAAGTATGGAATAGTTGGGCTACCTACTTATGTCAACTGTTTTTTTTAAATTTTAATTAATTATTATTTTGAAGTAAAAACTTTTTAGGCGCGTTTTGCACTCCTTTTTTATGGAGAGTGAATTAGATTGAGCCGTCAGATCTCCGATGTGCAACGCTCGGGTAAAGTAGGCTGAGGACGACTAATTAAAGTATTTTTACATATGAATTAAAATATCTCAGGAACTAATAATCGGACCTGCATACTGTAAGCGCAGAAACTGTTTAACATTTCAACCTCTCTGTAATGGGCTATTATTTGTAATAATAGGCTATTAGTATAACGTAACAAGACGCAGTGTTAAGGAAAAAATACTGTCGAAAACCAACTAATAAGGAGTTTTATTGAAGATATGGATCACCGTTTCTCAGATATTGAAAATCGGAACTCATACTGTAAGCAAGGGAAATGTTCAGCATTTCAACCTCTCTGTAATAATAGTCCGTGGTACAGACCCCTTTTTATCGAATTATTAACTTCAGCCTGAAACTTAGTAAATAGTTTCATATCTTCGTTACCTACAACTATTTTATTTAAAAAACTCTTGGAATTGGGGCGTTTTCAATCTGAAGGGGGAAAACTTTGTTTATTTAGTTATCTACTAAAAACTCATAAATACACATTTGCTTTCTACTTGGACCGTAAGATAATTTTAGCACAAAATAGACAAAACTATTAAGCCGTTTGTACTATATAACCTTCTTATTTTGAAAATTTTGGAGTGTAGGTCACTGCAAAAGGCTCAATATTTTTCAAAGGCCACATTTTTTCTCGATTTTGTGATAAAAATATCAAATAAAAAGCAAAGGCGTATTTACGACTTTTTGGTACCTAATTACATAGACAAAGTCCCTCCCCCACTCCAGATGAAAACGCCCCAAGTCCAAGAGTTTTCGTAAATGAAATAGTTGTAGGTTACGATGAGATGAAACTATTTACGAAGTTTCAGGCGGATGTTAATAATTTTATAAAAAGGAATCTGTACAACGGACTATAACGGGTTATTATTCAAAAGTATATTTTAACGCGTATAAGTATATTTTTATAATGAGCTATTATTTATAATTTATATTTCATATTATTAATCTCGCTTTGTAGATGTATTCACTTCTATCCTGTGGTCTAAAAAACATGTCTTTATTTTTATTTTTAGAGAAACCTCAGAAAAATTTGTCACATAGTGCTTTCATTTACATGATTGGTTGCACATTTTTGGATTCGTAATTTATGATGTGATATGTTATATATTTATGTAATCTGTTTTTATGTATGTAATATTTTTCAGTTTATAAAATGTCTGAATTGACGAAACACTAGCCTGCTTAGTTTTAAACATGTTTTTTAACATGAAATGCGTAGATATATTATTTACGCGTATATAATGCAGTTATCTCAACGATGATAGTAGAGGATGATGCAATACAGAAAAATCATTTCATAATATTGACAGCTTGTTTGTATTATTGTCTTATTTACTAAAATTGTATACAAGCGATTTCCAAAATTAATTATATATATTATTGTATGTAATTAATTGGCATGGTAAGTCTCAAATTTATAATAGGAACTTCTAGGATCCTACAGAATTCTGCAAAGTCGTTTTGACGGTAAAATTATTTATATAGTAATTAAGTATGAATGTTTTTCTTGTTAATCTTTTTTTTATCTATTTATTTCTTTTACTAATAATTTATTTAATTTTTCTACGAATTTCTGTATTTTATTAAATTTTAACTCCAAGTTAAATTTCCTTGGATTATTATAGTTTTTGGCTTTGTTATATAGATGTATATATATATATATATATATATATATATATATATATATATATATATTTTTTTTTTTTTTTTTTATTGTATTGTATATATGGTATGAATGTGCCTCACTCAGCTTTAGTACTCAGTGCCCATAAGTGTTGCAAAATGTATTATTTCTCAATATAAAGATATATATATAAAATATTATTTATATAAACTTTGAGTTATCTAATTAAATTATTTAGTAATTTTCAATATAGATAAAGTTTTCTAGTTTATATGCACTTCTTATGCATATATATGCAATACCAAGACCAAGACCACCTAATTGTAGCAAGCATTTTGTAAATAAATACCAAGAAAAAATATTTACTAATACACGGCAGTTATATGTTAAGAATTGGTTAAACTAATATACTTTTGCATTTAAATTTTTCAATTTTCTGGACTTAGTTAAGTTTCCACATTCTTAACAAATGACATTAATATCTCTATAATATTTAGTGGTAAAATATTTTAAAAGTTTATTAAATTTCCGATAAAAATATAATATATTCGTCTAAATCGTAAAGGCAGACAGACAGACCAATGGATAATGATGTGTTTTTTGGAATCAGGGGGCTCTGAAACGTATAGATCCGACGAAAAACGCATATCGGAAATTTGACCAGATTGCAATACTTTCCTTACACCTAGTATAGGTAGGAAAGAAAAAAAATCAGAGATGGATATATAGGTAGTTGACTATTGAAAATAAAAAACCTGTACCTCTAACCCAAAGTTAACCTAACCATCCATGAAGGGTCTTAGGTTCAGGATTCTATATGGAAGTACTGTTTCTTCTGTTGTGAAAGGAGGTGATTTGACCAAGATCAACCGCCAGGTTTTCTGCCTTAATTAATTATTTTTGATTGGAGCACCAGGAAGGGTCAGATGAAAAGGGCCGATCCACAGCGGTCAAAACATATGGTATGAATGAACTCATATATCACTATTATTAGATCCTTAATTTTAACAAAATGTAATAAAATTCAATAAAAAATGTACAAAATAATATTACTACAAAAAGAAAAATCGGAATCATCGAAATCTTTTCTTTTTTATTTTGGCAAAACTACAGCCTATTACACTTTTTACTTATTATGTATTTTATAAAATACAATAACCTACAAATATTTTATTTACGAAAATTCTCGGAATTGCAGCGTTTTCAATCTGGGATCGGCAAACTTTGTCTGTTTAATTAGGTACTAAAAAACTCAGGAACAGCCATTTGCTTTCCAACTTAATTGTTAGGTTCCATAATATGAAAAACAAGTGGCCTACACAAATATTGGTCTGTTCGGCTTGACCTCCACCACAATATATCAAAATAACGAGTTTTATATAGGCCATAAGACCTAATATTTTTGAAGGCCACCTGTTTTTCTAATTTTATGATCAAATTATGTTACGATTCAAGTGGAAAGCAACTTTATGTTTTATTTATGAGTTTTTAGTAACGTATGTTCGTAAAATAAGAAATTTGTGGGTTACGATGAGATGAAGCCATTTTCAAAGGTTTAGGTGAATGTTTATAATTTGATAAAATTTGATAAAAGGGGATCTTTAAGAAAGACTTTTGTTTTAATTCCAAAAATAAATCACAAAACTATATGACATTGTAATTCTGACTAAATTTCGATTTCTGACCTGACGGTCAAGATAATGTAATTATTACAGAAGCTGCCAGTATGCGAAGACATTATACTTGAAGATGACCCGCCTGCCGTTATGGTGGTGAAGGTTTAGGTACCCACTCATCCATCACCCTATCTCGGTGGATCCTCTAAGGTCGGCAATATGGGGAAGGCCGGCTAGATTCAATATGGCCTTCATTATTTGAAATATATTCCATCGTTTTATCCATCAGTCCATATAAGTAAGTACTCATAGGAAGAGGTGTCTTCTTCAGGGGAATGACTATCCAACATCTTCAGATTAAAATAAAAGAATTAAAATTAATATATCTGAAATTAACCTCAGGTTTTTAACGAAGTAATAGCAAGACATACAATTCTATTAGATACACAAAATAATTAAAATTATAACATTAGAATTATACAATTATAAATCACGTAATTGTTTAAATTGGTTGATAGCTAGGAAAGTAACATGAAGTAAGTATATTATGAATGGAAAAATCCAAACAATAAGCCATGGGTCCCCAAAATACAGATAAGGCATTAACTTACCAATTCAGGCACCATCAGTGGAGAAAAATCAAGATCACTTATATGCAGAAAGAAAAACAAAAACGAAAAAAAAAAAACATTTGCAATATCTTTTTGCTTTAACTTAAATACTTACTATAACATAATCACTTTATGCCTCTTTTCTTGTTAAATTCTTATTTATCGCTGTTGTATAAAACACTTTTTAGTGACTGTCATATATTATTTTATTTTATGAATTATTTAAGGAAGGTAGTCGATTGTTCTACCTATCATGGATGATAAATATTCAGGACGCAGCCTTTTAAAAAAATTTTATTTATTTTTTTTGTATTTTTTATGGGCACCAATACATTTTTTTTTAAAAGACTTAATCTTGAATATTTATTATCCATTATTTTATTTTAGTATTGGGAAAATAGGAAAACTAAAGGTGCTGAAATTTTCAGCTTAGTCCTCTAGGATCGATAGTGCTACTCTCCTGCTGTATACAGCTGTTCATTTTATTACATATGTGTTGAGCTCCTGTAACCTCTTGTTCTCCTAATACAATATAGAGATTTACACCCTGGTTTCGTTACGGTACAACATATGTATTAAGGTCCTGTAATTTCCTATTCTCCTAATTCAAAATAAAGATATTATACAATAAAGATATTGTACAAAAATTTATACAAGAAATGGTTGTACTGATCTGAGGGTGGTAGTTAGAATTTACCAAGGTAACAGCAGTTATTTTTCGATCTTTTTGATCTTCGGAATTTTCTCCTTGAATACAAAAAAATTAATTATTATATTATATACAATATTATAATTAGTGTTGCCCAAATGCGAGACCAAGAAGGGTCTTGGTCTTGCAAACTCAGTCTTGGTCATGGTCTTGGTCTCGCGCAGGAATCTCGCAACAGTCTTGCAGTTATTTATTAGATTGTTACTATAGAGATATTACAGTAATTTTTAAGATAGAAGAAACCTAACTAAGCCCGAATGAAAAATTAGAGGAGTTAAATGCAAAAGTATATTGGTTATACCAATTATTAACATATAGGAACTAAGATTGTCGAGTATTGGTAACAATTTTGCATTCATTTTTATTTAAAAAATTGATTTTTTTTTACCAGTTCTGGTCTTGGTCTTGCAACAGTTAGGCGGTCTTTGTCTTGGTCTTGCAACAGTTAGGCGGTCTTTGTCTTGGTCTTTCAAAGTGCCGATTTCAGGCAACACTAATAATAATAAGTCCACGCAAAATTTGATGCTCTAAAACTTTGATACTATGAGTGTTTCCTCTTCGGGAAATCATTTCCAAGTTAAAGGGCCATTTATAGTAATTTGTCTTAGTTTTTGACAAATTTGGTAAAATCAGCGTCGGTTGGCCGTGGTTTTAGAACAATTTAACGTCATTTAATTTATTAAAGAGTACAAAATGGCTGTAAAAAGTTTTCCCTATGTGTGTTATTAAGCATTCAATCCTAATAACAGATTATTGCAAACACCCGTATTGTTATAGTGGCATGGGAGAGTGGAATTTATAAATAAATAATAAATAACTTCATCACCTTGTAGAATAGGTTAATTAAAAAAAAAAAACTAAAACAAATTGATTCTAGACTAAAACGAAACCTCGCCGAGAGAAGACAGCTAGCTAAGTTTGCCCACAAGGATCGCTGCGATAAATCAACAACAGCCTTGGCACGGCCTTATCTCGATCCTCGCGAAGAAGAAAAACTGCAGCGGGCGAAGATAAACATTTGCAGCGAGATAACAACGGCAGCTTTATCAAAGCCTTGAAGTTGTGACAACTTATTGTGCCAGGCTTAAATATGTCTTCAGTAATCGCTGCCATCGTGAATAATAAATGGAATAATTACCGATAATGAGCATCTATTACCGAGGAGCAATAACCCTTTGTTATTGAACGAGCGTTATCGTTCGCAAGGGCGAGTCCATGGCTTCACACTTCGATGTATCGATTTCATTTTTGAAGTGATAGCTCTTTTAGGCGGGCTTAGCACTTTTGGTACTTCTTCACTAGGAGGCCGGGACTGCTACCTGACAATGTTTATAACACTGTTAATGTTTATAACACCTCAACACTGATAATTCCGATAAGGCAGTGATAAGCCTTTTCGTAATTCCTATCTTCGTATTATTGTATTATATTCGTATTATTGTAAAAACAACTGTCATAAAAAAAAAAAAAATTATTTTACGACACATATATCAATGAAATAATAAAAAAAACACTTAAAGAAGATATGTACATATAAAAGAAAAACCATCAACACTATAAACGACATATGTACAATTTATTTTCACTTCGTCTTATTTATTTTGGAAGGCAAAATAGTTTTATGCTATTTAAAATAGCGAGGAACATGAATCGAGGTGTTGTCTGGCAGTTCCTCTATGTACTTTATTTCTCCACTTCGCTGAGCCCCACAATCGTTCTATGTGTTGAGTATGAACCCCAGTTGATGGATCGACAAAATTATACCGGTGATTCACTTGGAAATGGTCATAGTTTGCTTCGTTCAGTTGTCGGGTTTTGTATCCTTTCCAACAGTCCGAATAAATGGTCGTTCCCTCTTCTATATTGTCTTTAATTGCTTGTAATAAGGTTTTTGCCTTTCTGTCATTTATTTTTACGATAAAACACTCATCTCTTTCTCTCCACCAAACATCCATTGCTGAGGTAAAACTCTCCCCAGATGATTTTTCGATTAGAAAAAAGACACTCGTCTAAAATGAGGAATAACTGAAAAATAAACAATGTAATAACTGAAAGGTTTGACAGGATAAGAAGAGGGAGGTTATGTGACGTGACGTTAGATAACATAGATAAGAAGTGAGGTTTCGACCCGGCCTGCTAGTGAAGTAGTACTGCACTTTTTTTGAAGGGGGGAGAGGGAGAGGAGAGTAGTGAATTACGCTAGGATATGTAACGCTCGTTTGGGTAAAATCGACTCAAGTTTGCTCATAGTGTTTTTGCAATTGGATTAAAATATTTCAGAAACTAAAAATCGGACTAGCATACTGTAAGCGAGGGAAAATTTTCCTCAGCCTTGATGTGAAAGAATTTTAAAAAAGTTTAGGCTGCATTCTTGTTTTAACTGTTCATATTATTTATTGAACAAGTCCACTGTACTTTATGTATTTTTATGCATTTTATGAATTAGGTTAGGAAGAGATAGGAGAGAATATGAGGAGTAGAAAAAATGTATAAGGGGACAGAAGGAAGATTAAGGAGTATAGAATGCTAATAAATGAATGAAAGAAATAAAAAAAAAATAAATTAAAAAAGAGAAAGAAAATATAAAATAAATAAAGAAAAAAAAAGAAAAAAATATATTAAAAAAAATAATAATACATATATAGAAATATATAAAAAAAATATTGTATACTATGCTCATACATATTGTTAATCCTATATAATTATATATTAGTTTTAAAAAATTGTCTCTAGTGATTAATAAGTATGCTCATTTCCTAAAATAGTTCCTTTTTTTTTTCCTTTATACCACAAGTAATCCTGAGATTTTATTTTATCTTGGTGTTTGCATATTATTATATAAATCACTGTAGATATTATTACATTTTGTATTAAATTATTTTTCTATTAGATAGCCTATTGTTTATAAATTATGCAGTTGTGTATATATAGATGTGTAATTTATTTTCTTTTTTGTATTTCCTTTCATCACAGTTATAAGTAATTTTGAGAAGATTTTATGTTCATTTATATATATCTTCTTTTTTTTTGTTTATTTCTAAATGGTTACATACTACTTTTTAAATAATGTATATAATGTTAAAATTTCTATGAGTTAGTTTATGGGGAGCACCCTTTTAATAAAGTGATTCTCTCTCTCAATATGGTTTTTATATTGGTTTATTAGTTTTAATAATGAACCATATTAATCTCCTTCAAAATTTGAGATTATTTGAGGAGATTTGAGAGTTTCAGGATACGAATAATAATTTTTATACTTCCGCCGTCCGGGAATTTTTTCCGATCTGCTGGACCGATTTTTTTGAAATTTGGAATCAAAGTCAGAGGTCACCCGAGGATGATTCTCCTTCATCGAAATTACTATCCGCCTTTTCTTTTCAAGATGGCGACCGAAAAAATAGAAAAAAAAACTACTGCGGATTGAGCAGTCACGCTAGGATATGTAATGCTCCTTCGGGTACGCAATTTCTGTTTGTGCCATTTCTTAAATATAAAATAACAGAAGTCCGCTGAAATGTAACGTTTTTTTTAATGAAGGATTGATGTCATAATTCCACTTACGTCTTTCTCCTGGAACTCTTCTCATTTTAATCTTTTAAATTAAAGAATTAATCCATAAAATCTTGATAGATATTGAACAATACTCGTATTTTAAGGATTTTGTGATTAATAGTTAAGGAAATGAAGAGGATTACTCTATTAAGATAAGATTATGGTTTTATTTTTGATGTTTGTCCTTTCGTGGAGAGATAGCGTTCAAATATCTTCACACGTTCTCGATCTTCTAGACTTCCTAACCGATCAATCTTCATTCTATTTTTTTTTTTTATTATAATCATATATAGAATATATTTTAATGTCAATTTATTACAATGTATTTTTGAAGTGAAAACTTGTTTGTGGAGAGTGAATTAGATTGTGCCGTCAGATCTCCGATGTGTAACGCTCTGGAAAAAGTCGACTGGAGCCGACTAATAGAACTGTTTTTGCAGATATCTCAGAATGTATTAAAATATCTCAGAAACTAAAAATCGACCTGCATAGTGTAAGCGAGGGAAATGTTGAGCATTTCATCCTCTTTATAATGAGCTATTATTTATAATTTATATTTCATATTATTAATCTCGCCTTATTGATGTTTTCACTAGTATCCTGTGATCTAATGCATATACCTAGTTTTTGAAACTTGAATAGATTTATAATTGATGGGATATTAGCTGTTAAAATTTGTAAACAGTGGTGTTCAGAAACACTGTACATTTGGAACTTTTTTTGGTGGAATGAGGGCATTAGACATTTTTATTGTAGAGTTAGGATTTTTTTTGGTGGAGTTTTAATTTAAATACTGATACACTTATAACTATTCTGAAAAAATATCTATCCATCTATTTTCACTCTCAATTACCCACATATATAACATCAAGTAAGGGAAAGTATAGCGATCGTGAAAAATTACAAATCTTAGCTTTCAATTGAAATACACGTTTTGAGGTCTCCATAATCTAAATAACCAAGTCCCCCACAATAGTCCCCGTGTATATGTGTGTTTATGTAAACAGCCTAGCTCAAAAACGAAAATTCGCACTTAACCGTTTAAAATTAAAACATACTTCATTAATTTATTTTAGTATATTATTTTCAATAATGAACCATTGTAGAAGAAAAAATTCAAAATGTAAACCCTCTCTTAAAATTTGAGGTTTTACGTTTCAGAATACATAGAATTTGAAAAACGAATAAAAATATTTTATGCGTTCGCCGTCCGCTGTCCGCGCATTTTCCCCGAAACTACTGCACTGATTTCTTTTTCAAATTTGGATTTAAAGTTAGAGGTCACTCGAGGATGATCCTCCTTCATCGACATTACTATACGCCTTTTCCTTTCAAGATGGCTGCCGAAAAACTTGCATTGCTTTAGACTGTAGCGACTAAGCAAATGTACCGATTTCAATGAAACTTCGCTAAAGTCTTCTTCTTAAATTTCTTAGTAACTATGTCTTAAATTGATCTATATAACATACTTCAACGAAAAGTAGCTGGAAAAAAAGTTACGAGGGATGGTAAAATAAAAATAAAAAAGTATATAATTTTTTGTCGATATTGTATGTATGGTTATTTAAAAATTTAGTAAATTTTCTAAAAAAACAAATCGTAAATTTTGAAGCAAAGGTATGGTATTTAGATGTTTTTTATATGTTGTACTGCAAAGGTTATTTCCTTTGATTTTGATTTTTGAATGTGTACATGAAGTAATGATATTTTTTTCTTAGCAAATTACTAATGATGAAAAAAAATTTTTTGGTCAATAATTGCAATCACCTTTCATTTATTTTTATTTTTTACTAGGAAGGTAATGTTACTTTAGATGTGTAATTATTTGAAAATAATTAACCATTGTGAAATAATTTGCATAGTTTTTATATTTCTTATGTCTATGTTCTGGAATTCGGGTTTCTCCAATAACTTCCACAACAACACAAGCAACGACTCTCAAACCCACTCTTGGATATCAAGATAAGACTTTCTGAGTGATATTTGATTTAATAAATCGATTACGGGAGTCGATGGTTATCCTTGGCCCGGATAATGAAGCTCTTTCCTGTCTAGAAGCTCTGCCCTATATATCGATACATCGTCCTTCTGTCGAGATGATTACGATGTGTGACCATATTTCTTCCCGAACGCTATTAATAGCAGCTAGAACCTCTCGAACGGGTACAAGGCCTTAAAGCAGGATATCGATATTTTTTAAAAGTCAACTAACCGATTTATTGATATTGTCACGCATCGAAGGCTTTTACCAACCTGCTCAGTGATGTTATCATCCGATAGTTGCAGGGGTGCCCAGAAGGGGGTTTGATGGCGCAACTTGAGCAATCAAAATTTTTGAGGGGAGCATATTTTGCGGAGATTTGACTTTTTGAGGGGAGCACATTTCGGCGGGGTTATTCATTTTCAGAATGTAATGTTCACAGCCTATTCTATTTAATTTAATTCTATTTTATTAACCACTCTCTATTTCTTCGCTGACGACATTGCAATTCTTTCTTCCCACAAAAACCTTACTATCGCATCAATTGCCCTTCAAAACCACCTCTGTGATCTTCAAGAATGGAGAATTAAAATAAATAGTAGTAAATCCACCCACGTTAGTTTCTCTCTTGGGAAAGCCTCATGTCCACCCGCAACGATTGCCAATAATCCAGTGCCTTCAAAAAACTATGTACGGTACCTCGGATTCTACTGACACAAAAGACTTATCTGGAACATACATAGTAAATTAAAAAGAAAAAAACTGACTAGACGATATAACCAACTCTCACATCTTCTGGACTACAGATCCTTATTATGTAATGCATAATATGATATACAAAATGCAAAATATGTATATCATTATTTGTTTTTTATATATTTTTTTGTTTTAGTTTTTACAATTTCTTTCCCTACATATTAACAGTTATTATTATTTTTTTAAATTTTTATATTCCATCACTACAATGCTTTACCTTTTTTTTTTTTTTTTGTTCCTCCCCACCTCGCCTTTTAGGCTATACGGGATTTTCCCGGGCCGGGGGGTGAGGGCGGGGAAATTTAAAATCTCCTCCGGCACCGGGACGCGAACTCATACTTTTTATATCATCTCAAATCTCTGTTATCCGGTTGCCAGGCAACTAGCGGTGCTGTTACACACGCTTTAGCCTATTCGGCCACCCCGCCCCAACAATGCTTTACCTATAAAATAGATTTTACTTTCCTTTCTAATTTCATTCAGTGATTATTATGCAATTATTTTAGCTCCAATATTGTAGTACTGAACCCCTATTACCCAACTGTCCTCGTTAATTTATCCTAAGAGCTTAATTAATACTTAATGTATTACATGTATTTTTGTATTACATCATTATTCATTGTAATAAGTCTTTTGACCAGATTTGTAGTTAATATATATGAACAATACTGTTATTCTAAAGGGACCTAGTCCCAGAATAAAGATGATTTTTCTATTTCTATTTCTATTTCTATCCTCACTTAACTTACGAAACAATCGACTGATCTACAACACTATTTTATACTGAGATCAATTTAGACATACGGAGCAGAACTTTAGGGTTCGGAAAAACAAACACACATTAATAAATTACAAACAATACAATAAAAAAATCTACGAAAAATTCTCAACGCACCTTGGTACATTTCAAATAACACTCTACATAACGACTTAAACACCTCAACAGTAAAATCGTACATCCACGACAAATACACTTCATTTCATTATTCTACTCTCAATCATCTAAATCCACTCGTTCTGTTCCTTTCTTTCTCCCTGTTACCTGATCGACGCAGCCTAAAAAGAAAATGGCCAAGGGACCTATTCCTACGACAACAACAAAATTAGGTTAATCAAGCAAACTCGCAGTTAATGCCTAATTCATCAAATTTGCTAGGTGCAGCGCAGGTGCAAATAGCTTAAAAAGCTAAAATAAATAAATAAATAAATTTTATTAACTAGTTGGCCTGTACGAATAATTCGCCGAAAATTTTGTTTAGTAAAAGAATAGCAAAACAATATGAAAATAAGTAGATCCTACGTATTAAGTGAGAGAGGAATAAATTGTTTTTTCTTGGTCGATTACAATATCCCATTTAACATAATAGACTAAAATATTTGTACAAATTTCTTTGTTAGAGTTTATTTTTAAATGCTGAGTGGAAAGGTAATATTTAAATAAAGCCTCGATCATGGAATTTTCCAAATTATTAAAAAAAATGAAATGTAAGAACAAACCAATGCATTTAAGAAATAATAAAATTAATATATCACCCAGGAAAAAAGGGAAAAATGTGAGGGAGGAATACATTTTTTTTTCTTGGTCGATTACAATATTCCATTTAACATAATAGACCAAAATATTTGTACAAATTGCTTTGTTAGAGTTTATTTTTAAATGCTGACTGGAATGTTAATATTTAAAATAAAGCCTCGATTATGAGATTTTATAAATAATAAAGTATATATCAGCCAAGAAAAAACGAGTAGCAGAGTAGTAAATGCAGTATCTTTAAAGAGGTATAGTTATTAAGTATACCAAATCTAACGGAGTTTATCTTTGTTAACAATTGTCCGATTTTTTTTGTTTAGCTGATAATTTGCTAAAGTTTCTAATTATCATGGGAGGATATCCTGGAGTCATGCTTTTCCCTCCACAGTTGGAGGGACAAGTCTGGCTCCGAGTTCTCTTATCTGATTGTAAATAGTGTATATAGGTATGTTCTTTTTTATTTTTAGGTTATTTTATTCTTATTTATTGTATATATATATATTATTTGTCTGTATAATTTATTTTATTTATTGTACATAGAGTGTGAATGTGATCTCTGAACACTATTATAAATGTCCTTTGAGACAGATTGTAATATTTTTCAATAAACAAGTAAAAAAAGAAAATTATCATGGATAAATCAATAAACAAAATGCATACTTTCTGAGTTATTCACATAATATATTAAAATAATACATAAGATAGTACATTAATGAAACCCACACCACTAACCATGAAGATTCTCTGTTTCAGTTCTCTACTAAAGGCTATACAAGGCTGTTATGGTCAGTATCCCCTCTTAACCGCAAGCTTCATCCGCAACCCAATAAAGGCTGCGCACTTAGGTAGTGTCCAATGGACCCAGGAGGGTCTTCTCACCACTAATTCGATTCACGGCTGTTATAAGAGTAAATAAATTTTCTGTCGCAACCGGATTCGAATTTTGGGTTCATTGCTTTACCTTCTCCTTTAGCTCATTAATTATACATCATTACTGTTTCTATATTACTATTAGTTCGTGGCACAGACCCCTTTTAATCAAATTATTTCGATTTTTGAGAGCGGACTAAGTTTTTGAATTTTTCGTTCGATTATAATGGTTCATTATTGAAAATAATAAACCGAAAAGAAAATAAACTTTTTGAAAGTGAATCTGTAGTTAACGTGAAAAGATATTTTATGCTCTGAAGAACTAGTAGTCCATGTTAGACACCATTTAATCAAATCCTTAACATCCTCCCTGAAACTTCGTAAATAGGTTCATCTCATTGTAACCTAAAATATTTTATTTACGAAAATTCACAGAATTAGGATTTTTCTATCTGGAGGTGGACAAACTTTGTCTATTTAATTAGGTACTAAAAACTCATGAATACCCATTTGCTTTGCACTTTGATCTTAAGATTATATGATCACAAAATCGAAGCAAAATGTGGCATACAAAAATATTAGGTTGTTTGGCATGACCTACACCACAAGTTTTCAAAATACCGAGGTTATATAGGATAAACGGCCAAATATTTTTGTAGGACACCTTTTTTATCTATTTTGTGATCAACTTATCTTAAGATCCAAGTAGAAAGGAATTGTATATTTGCGAATTTTTAGTGCCTATTTAAATAGACAAAGATTGAAAACGCCCAATTCCAAGAGTTTTCCTAAATAAAATAGTTGTAGGTTACGATGAGATGAAACTACGAAGTTTCAGGCGGATGTTAATTATTCGATAAAAAGGGGTCTGTACCATGGACTATGTTGTGATATGAAAAAAATCATAATCATAATCCAACTATATTATAGACATCCCAATTTTAGAAAAAACTTTCTTGTTTAATAAGCTTAAAGTCAATATTAATTAAGTTGTAGATTTACTACGAAATAAGTTGGATCTACCTCAAGATGTGTAAAAAATGAGATGTTTTGAGATCTTTTCACCTTAAAGTACCCGTGTTTTAAGGAAAAATGACTAAAATAAGCTCTTCCAAAGCTTGATTTTTTTTTTTTTTTTTTTGTGACCTGGGATGTATTATGATAAATATAATTGCATAAATTTATAAAAGTTTTATTTATAAAAGAAATAATAAAGTTAACATTAAACTGTGTTTTTTGGCCCAGATTTCTATTATAATAATTGATCTGTATTTATAACGTGACCAATTCCACGTTTCTAATCCTAATATCTACGAATAAAATAAAGAAGCTTGCTGATTGTTAGAATTATTTTCACGCGATTATCACATTTTCCGCGGCGAACTAATCGGACTGTGAAAAACGTTGCATTTTTATTTGAGGTTTTACACATTAAGAAATGAAAATATTTTTTGCTTGTTCACGTTATTCATTTTTACTTTTTAACCATGTCTTAATATTATCTAATATTTCAATGCAATTTTCTTACATATGTACAACCAAATATAATTATAATTATTCGTTTTTTCCCCCTCACTATATTTCCAAGTTAGTTCTGCAATGTATGGTGACTTATATCTATATTTATAATTTACTGCTATGTACGTTTTACTTCTTCCATTTTTAATTTTATTCACATTTTATTCTTATCTATAATCTCTTAATTCTATTTCATATGCATATGTATATATTTATAATTTAATATTTCATAGATATTGTATTTTTTCCCTTGTATCCATCCACATCTTCAAATTTTAGATACTGTAATTTTCTAGGTTTTTCCTCTTTACCCAAACAAGTCAGCATATTCCCCAATACCTGCCCTTACCCTTGTTTTCCAGTTCTAAGGGAAACTCCTAGCTGAACACACGTGTCTCTAATTCTATTCTTCTAATTTTATTTACTTATTTATTTAATTTTTTTGTGTTTTCTTCGTTTTTTTTTCTTTCTCCACATTCCTTTATGTCTATTATTTCATATTATATCGTTTTTCATTTTCTTTCAATCTCTCCTGTAGATCTGTAGAAGTATTTTCACATTTGCATTTATTATATATTGCACTACAACAATCGTTACCATCTATTTACTTCAGTTTAGGATCTTGTTACTTAGCTTACTCTGTTTATATTTTAATATACTTACTGTTTATAATTTTAATACGCTTATTTGTATTTGTCTAGATATTATGTAACTTCCACAATCCCCTTTTTTTTTGTATCTTGTCCGTTCTAGCCCTGAAGAAGACCTGCAAAGTCGGGTCGAAACGTTGGCTTTTAATTAAATAGCTTTGCCACTATTTAGCCTATTTATGACCGCCACCCCGGACCATCTCCTTCCTTTAAAAATATTTTCTGCTTGTTTACGTTATTCATTTTTAGCTAAAAAGTTCTATAAATGTACCAATGTTAAGAATGCTGTTTCTCCTTCCCACTGTTTTTAATCTAAACTAATACATTATATATTCAATTGTATATTTTTTTTTTTTTAGATATTTATAATACGTAAAAGAAATGAAAAATTAAATCCTTACAACTGTATAAACATATAAATAAATAAATTTTAAATTCTCAATCTGCTAATTGCCACTACCAAGACAGGTGCGGATGAAGCATTGAAGACAATTAAAAAAAAAATTATCAATATTATATTTGTTCGTTTCTCAATAATCATGTTGAGTTTTTACACATAGTAAAAACTCCAGACGATTTTTTTTGTCCACCGCCTCCTCCCCCCCCAATCAAAATCGAAAGTCTGGGCCTATGTCGATACCTATAGATCGATATTGGGCCTTCTATATGACTTCCTTAGTTCTGATTCAGATTCGAAAACACCTACGAAGGGAACTGTAACCATATTACAGAACTGTTTACATATACGAGAAACTGGAACAGCGTAGGTGTAAAATATTTCTGGGGCGAAGATTTCACGGAATTGTACATAACTATTAACATACCAGTGGAGGAAGAGTAAGTTGGAGGAAGTCAGTGGGTAGTTGAAGGCAACTTGTGTTAGTGAGCGTGGGTGGCCTAATACTGGGTCACCCCGACCTCAGCGGCATGTCATCGCTGTCAGATCACGGGCATATTTCACAAAGCTGTTTGCGTTACAAGTATTATTAGAAGATTTTTAAGTCACTCTATTAAAGAGAAACGTTTTTATTTTATGTTATGTTTATTTTAGTATTAGCAGAATTAAAATAAATTCCTTCAAATTACCTTCTCTCTTCGACGTAAACCTATGACTTCCTGTCATACAGTATCCTTTAACAATTTCCCACTTATCCCTGTTGAACAAATCCGATACTTAGGACTCCACCTGGACAAAAGACTCACTTGGAATCCTCATACAAGACTGAATTGACAAGAAACTGTTCGACGTTTTTGACTAATCCCAGCTTTTACTAGACAAAAGACTAAAATAACGCCAATTTGGACTTATGGAATTGAGCTGTGGGGCTCCACTAAACCATCGAATTCCTCTGGTATCAAATCCGTACAATTTAAAATCCTTCGTAAAATCCTCAATGATCCTTATTTTGTCACAAATAAAATCATCCATATAGACCTTAATGTTCCACATGTTTCCGATTTGGCCCAATCCAGGTACATATTTTTCCTTAATAAACTTCATAATAACCTTGCTTCCTCTTCGATTCCAGATAATCCTCCGAGGCGTCTGAAAAGAAGATGGCCTCGTGATCTTCTCATGTAGACATATTATTAGAGTACCTCACTATCAATGGGTAGTTTCTCAACAAGCGTTTACATGTGATTATATTCCTCTGTACACATTTACTTGATGTATTTATACTGATACAGTTGTAAATATCATAATGTTTTATGATATTTGTGGTTTCCTTCTTTTGTGTTCTCCCACTTCGACTGTCTTGTGTACGGCGGACTCTCGGGAGAATTCGAAGCCAAAATTAAACGCCTAATAAACTGCGCATTACGTTTTGTCTTCGGAATCCCAAGAGATAAGCATATAACCCAGTATTACACCAAGTTGAAGTGGCTCTATCCATCCAACCGCCGTCTGTACTTCCTTGCTACCTTTCTATACCAAGTCATCAGAACTCAGTGAACTTGCCATATTTTTCACAGCTTGCAATTTAAATATTCCATTCAATCCCGTCCCACTAGATAACGTACTTCTGACCTCTACCCACCTCTTCACCGAACTGCTGCGTTTGACAAATCCTTTATAATTCAAGCCGTCTACATCTGGAATACCATCCCTCCCGATATCCGACATGCGCAATCAGTTTCCTCATTTAAATCTCTCCTTTTTAAGCACCTACTTCTTTCCCAGCCCGACTGATCATGAAAAGTAGATACGAGAACTTTTTAAGTTCCATCAGAAATAATTTTGTTTACTTATACTATTTTATTTTCATATGTTTGTATTACATATATCTGTATATATTTAGTGTTTTGGTTTTAATTGTCTTCCAATATTTTTATTTTAATGAGAATTGTAAATATTTAATTTAATTTTATGGCCGCACAGGCATTTTCTCTGTATCTATAATTTGTCCTAAAGGGACAACAGTCTCAGGATAAAAATAAAACTTATAGATTAGTTGTTCGGATTTGTTTTTATTATAAATCCTATAGAAATAGCAAAAAAACTCCTGTAGAAAAAATGACCTTTGCCGACTTTATTAACCTCACGTAGTAATGGAAGTATAATATAATCGAATTACATTGTTGTTATCGATAACGTTGAATCGAAAATGATTTTCCCATATGGCACCTGTACCTTGTGGCCCACACATCGATATGCAAATTTCGATTATATCTTTATGCTAATCTCGACATTCCTCTCGATATCTGTCCGAGACTAGATATCGCCTTGGACTTGACCCCAGAGGAGACGGGGGGTGGGGAAGCCGGCCCCCCACTCCCGGACCGCACTCAGTGCTCGCTCTAGCTTCGCCGCGACTTCACCGTCCTGTCGTTCCGTTCTCGGAGGGTATCCACCGTGTACAATGTGTCAAGTGTACGGATCTAAGTGAAACAGTTCTCTTGTAAGGAAGTTAAGTTACACCAGACATCATATAGCTGTATTGGATTAAAGGAGCTTCACTGCCAGGTGTGTCAACAGCCCACGGATCCTCTTCTTTCGTTGTTAAGGTGAGTCCCAGATCCACTCCCACCCTCGGTCCCGTGTCCCGTTAGAGAGAGTTGCTCGCCCGTTTTCGATCTATCGACTATCGAAAGTGTCGTCTCGACCTGCCTATATTTAGCCAGCTAGCGACCGAATCTTATCGACTTTAGAACAAACAATCGATTTCCTTACTTCTGTACTACGTAACAACCTAGCAGCCATTGCCACATTTTCTAGTCTTCCCCTGGATGGATGTCATCTTATTTTTTATTTATTTTTTTGACTACAGTATCATCCAAACGAAGTATCCATAACAATACATGCCATTACAATACATAAACTTACTGGCAGTAGATAGAGATAGATAAAAACAATATGAAATTAAAAATTATGAACACGGTTGAGATTTTCTAATTATATTCTATGATGAAGAGAAGAATAGTTGGGGTGATCAGTCAAATAAGAAGGCAAAAATAAATGATAATATTTATTTTGACATTTTCCGACGTTTCGACCTGAAGTTCAGACCTTCATCAGGGCTAAGAAAAGAACCAGATAACTAGATAGACTAACCAGATAGACTTTACAATATCTCAATTTTCTATCTAACTATTCTATTCGCAATATTTTAATTTTACTATTTATTTCCATTTCTTATGTAATTTCATATTTATTTTTTTCTGTTTTACATTTTATTCTAAGATTGCCATTTTAATACTTATGTCACCTTTTTTTATTATGTTTACTTCATCTTTCCACACTTACTATTGTCATTATTCTAACAACTGCATTTTACTTTAATTTTTTTTATCTACACTACTTTTGTTTCTCATACTTTATTATCTGGTTCTTTTCTTAGCCCTGATGAAGGCCTGAGCTTGAGGTCGAAACGTCGGCAAATGTCAAAATAAATAATATCATTTATTTTTGCCTTCTTATTTGACTGATCACCCCAACTATTCTTCTCTTCATTATTCACGACAGTCAACTATTTACTCACAATTATATTCTAACAATTAAAAGACACCATGTCCATTTTTATATTAAATAATTTTAATAAAAATAGAAAAATAACTTTATTCTGGGACGAAGTCCCTTAAGAATAACAGAATGTTATAGAAAATAAAATTATTTCTGGCCAGAAGAACTGTCGCATTAAATAGATAAAAAAAACCTTAACTAACTAACAAAATATACAAAACCAAAAAAATTAAGCTATTTACAAAACACATAGAACTATGTACAATACAAATAAGAAATGAAACTAAATCGCTGCTAAGCTAAAGTAAAAGAGATAAAAATGAAAGAAATAATAAAAAAAAAAAAAATTCTAATAGATAAACACCAAGAAAAAATAAATTAAGTAATATATGAAGATTTATGTATTCTATTTAAAAGCTCAAAGTTATGGATAATTGGCTCCCTGAACAAACACATATATGTGAAACGATGTCCTTTACTTGCGGAGTACAGATTTAGTAACAAAGAAACAAATTTTAATATCGTAAAGTTATGAAACATTGGCTTTCCTGAACATATACAAAAATTAACAAGGCGTATATCGAGTTATAGATATGTACCTATTTGTAAATAATAAAAAATCATACAAAGATTTAAATTAAAATATGTAAAATGTAGTAAGATAAATTGAAAGATACAAGCATTGCACGTAATATTGAGGTATGGTAATATACTTTGTGTCATAGTTGTTAATGGCCAAACTCAAGAGACTGATAACAGACGAAATTTCCAACAAAGAAATTCATTTGATGCATGAGCTAATTCCGAACGAAAAAGGAGCTAAGACCAATTTTGTATTGTTTTTTTTTTAAAGTGCTCACGTTTTTTATTGAATAATAAGGAATTGCTTAAAAACTGTTCAAGATAATTGAATTTTAAATAAATTTACTACGATCAATGATGAGAGGGATTTTCAGGAGTTCTACTCTTAATAACGCAAAATTTGACATTATGCCGAATTATTTCACGAATCTGGATTACAGAGATATGCTGTTAGAGTATGAGTTCTGCAGAATCACTAGCGGATCTAGGATTTAATTTTGGGGGACTCCAGCCCGAAAGCTTTTTTTTTACATTATAAAAATGATATATAGTGTTATATCATATATATTGTAGTTAAAAATTATACAAAAAATATTTTATTGATAGTACAAAAATATAAGTAACAAATTTATTCTAATTTGTAGTCTGAAGATGGGATTAAGAAAGTGATCCCGAAACGTCATAATAAAAAAGTAAAGAAAAATTGCAGGGAGAATAAATACTGTTATCAAATCTTACTTATATACCTCACAAAAAAAAGTATCTCCCTGACGTATGAAGGACACTATTTTAGATATGTGTTCACTAACACAAAATAAACAAAAAATTTCATATTAACATATATCTCAAACTCATTTATTAAACAGATATCAAAGGTTAAAAATTTATTAATAAATTAAGACTTACTGTACAAAGTTTAACGTGTTTAATACTAAATAACAGGTTTTAATCACCTGATAAACAAATGAACTATAAACAATGACAGTAGTTGCTCATCTGTTTGTATAGTTCCGTGTGTTCTAGTGTGAGTGAATACTGTGACACAGTTCAATTTATGATTATCATAGGAGACATAATAAATGTATTCACTTTTGCAGAACAGACTGACATGCTTTTGACTTATTCCGAGGTATACAGAAACGGTGCTGCTCATGTTAGAAGATATCGTGAAAAATTTCCTAACCGAAGAATACCAAATCGTAAAACGTTTACGAGTAAACGCCGGTTGACAAAGACTTTGTCGATAAATGAATAATAAATTTTTAACCTTTGATGTCTGCTTAATAAATAAATGAGTTTGAGATATATGTTAATATGATTGTTTTTGTGTATCTTATAGTAGTGAACACATATCTATAATAGTGCCATGCAATTACCAAACACCCTGTTTATATATATATATATATACATATAATACATATACATATAAAGATAATTAATTTGACAAAAAAAAAGAAATTAAGTACCTATATGAAATGGTGTTTAAGTGGTTGTTGAAGTCCTATTAAATGTAGATCCGTCTGTTTTAGAAATGTTTATTTTTAACGAGAGAAGTAAATGGTCCCATTTTAATTATCCTTTATATTAACTATATCAGTTTGAATTTACGTAAGTACGGGCCTGTCAGCTACTGGCGGAAGGATAACATAAAAGGCTCCAGTAGTTGATATCCATTTAATTTCCTATTCCTTCATCAAGATTAATTAAAAAAATATAAAACATAATCTAAAAACTCCTAAAAAGAAATAAAATAAAAATTTTGGCATAATCAAAGTAGCTAAAGAAAAAAGTCAAGCTTAATGTATGAGGTTTACTGATGGTCGTTCCTGGGACACTAAGGACCGTGAGAGATCTTCGTTATTTGCTACTTATTGTTTCGGTAACGGTTTCTGGTAATACTAAAGCAAAATAGACAAGGATTAGGATAAGTACAAGAAGGAAATATACAGAACAAACATTCATGAAATAGGAGGTCTTGAAATCAAATTTTCGAGGAGGATGACCGTTATTGGTAAACTGTCAGCTTTTGGTGCTTTTACTCCATAGTGTTGTCTGCTTTATTTATTTTGTTAGATTCGTTTATTTTTTTTTTAGTTTAATATCTTTTAGTTTATATACAATTTACTGTAGTATTATTATATTGCCGTTTATTATTTTTATTTATTGTATGGCATGAATGAGCTACTCTATATCACTATTACTATTGTCCTTGAATGTGACAGATTGTAATATATCAATAAAGAAGTCTAAAAAAAAATAAAAATAAAAAAATAGTGTAAAATCACCAATAGCTGACAGTGTATCAATACCTGACATCCTCCTCGAATAATAGGAAAATAAAGGAAGGAGATGGTCCGGGGTTGCGGTCATAAAAAGGCTAAATAGTGGTAAAACTATTTTATTGAAAGCCGACGTTTCGACCCGACTTTGCAGGTCTTCATCAGGGCTAGAACGGACAAGATACAAAAAGATAGAGAATTGTGGTAGTTACATAATATTTAGACATAATTTATAAACAATGTGAATAAGCTTATTAGAATTATAAACAGTAAGTACAATAAAATATGGACTAAGTAAGCTGAGTAACAAGATCTTAAACTAAAGTAAATAGATGCTAACAATTGTTGTAGTATAATATATAACAAATGAAAATGTGAGTATAATTCTACAAAATTCTAATTGCCACAATTCTCTATCTTTTTGTATCTTGTCCGTTCTAGCCCTGATGAAGACCTGCAAAGTCGGGTCGAAACGTTGGCTTGAAATAAAATAGTTTTACCACTATTTAGCCTTTTTATGACCGCAACACCGGACCATCTCCTTCCTTTATAATGCAACGGTCAACTATTAAATATTCAATAGGAAAATAAGTTTTCAGGGCTTCCCAGAACACTATTTCATAAACGTTTAGTTTCTATTAAATATTTAATAGTTGACCGTTGCATTATAAAGGAAGGAGAAGGTCAGTCCTAAGTGAAACTCCTAGCTGAACACACCTCCCTGAAGAAGACCTGCAAAGTCGGGTCGAAACGTTGGCTTTCAATAAAATAGTTTTACCACTATTTAGCCTTTTTATTACCGCAACCCCGGACCATCTCCTTCCGTTTAGTTTCTATATTTTCTCCTTGTATGTTTGCCTGCCTTGCTTTAGTATTGCCGGAAATCGTAACTGAAATAATAAGTGGCAAATTTGGACGGTCCCTCACTGTCCCAGGTACAACCATCCATCAGTAAAGACACCATACCTTAGATTTGCCTTTTTCTCTTTAACTTCTCTGATTTATCCCAACATTTTTGTTTGGTTGTTTTTAAATTATTTTTTATCTGTTTTTAACCTACCTTGATAAAGGAATTGGATGTTTAATGAGTGTCAGGTACTGAAGCCTTATAATGGGGACTTTTGCTAGTAGTTAACAAGCCTGCGTTCTCATAAATTCAAAGAGATATACGAAATATAATGGGTCTAAAAAATGGGACCATTCACTACTGTCCTATTAAATAAAATTCCTAATGATTTGGATTAAATATAAAGCATAAATATATTTTCATATTGCCGAAAACAGGTTCTTGACAGTGACCTGTATTTATAATAATAAATTTAAGTCGGAAAACACAAGAAGTTAGTTTTATAATAACTTAAGGTAATTTTTGTTTATCTTAAAATAATTTATATGAAATTTTCCTTAATTACGTCTGTATTCTGATCTCTGACAGGTATAGGAACATTGCAAATCAAATAGTGTCAGCTACTAGTACAACAAAACTATTCTCTTAATTTTCAATTTTTTAAAATTTAGATAAATGTTTCATGGATTTCAAATATGTGGTGTTAAAGTGAGAAATAGTTCTTTAAGATAAATCCAAGAAAAATTCGATAACATCAATATTAAAGGTTTTACACGTAAAAGTTAAAAGAAATTTTCTTAAGCATGTCAGCTATTGGTGCATTTACCCTATAGCTAGGATATTTTAGAATACACTTAAAATATAATATAATAATATTATATTATATATATATTTCAATAATTTTATGTAACGAATGAATGAATGGAAGTAGGTTTCATCTAAGAGGCCTTGTCCACTTACAATAATATTAATTGACCATTCCAAAGACATTTGTCGGACTAGAGATAGTAATGTGAAATAAATGAACATAAGTCAAATAAAAATATTGGAATTACGTGTATATGGGCACGTATATATGTAGATATATACACAGATCGATATATATTGATATGTTTACAATTTTTTAATTGCAACTAGCCGATTCGACAGTTAGATAAACGGTGGCGCTGAGCGGTGGGAACAGTGGCGAGCTCGAAGGGTTCGATGAACTACCACTAGTGTTATCTTTCGGGGCGTTACCTTCCCTCATCAGCATCCAATTGGCTACTCTTATAGTCGAATCATTAACATCCATATTAAACTTCGTAAATAGCTTCATCTCATCGGAACCTACAACATTTTTATCTACGAAAATTCTCGAAAATGTGGAGTTTTCATCTGAAGATCGGTAAACTTAAATGAGGTACTAAAAACTCATAAACCCACGTTTTCTGTCAATTTAAATCGTAAGATAATTTGATAAAAAAATCGAGAAAAAGGGGTGGCCTACGAAAATATTAGGCCGTTTGGCGTTGCCATCACCACATGTCGAAAAAACGAGTTTATATAGGACTATCGGTCCAATATTTTTGTAGGTTTTTTTCTCGATTTTGTGAATAAATTATATTACGATTCGAGTGAAAAGCAAATGGTTGTTTTTATGAGTTTTTAGATCCTCATTAAATTTATTATTTATTTTCGAGCATTTTCATTTTCGTAGATAAAACGTTGAAGGTGAAGACATTTATGAAGTTTTAGAAGGATGTTAATAATTTCAAAAATTATGGCTCTGTACCACGGACTTATTTGATTTTTACACTCACTTAGCTATATTTATTTTATTTCCCTCCTTCCCCATTGCCTATTGGGCTATACGGCTGTTTACAGTAGTGTGTTGTTATGCATGACTGCCTAACAACACACTACTGCAAGTGAAACAGTATACAAGTTTCTATCTTCGGTTATATCTGGTCCAGGGTGACCAATATATATATTATATATATTGGAATTAAATAATAATTTATTGTAAATTTTGCCTCAATTATATAATCATTAATACAATATTTTTTTGTTTACTTTCGTATATAATTAATAATATAATCACGAATATTTCATTAATATAATCTGTAAGCGCAGCAACGAGAAGACATAGCTAAGGAAATTTTGTTGTGTTTTTTAGCTTATGTCGCCGTAATTATTATAGTTATAAACTCTGTTGGACATTTAGAATTTCTAGGGTTTCCTTTTTCTATTTAATACTTTAAATTTGAAATAAATATTCAGTTATGCAAGTATAATCACCATTTAAAAAAACCACCTTTTTTCACTAGTGATGGACACCCTGAAATTCAATTGTAACTCAGAAAAATTCTAAAATCTTTATTTAACTATATGGATAAGAATAAAGATAAGACAACATAAATGATCAACTTATTCTTAGCAAAACTGTTAGTAGGAAGGTATGAAACGAACTTATCACAAGAGCACCATAGAAACAACAATGATAGGTATTTTAAAATTTTCTGTTGGAAACTTTATTCATACATATGTATATTTATATATCGTTTTATTAAACATTATATACAAATCCTACACACTAATAACAAAATTTAAATTACATGACCCACTAATCCCTGTTGAACAAATCCGATACCTAACACTCCACCTGGACAAACGACTCACTTGGAATCCTCATACCAGACTTATAGATAGATAGATAGATAGTAAGGGTAAGTATTGCGATCGTAAGAATTTTCGAATCTGATTTTTCAACGCAAATACGTTTTGAGGTCTCCTGATTGATTGAATTGAAAAAATACTTTGAACCTTCCATGATTTTTAATTTCTCTTCCTTTTGTCTGAAAATACATATTTCTTCCAAAAGAAGTGTGGTAAGTGAAAGTTGTGTGATGTGCAGACCTCACCAGTTTATTTTCACAGGCGGGGGTACGTCAATGTAGTATGGATCAGTCCAAGTTTTCGAAAACACGATTAAAGTAATTACTTCCAATCAAAATTATGCAACTCATAACAAAAGCTCCTTGGTACGTGACTAACAAAACTTTACATACTGACCTCCACCTTCCAACAGTTGGCCAACATATAACGACCCTTTATGAAAGAATCTACACTTATTTAAACGAACATAATAATTAGAGACATGGCCACAGCTGGCATACCTCAGAACATGAGGAGGCGTTAAAAAGGCGTTGGATGAGAGATCTTCCTTAAACATCCTAAGTAATTGAAACAAGTCAGGGAAGAGGTACTGCTGAGTACTTTATCCCCCATGCTTGTCATCCCATAATATCCTGTTTATCCAGCACATTTGCTGTTTGTAAATAAAAATAAATTTGCTGTTGACAGGCGCAAATTTATTTTTATAAACAAAAAATAATAACTATAAATTCCAATATATTATTTTCAGTTCGGGACGAAACGATTCTCTGGATCTGAATTATTCATCGATCCCTTATGATAATTTTAATGGGATTATAACTATGTACTTTGTCGTTCTGAATCGATCAGTAATCGAACGTTGACTGATAAGATTAACGTGAAAGTTTTTTTTTCCCCTTTCAGTTCTTGATCTAACCTAACTCAGTTTTTGGGAATTACATTCGCATAATATCTTATGGCAATTATTTTGCTATTAAAATTAAAAAAATTTTGAAACTTTGAATTATGAAAAGTTATTTAAATTCAAAAATAAATTACCTAACAAGACAGATTATCCGGATATCATTTGTTTTCCTTTTAAAAACTTCTGGAAATAATGTACTTATTAACATTCGCTTTTCGTCAAATTATTAACATTCACCAGGAACTTCCTAAGTAGCTTCATCTCATCTTGGAATAGGGGAGTTTTCAATCTGGAGGTTGGCAAACTTTGTCTATTTAATTAGCTTCTAAAAAATCGTAAATGTACATTGGCTTTTTACTTGGATCGTAAGGTAATTTGATCACAAAATCGAAAAAAAAGGTGACATACAAAAATATTGGGCCGTTTGGCCTATTTATATATTTTGACAACTTAGAGAGTGTAGGTCACGTAAAACGGCTCAATAGTTTTGAAGGCCACCTTTCTTTCTCGACTTTGTGCTCTAATTTATCTTACGGCTCAAGTATATAGCAAAGGGGTTTTTAGTACCTAATTACATAGATAAGTCTCCACTGGCTTTTAAACAGTGAGCGGATGGGAAAAAAGCGCTGGGATCTCTTTGAATCCTGCCTTGGCTTTCACGTGAGAGTGAATAGGTATTGTTCAGGGTTCCCCAGGCTGAATGTTTGACAAGTATTTTTTTATTTCCTGCTTTTCTATTCTTTCAATGTATTTTTTTTAAATCTATTTATTTTTAATTGCATGTTTTCTTTTTATTTCATTTTTTCTCAATTTTTTTTTGTCTATAAAAATGTATTTGCCCCTGTCAACTTATTGTTGACAATCAGCAAATGTGATGGCGATGCATGAGATAATGACATGACAGGCATGGCGAAGGAAAGTACTCAGCAGTACCTCTTCCCTAACTTGTTCCAATTACTTAGGTTGTCTAAGGAAGGAGATCTCTCATCCAACGCCGTTTTAGTCTCCTCCTCATGTTCTGAGGTATGTCAGCTGTGGCCATGTCTCTTATAAGTCCGTTATTATGTCTATTTAAATTTGTGTAAAATATTCTCAATTTATATTTTAAATTATATATAAAATGTATGAATGTAAACATAGAGCCAAAATGCTCAATGCCCTAGATTGTTGCAGATTGTATTATTTTTCTTCAATAAAAAAAACAGCAATAATAAAAAAAATACACAGACAATGTTTGCTAACCTCCAGCTTGAAAACTCACCAACTCCAAGAGTTTTAGTAAGTATATTTGTCGGTTACGATGAGATGAAGCTATTTACGAAGTTTCAGGTGGATGTTAATAATTTGATAAAAAGGGGTCTGTACAACGGACTATGTTTTGTATTTATATAGATGTTATTAGCTTCCACGGGTTGTCATGACAACGATCTTTAATTTTTTAATAATTAATTACCACGCTAGGAGAAGAAAACTATTTTTCGATGGTTCTCCTGAGTTTCTACAGACTTCCATAACACCTACTCTTCCTCTCGAAATATTCTTTATTTCTTTTATATTAATTTTTGGTGAGACTGTAAAGAGCATTTTCTGGATTATTTTTTATTATAATAACATATTAAACATAGCTGACAATTTTATGCCATTTATTATTATTATATTTTACGATGAGTCATAATTGGAACTAATAGCTGGTACACGACGGATCGTGAGCTGATGGAAGCATGACACGGTTGCAATTGAGTCACGACCTGAAAGTATCGCAGTTCCAATTTGTCACGATACCATTTAAAGCGGTCTCGGAACGTTAACGGCTTACTATTTATTACGTATTATTTAGAGTGATAAATAACGATTACTGAAAATGACTGGTGAACTATGATTGAGGGCCCTAGAAGCAAAGAATATAAGTGACAAAACTAAGTTTAGAGTGAACGATGGTTAAACTTAAACCTATGTAGTCGCAATGATTTATCTTCGCTGGCAGACTTTCCTTTTATAAGTCTCTCAGTATATCATCTAAAGCTACTCTGACAACACTGTTCAGCAAAAAAAAAAAAAAAAAACCTACAAATTATTTCACAATGGTTTATTATTTTCAAACAATTATACATCTAAAGTAACATTACCTTCCTAGTGACAAAGAAAAAGAAATAAAAGGTGATTTCAATTATTGGACTAAACATTTTCTTTTTATTCATTAGTAATATGCTAAAAAAAATTAGCATTACTTTAGTAACACATACATTCTATTTTATTATTTCTTAATGATATTTACTACTGTATTATATAAATACATCTAGTAAATTGAACATATGGATATAATGACATGAAAAAAATTGCTGAGTAACTATCCAATGGTAGCACTCTAATGATATGTCTACATTAAGAGATCACGGGGCCATCTTCTTTTCAGACGCCTCGGAGGGTTATCAGGAATTGGAGGGGAAGGAAGGTTAGGAACGTAGGGTTGGGATGATTCTGAAGTTTATTATGGAAGGATAGGTATCTGGATTGGGCCAGATCTGAAACATTAAGGTCATTATGGATTGTTTTATTTGTAACAAAGTAGGGAGCATTTAGGATTTTACGATGGATTTTGGATTGTAAGGATTGGATACGAGAGGAATTCGATGGTTTAGTCGAGCCCCATAGCTCAACTCCGTAAGTCCAAATAGGCCTTATTATAGTCATGTAAATGAGTCTTTTGTAATTAATTGAAAGGTTAGAGCGTTTTTCTAGTAAGTGCTGAAGTAGTCGGAAACGTCGAACGGTTTCTTGTCGTTTAAGTCTGGTATGAGGATTCCAAGTTAGTCGTTTGTCCAAGTGGAGTCCTAAGTAGCGGATTTACTCAACAGGGATAAGTGGAGTATTATTAACGGAAACTATAGCACAGGAAGTCATTAGTTTACGACGAAGGGTAAAGGTAATGTGGTGGGATTTATTGGAGTGTATTAAAAACCAAAAGGATATAACCTTTGCAGTAGAAGATATAAAAAACATCTAGAGACCATATCTTTGCTCATAATTGTCCTTTTAAATTTTTTTTTTCTAGGAAATTCCATAAACTTTTAAATAACAATGTACAATATTAACAAAAAACGTGTATACATTTTCAGTTATTCGGAATTTAATTTAACCTTGCCTCATAACTTTTTTTCGAGCTTCTTTTGGTTGAAGTATGTTATATAGATAAATTTAAAGGGCATCGAAGAGAAGAGATTAGTGAAGTTTAATTGAAATCGGTACATTCGTTTAGGCGCTACAGTCTATAGCAACGCAGGATCGCCATCTTGAAAAGAAAAGGCGTATAAAAATGTCGATGAAGATGGATCATTCTCGGGTGACCTCTAATTTTAAATAGAAATTTGAAAAAAAAACGGACCAGTAGTTTCGGAGAAAATGCGAGAACGGCGGACGGACAAAAAAAATTTGTATTCGTTTTTCGAATTCTACGTATCCTGAAACGCAAAACCTCAAATTTTGAAGGGGGAGGGATAATGTTTTTGACTTTTTTGTTTGATTACAATGGTTCATTATTGAAAATAATAAACCAAAAATTTCACTCCTTTGAGAAAATTTTACTGATTTTTATATATACATGTGTACTGAGTTCGTATCTGAAATCAAAAATATTCTATATCAGGCTCCATTTTTGAGAAAATTAAGGTTGTTTTTGGAAACAAAGGTTTATTTGTTTATTTATTTTCTTCTAGATAATAATATTAATATATAAATTGAGTACTTGAGGATTGATTGTTATATATTTTTGAGAAAGGAGATGGTCCGGGGTTGCGGTCATAAGTCTAAAAAAGTGAAAAAAATATTTTATTTCAAGCTAACGTTTCGACCCGACTTTAAAAGTCTTCTTCAGGGGGTCTATGCAGCATGGAGTTTCGCTTGAAACTGAAGTGAAAAGTTTTCAACTTTCAATTCTTCACTTCCCGGAAGAAAAGAAGTCGAAGGGTGCGAAGGGTCGAAACGTTGGCTTGAAATAAAATATATTTTTTCACTATATTATTCTTTTTATGACCGCCACCCTTCCATACAAATAACATCTCCTTCCATAAAAATAATATATAAAATATTTAATCCCAAACAAAATATAACTATATGCCTAGCCAATATAAATATGAATAAATGAATATAACGGTCAACCATTAAGTATTCAATAAATATTTTTTTCATTTTTCAATGATAAAAAAAGGTGCCCAAAATGTCGAAAAACACCCCCTGTATTGGCCCACACAAATTTGACGTGAAATGGTATCTGATGGAGATTTTGCACGAAACCTTTACATTCGTGTTTGATGCAGAACAGTGTAGTTGAAACGGATTTTTACCATATTTTTTTTTTTAACTTTTATTATGATATTTACAACTGTATTAGTATGAATACATCAAGTAAATGTGAACAGAGGAATATAATCACATGAAACACGCTTGTTGAGAAACTACCCATTGGTAGCACTCTATTTAGCATATTTGAAAATTATTTCAATTACTTTTAAAAAGATGAGGTACAGTTATACCCTTTTAAAATTATCCGATTTATTCATAACGGTGAGAAATAGCCATATAATTTTGATATCGGATTTCTTCGATTTCAGGGTTTTTTCTTAGATTATATATATATTTTTTTTTTTTTTTTATGAATATAAAGTCGATTCAATATTTTGTGTAACAGCATTGGCGTTAATCAATTGCACTTATTCAATATCAAGGTTTATTGTAAGGTTATGGAAGGAGCTTTTAATGAAAATAATATAGATTTTTAGATATCTTTATCGGCTATCGATTTAATATCATTTTACCGATTTTTTAGGTATGAGGTTTTTTTTTTCGCTATATCTCTTAGTTTCCAAGATATCCGTCCACAAATATGGCTAATTTTGAAGGAAGAAATAATTGCCTCGCGTTTGTTGCTATTTTTCGAGTTTATATTTTATCGAGAAAACTATCAATGAATGTTTATAAAAGGAAATGGCGGGAACACAGTTCTATATTTGGTTTTGGGACATTGGACTAGTAAGGAGGTAAGCACACTAAAAGTCCCCACTCATAGGTGGTGAGCCAGATGTAAGGGGAGGGAGGGGCGGCTAGGTCACTTTTCCCGGGTTTTAGTTTATACCAGGAAAATTATCCATCCCTTCGACGAAGATGTTCAATACAAAATTAAAGCTGATAAAATTTGCAATATGATTGATTATATATTCTTTTTCGCCATCTCTCTTAGTTTTCGAGATATCTGTCCTCAGTTTATCATCTATAATCTTTTATAGAACGTCTTTGTCGAAGGGATGGATAATTTTCCTGGTATAAACTAAAACCCGGGAAAAGTGGCTTTCTAGGTGCCCCTCTCTCCCCTTACATCTGGCTCACCACCTTGGAGTGGGGACTTTTAGTATGTTTACCTCCTTACTAGTCCAAAAAATGTCCTAAAGTCAAAATATAGAATTGTGTTCCTGCCGTTTCCTTTTATAAACATTCATTGACTGACCTAAAATGCGAGTTTCAACTTTGTACACCATGAGTACGCTTTCGGGCTGCCAGCTGATCGCGGTCGAACTATAGTTTAAATGAGGTCCACTGGATAAATACTTTAATTTATGATTTACAGCTGACATCCCAACCCATCCTAACACTGTCATCACTACGTATGCTGATGACACATGTATCCTGTCGGTTAATAATGATCCAACAACTGCATCCCAAACTCTTCAATCACACATCACAAACCTTGAAGAATGGTGTCAAAACTGGAGAATTAAAATAAATTCCAATAAATCCCATCAAATCACCTTTACCCTTCGTCGTAAACCAATGACTTGCTGCCCTATAGTATCCTTTAATAACACCCCACTTATCCCTGTAGAACAAATCCGATACCTTGGACTCCAGCTGGACAAACGTCTCACTTGGAATCCTCATACAAGACTGAAACGACAAGAAACTGCTCGACGTTTCCGCTTACTCCAACACTTACTAGACAAACGCTCTAAACTTCCCATTAATTACAAACGACTCATATACATGACTATAATAAGACCTATTTGGACTTGAACTGTGGGGCTCCACTAAACCATCAAATTCCTCTCGTATCCAATCTTTACAATCCAAAATCCTTCGTAAAATCCTCAATGCTCCTTACTTTGTCACAAATAAAATAATCCATAAAGACCTCAATGTTCCATATGTTTCCGAATTGGCCGAATCCAGATACCTATCCTTCCATAATAAACTTCATAACCATCCGAATCCTCTTGTTTCTAACCTTGCTTCCTTTTCGATTCCTGATAACCCTCTGAGGCGTCTGAAAAGAAGATGGCCTCGTGATCTCCTCATGTAGACAAATTATTAGAGTGCTACCAATGGGTAGTTTCTCAACAAGCGTGTTTCATGTTATTTTATTCCTCTGTACACATTTACTTGATGTATTCATGCTAATACAGTTGTAAATATCATAATAACAGTTAAAAAAAAAAATTATGATTTATTTAAGACCTTATTAAATTTTCTGCCATTGCTATCTTTCTGGACTTGTAATGGCTAGCGAAGACCGAGCCTAAATAGCTAGCCTATATCCCGGAGTAGCTCCTTCCTCGAGATATAAGAAGTCGAGGTAGCGGAGAGTAGCGGTGGCCGGGAACCCGTTAGCTCGTGGGGCAGCTTTTTGCCCGCTGCAAGATCTGTAGGTCGCGGTTCTCAAGATCTTCTTCTTTGGTTTTTAGTGCTCTCTTTCCATTTTACGAACCAGGATTTATTAGAATTTTATTCAAATCTATCGATAACTAGTAACATTATTGACAAAACGATAATGCACTGCAGAACCTTAAAGGATCCAATGCATAAACTTTTTAAGACATGCTGGAAACTTTTCAACGAAATGAAAAAAAAAAACATCTGGTGTGTCCACTCACACGACTTTCCTACCTATTTCTGAATAGTTTTTATATCTTTACATATGTTCATGAAGAAACAAAAAAAAAAAATTTAAACTAGATTTATTTTCCTGAAAATTGAGCAAAGAAAAGATTTGAGTACGATTTATTTGATAAACAAAAGCAATGTAAACCGGCTTAAGGTAGATCAGTGTAAAAATTTCAACACTCACTAATATTGCTGATCAAAAACTTTTTGTCATAGCTTAGTATTGTAAAGCAAACAATAATTTGTTAAAAGTAGAGAAATAGTGAAGCTTGTGTGATGCGGGCAACAGATTTTCTTACTTTCACTTAGTCATCTTTCTTCTCTCATTCATCCCTTTCTGACACCATGATATGAACCCGTAATCATACATTGGAAATTGAATAGCTGTAACTTCGTTAATAGTTTTCCAAAATGAACGATTTTTATATAGTTTTGTAGAGAATTTCATTACCTTTCAAAAAAACACCCGATTGCAATATATTTCCTAGTGTAGGTAGGAATGTAATTAGTTAAAACATGTGTAAAAAATAGAATAAGCTGTATCATCGCTAATACTGGTTCGATTCCGATGATTTTTCTTTTGTTTTGTTAGTAATTTAATTAGCTTTCAAAAGTTTTATTATAAATTTTACTGTATAATATATACTTTGCGAGTTAGGCCCTATAACATTTGTCATTTCTTTATAAATTTTTTTCCTGAATTTTCTCGGGAATTTAGTCCATATACGAAAATTGAAACAACATTATAGGAAAGTTTCATCAAAATCAAAATCGTTTGAGGCGTTTTCGCTCTACAGTCTATAGAAAAACATGTCCTTCATTTATTGCGCGCAAACTATTGAGCATGGAGCACCACATTTCTGTCAAAGGCATCAGTGGTGAAAACTCTACAAAATAAAAAAAGAAGCAACTAAATCAGACAGACAGACAGAAAAATGGCTTAAAATGTGTTTTTCTGACTCAGGAGGCTCTAAAACGTATTGATCCGTCGAAAACCGCATGTCGGAAATTTGACCCGATTGCAATACTTTCCTTACCTAGTATAGGTAGGAAAGTAAAAATTAAATACAGATATTTATACTCGTATTTATTAACAAGTACATTATAATTTAAAAATATGACATACTGCGGCGATTTTTTAAGTATTTGGCTTTTATCTTTTCTAAAAACAAATATAGAAAAAAAACAAAGGTGTATTATTTTGACCACACGATAGAATTTAAATCAACAATGCGAGATTAATAATATGAAATATAAATTATAAATAATAGCTCATCATATTGAGGATGAAATGCTGAACATTTGACTCGCTTACAGTATGCAGGTCCGATTTTCAGCTTCTGAGATATTTTAATCCATATCATCTCTAAACCCCTTTAATTTGGGTATGTGGTTCTATTGTTTCCCAGTATTTTTCAATTATTTTCATTACATCTTTTCAGTTGATATTGGTAAATAAATTTTCTAAATCAGAATAGATCAAACAATATTTAACTATTGTTTATTTTATTTATTCTTTCAAGCATTTGATCCACCTCCATTGAGTTCTTTTCATCATTGTTACTATCTGATTTTAGGTTATTAGAACCTTACTGACAGATACTTCAAAGTCAATCATAACAATGCTTATTCATCTCTTTTTACTCAGTCTGCCGGTGTTCCTCAAGGTAGTATCCTAGGTCCTATCCTTTTCACAGTTTATACAGCTGACATCCCAACCCAATCCAACACTGTCATCACCACCTATGCCGATGACACGTGTATCCTATCAGTTAATAACGATCCTTTAATTGCATCCCAAACTCTTCAATCACATATCACAAGCCTTGAAGAATGGTGTAAAAATTGGAGAATAAAAATAAATTCCAACAAATCCCATCAAATCACTTTTACCCTCCGTCGTAAACCTATGACCTCTTGTCCTACAGTATCCTTCAATAATACTCCACTTATTCCTGTTGAGCAAATCCGCTACTTAGGACTCCACCTTGACAAACGACTCACTTGGAACCCCCATACCAGACTGAAACGACTAGAAACCGCCCGACGTTTTCGACTACTGCAGCACTTACTAGACAAACGATCTAAGCTTTCAATCAATTATAAACGACTCGTATATATGACAATAATAAGACCTATTTGGACTTACGGAATTGAGCTTTGGGGCTCCACTAAACCATCGAATTCCTCTCGTATCCAATCCTTACAATCCAAAATCCTTCGTAAAATCCTCAACGCTCCTTACTTTGTCACAAATAAAATCATCCATAAAGACCTTAATGTTCCATATGTTTCCGATCTGGCCCAATCCAGATACCTTTCCTTCCATAACAAACTGCAGAATCATCCGAATCCTCTCGTTTCAAACCTTGCTTCCTCCTCGATCCCTGATAACCCTCCGAGGCGTCTGAAAAGAAGATGGCCTCGGGATCTTCTAATATAGAACTTTAATTTGAGTTCTACCAATGGGTAGTTTCTCTTCATGTTGTACATGCCATGTTACAAATTTCTCATTTACTTATTGTATTCTCTATGTAATGCAGTTGTAAATTCCATTAAAAAAAAAAAAAAAAAAAAAAAAAAAAAAAAAAAAAAAAAAAAAAAAAAAAAAAATGTTATTAGAATGGGGAATTGAGATATTTTGCCAAATTTTTCAGTTTTTCCATTTATATTGCTAATGACAGGACTAAATGGAGCGCCATTTTGATGTAACTTTACTAATCCATGTATTCTAGGCGTGTTGTATTTATGGTTAATTAGTTTAATTTCGTTAAGTAAAAAAGTTCTATTGTATAAAATATATACATCAAAGCAAGATCAATCTAAAAATGTCCTTAATGATTATAATTTACTTATTTAAATTAGTGATATTTACTAGTTAGTATTGTATCCAGCGACTGTATATTTATGTGGAGATCTCCAGTTGGAAGATTATATAATGTTATATTTTTTCCATTATGCCTAAGAATTTCTTCTATTATTATCATTTTTATATATTGTTAATAATGTCAAAATAAATTTTTCAATTTTTGTAATAATATTAGCATTTGTACTATATATTAGTATAAACTCGTTATCATTTTGTTTTTGACACTGTTTTTTCCTTTTCACCTCCTTAACATGGTGTCTCGTTAAGATACAATTTTGAATTTTAACCTATGACAGAGAGGATGAAATGCTGAACAATTTCCTCGCTTACAGTATGCAGGCCCGATTTTTAGTTTCGGAGATATTTTAATTCGTGTTTTAAAACATATCGATTAATCGATTCTAGCCGACTATACCCGAGCGTTAACACGTTGGAAATCTGACGGATCAATCTAATTCACTCTAAAACGCGCCTAAATAAGTTTCAACTTCAAAAACATTTCTAATTGGAGAGATGGCTGCTTCAGATTGAGAAGTGAAACCAAGTGGACAAAGAAAACTCACCGAGACAGTGATAAGAGAAGCAGCACAAATCGGCAAAACAAGCTAAGATAAGAACGAATGACGCGATAACAAGTCAAAAGATATGTGAGTGTTCCGTTATCATATCAATGCGAGTAGAACGGAAGAATATAAATAACAATATTTAAGATAGATCTCTAAATAGTTGTCTTAATTTAGAAAAAAATCTAGTGCAAGCTGCATATCACATAACTTTCATTTACCGCTGGCTGAACCCGGCCACACGTTCCTGTGACTCATTCTTTTTAAATAAAAAAAGAAATAGAAAAGAAATTGGATGTTTCTAATATATTTTATGTAACAATACTTGTGAATATGCGATATTCTTTCTTGTTCCATTCTTTGTATAGCTGTAGAGATTGTCTGGTTTTCCAACTCTAGAAATCCCAACATATAATTGTTTATATAAAGAAGCGGTTTTTATCGGTTTTTAAATCTCCCAAAAAAAATGACTAAAGTTTTAAAGCATTATATCTCTACACCAAATCGTCTGATTTTAGTGATTTATACTTTCACTTACGTATATATGTAATATATAGTAAGGGTATGTATTGCGATCGTGAACATTTTTGAATCTGAATTATCAACGGAAATAACTCGTTTTTAAGGTCCCCAGAGTCCAAATAACCAAGTATCGCAAAATGGTCTGTGTGTGCGTTTTAATAGTCTAGCTCAAAAACGAAGTCGTACGGAAGTGAAATTACATATTTAAGGTTTTTATATGCTAGGGATGTTACAGCAACTTTTTCGTCAAAATCGGCTAACCAGAAGTGGCACTTTATATAATAGGCTAAACACATTTTTACGATTACCTCGAAAACCGCTCTGACGATTTTGATTAAATTTATCATATTGGTGTAAAATTAAGCAGTTTTAAATAAAATGTGGTTATTATTGTGATTGATGTTCTCTAAAAGGGCTTAAATGGTTAATTTTCAATATCAGCTTCCTCTAAAGTACCTTTAATTTTTTTTATTTGAAACGATTGAACATTTCACATAAATTATTAATTCTTAATATAAAATATGATCAAATATAAAATATGAAAGAATTTGATAGTAAAAGAGAAATAAGAGATAGTAACACAGAATAATTCTAATTGAGGAACAAAAGGAATACGAGCGCACCCAAGCTTTCCCGAAAGATTATAACAGACTTCCATACGTATCATGATATAATACGGACTCCGACAATATTATGTGGCTTTCATAGATGCTATTTTTGGTATTATTTAATTGTATGGATTACAGCGATATAAATATTAAAATATGTATATACGAGTGCACTTATACAAATAAAAATATCCAAAATGAAATATTAATAGATAAAGAGTCTATAATTTTTACTTTTGCTTCGCTTTGTCTGAAAATACTTATTTCTGCTAAGAGGGTGGTACGTGAAAGTTGTGTGATGCGTGCACCGCACCAGTTTTGTTTTGCTGGGAATCAAGAAAGCTTTTAAACAATGGCGGGTATAATCAAACAAAAATTGTGTACTTTTTGAGTTATTCGCAAATATAGTTTTGAATCCATCGCAACATTTTTTTTCATACTCTTTTTGGAGAAGGATGAAATATACATAAATTAAAAGGGCTTCAAGGAGAAGACTTTGGCCAAGTTTAATTAAAATCGTTACAGCCGTTTAGGCGCTACAGTCGATAGGGACATAGGTTTTTCGGCAGCCTTTCGTAACGAAATACCGGAGGGTGATTAAATGTATATAAAGACACTTCTGAATGCGATAGAAACATTATGTCAATATTTCAAAGCGATCGGTGAAGTAGTTGAGGAGATTAGCGGTTTTGAACAAACGAACAGTTACGTTTTTATTTATATAGGTTCTATTTAGAAGACTTTATTACTGGGGTTTCTAGTGAAAAAGTTCCCTTTTTAGGGAAATTACAAGGTTGGGAGAGAAAAAAGATAATATTTTTCATCAATGAAAGCCTTATCTGAGCTCAGTTTAAACTTTTTGTTTCAGTTTCAGTTTTTTTTTTTTATAATCTAAATAAAATTGGCACAAAGCGAGTAGTTACAACTAATATTACTTATAATTTTGTATATATTTGGACGGATTTGAAGATGGTTTTGAAATTTCGCCATTTAAGCTCTGTCAGTTTATTTTAGTGAGGTTAATGCCTGCTTACATTAAAAACTATTCAATTCTACACCCATATAAAGAGTTTAATTAAAATTGTTAGAGCCGTTTTCGAGAAAATTGTAAAATTATATAAAATGGATTAGATGCACTTTTCTACACTGTTATTCTCTTGTATATTCAACTATAATATCCCGTGATAAAGACTCCTTTATATTGAATTATTATCATTATTATTATTAACATCCGCCAAAAACTTTGTAAATAGTTTTATCTCATAGTATCCTACAAATATTTTATACTTATACAAATAATTCTCGTACTTGGAGGGTTTTCAATCTGGAGGTTGGCAAACTTTGTCTATTTTATTTATTTATTTTGATATTTAACTTATTTTTTGAAAAATGTTACAATCTGTCTCAAAGGACATTTATAATAGTGTTCAGTGATCATATTCACACTCTATGCACAATAGATAAAATAAATTATACAGAAAGATTCTATTTTATTAGGTACTAAAAACTCATGAATAATCATTTCCGTTCCACTTGGATCTTAAGATAATAAGATAACAACAATTTATTTGACCTATATAATCTCGTTTTTTGACATTTTGGAAGTGGAGGTCATGCCAAAAGGCCCAATATTTTTGTAGGCTACATTTTTTTTTCGACTTTGTGTTCATATTATCTAACGATTCGAGTGAAAAGCAAATGGCTTTCGTTCGTTTGTTGCTTAATGGGTTTTTAGTACCTAATTAAATAGACAAAGGTTGCCGATCTCCATATTGAAAACGCCCCAATTCCGAGAATTTTCATAAATAAAATATTCGTAGTTAACGATTAGTTGAAGCTATTTACAAAGTTTTAGGTGGATATCAATAATTTAATAAAAATGATTATAAGATCAATGAAAAATGGTTATAATTAGAAATTTTCCACGATCGTATATGTTCGGATACATGCCCTTTCTATATATTTCATATACATATTGCTAAATCACTTTGGATTGATACAAAACAAATATTTAAACATACAAGGTTGATTAAGTTAAATTAAATCAAATAATGACGTAGTTGTAATATTGTCATAAAGTTTTTCTGATTGCTTTTTGTTTGTCTTATTTTACTTATAATTTATAAACATTTTTTTTTTATTTCAGTTTATGGTTCATTAAATAAACCTTTTTTAAAGACTTCCCAGTGATAAAATTTATACATTAATTTTTGTTAACTTTTTTACGTTAAGATTAATATTCCATAATTAATATTTATCTGTATGAGATAATACTATATTTTTTTCTTTATTTTATATACAGTTATTTGTTAATTATATATAAATGTATTAAATACAAATTGATATAATACATATCGATATGCTGTTGAGCTGATTGCGTGAGAGCTGTTCAACTATCAATAAAGCTCTAATTAGCTTATCTGATTGGCGGATTAACATCGAAGTGCTGCTTTTATCGATTATAATTACATTAATCGACTTACCCTTAACCCTATTATGGAATTGATCTAATTGATGGTACATAATCAATTGTTATTTCTAGGATAAGATATTTTTCTTATATATTTCTGTCATCTGCTTATTCGTTTAACGAAGTTGTAAGTTCAACTCTCGAAATTATTCGTACATCAACAAATAATTAGTACTGTCAGTGCCAGAATTAAAAGCCCTCCCAGTCACCGGGACGCGAATTCATAATTATTTTTCTTCTCTATAATCCTGTGGAAATGTGTTCCTCTCAAAAATTCAAATATCGTCAAAATGCGTCCCCCCAAAAATTTTGATGGGGCAACTTGCGCTATGAAAATCACCTTTCTGGACATCCCTGCTGCTACAGGTGCGAGCTTCGAAACTCAGCTGCTCCAATTACTCAACCTCACTGCTGCTCTCTGCTATTTTTTTCAAAGTTCTTAATTGGCGCGCAAAAAAGGCAAAAAGGAATCTGAAATTAGCCCGTTTAATTTTATTTTTTGATAAATGCGATCTCCTTCAATTAAATCTTTCAATAAACTATTGATTTATATCCTAAAATATACACAGAGTTTTATATCTCTCTACTTACGGGACAGTAGAGAGAAATTTTTATTATTCAGATAGCAGATCTAAAGAACTACAAAAAAAAATCATATAAATAATTGGCTAATTTTCAGAAGAACAGTAGAAAATCCAAGTTTTATGTTTATTTAAGTATTTTATTTTTATTTTCGCTCAATCTTTATTTTTTAAATCTTATTTTATTCAGATATAATATATTTTACATCAGTTGATTCTCCCCTCTTCAAGTAAACAAAAAACCTTTTGTAAAAGTGTTGAAAATAAAATAATAACATTTAACTATTTGAATTAAATTGTTATTTAGTTATCGCTTCCTATTCAACAAAAATCGTAACTTACTTTAAAAACCACAATTCTCTAATTTCTTACTTTCCTATTTATATAAACTTTTTTGTAACTCATGGGGTCTATTATCATTCCTATAAAAATTTCCTTATACCCTGTATATGTATAATTTTTATTTATATTATATACATATTTCATTTATATATTTTTTTATTTTTCATAATTTATTTTTCATTTTTCTTTTCTTTTCTTAAGCTTCATTTAATCTATAAACTTTACTATTACATAATTGTAGACCTCATGTAAGGCACGTCTTTTGTAAGAGACTCTAACGCCACTAAACCAAATGTTGATAAGAAATAAATAATAAATACATGTATGGCTCATTAAGCCAATCTGGAAATTAAGAATATATAAAAAAATATATATCCATGATGCAAGATGATAAGTGATTGAACTTGGACGTAAACCCCATCAACAACGAAACGAATCAGCATTGCAAAGGCCATCGCCATTATCCGATGCAAATGGTTCTTTTAAATTCCATGATCGATTTGTTGACTGGCCTCGGCCCGGGCGGAACACGATTGTGTTGACATTGCCAATCCCTGTAATAGTCGATTCATAATATCGATGAATCGATTTTATTATATTAGTTATTGTAATGAGTTCATTATGCCAGCTATAAAACCGTTAAAAGGTCAATTCGGCCTTCACAATTAAATGCGACATTTAGAAAAGTCAACGAGTTCCCAAGAAATCTGCAGGTTAAACAATTCAAATAACTATTGCATTATACTTTTGTTTATTATAGTTTAAACATTCAGCTATTATATTGCATAATATTAACGAATCATATCGATTTCCATGGACGAAGATTACTATCGAAAGTTAAAAATCCTATTTTTACTATCATTTTGGAAATGAAATGACGTATTTGAGGTAGATGTATGCTTGGGATGTTATAGAAAATGAACTTACCTTAGTGTGGCACTTTATATCTTTGTATTTACACATTTATATAATTTTCACGAAAAATATTTTGATTAAAATCGATATATCAACGTAAAATTACGTGATGATTTATAATTTTTTCTTAATAGGTTTTTATATTTAGTGGCTATATATACTTCGTGATTGTTTAAATACTCAGTTAAATACTTACATGAATAGTTAATTGCTTATATTTATTTCTATACTCAAAAATAATTTAAAAAATATTGTTTTCTTTCGTCGGCCCAAGACTCCCACAGAAGTTCATACTCATCTGGCCTGTTCCATATAAAATTTAGTGCGCAGTAGAAGAAAATATGAAAATATAAAATATACTTCGATAATATCGACTATCGGTGGCCATCCTTGAGTAGATTTTAATAGCACGCGTGGGATCCTTATCACCCAGGTGGTAAACTCAATTTATCCAAATTTGTTAGAACCTTCTCAAAATAAGGCCACGAATAGTCAAAGAAATCTACGTAGGATGTCAATAAATTAGCATTTCGCTAAATCCGATCTATGGGTGAATGGGATATTCCATAAATTGACAGAATGGAAATTTCTGGAAAAAGTTGAGGATGGAGAAGATGGACAGGAACTATAAAATTAATTTTACTAAGGAGGGTAGAAGAATTGATATTTCCATTAATTAATTTAAAAAGGAAAATAACACATTTTTACATGCGCCTATGTTCTAAAATCTCAATATTTATCGATCGATATATCTATCTTTCGATATTTCAAGTCCTATATTTTGATGGTATCGATAGTTTTAGGCTGATATTAATATCGGCATTACGTCTTCCTAATCCCACCCCTATGGCAGTGAGAGTAAAAAACAAAAAGTTTCGGGTGGTACATTTTATTGGTTTCTATAGGAACTGATGCTATGTATAAATATTAAACAACTGCGTTTATACATAATTAAACATTACACATACAATCTTCCCGACCCCTCTTTCCATTAGATAGGGTCACCTGTTTATACGAGCCAGATCAAAGCTATCTAGATCAGCTGATTACAGAAGCCATAAAACCGTTAAAGGTCGATCTCGACACAGCCTTCACAATTTTATGTGCGACATTTGGTAGATCAAAGAGTTCGCGAAGAATTTCAAGGCGGTTCAACGGGTCTAATAACTAATTTCCCAAAATAGAGTTTGGTCTTGCACTTAACAAGACCAAGACCGCCTACTTGATGCAAGACCAAGACCACGACTATTAAAAAAAAGATCTGGTGCGAACAACACACAACTTTCACTTACCGCTTTACTTAGAATAAAATAATCCTATATATTATTTCTAAAAGGTTTTTTTTTGTCGGTAGGCCATAACTTCGTCAATTCTTCATCAAATCCAATGATTCACCACTCATTTTGAAGATATTCTTCTCCATCACATGCGAAAAATAGTCCTATTTCCTCGAAATTCATGAGGAAAAAGTTATGGAGGAAAAGAAACTTTATTTGCTAATAACTAAAAAAGTATTCTTTCATGATTGTACCCATGATAATTGGAAAGATTACTAAACTATTTAATAATGTCTTCCTCTTTAAAGATATTGCATTTAGGAGTAGAATAGTCTACTACATTTTTTTCCCTGGCTTTTATATTAACTTATATTTCTTAAAGACATTTGGTAGTTCTTAAATTTTATTTTTAGAATAATTAATAATTTAGAATATCCTATGATCGGAACATTATTTAGTCTTTATTACTTTTATTATATTTCCAATCAGCGTTTAAAAATAAGTTCTAGCAAAACAATTTATACAAATATTTTGGTCTATTATATTAAATGGAATATTGTAATCGACGAAGGAAAAAATATTAATTCCTTCCTTACATAATACATAGGAATTACTTATTTTCATATTGTTTTGCTATTTCTTCACTAAACAAAATTTTCTGCGAATTTTTTGCACGGGTCAACTAGTTTAGAATTATTAGAATTATTTTCTGGTAATGCTAGGCCATTATAAAATTTTTGAAGTGCATTTTAAACTGAGCCAAAGCTTAAATCTTACAGATAACAAATCATTAAGACCATTATGATTACGAAAAGTCTATTTATTATATCGACGGTTGGCAATAAAACTCTAGTTACTCTATCTGCTTTTATAAATCATACAACTTCAATCTCTGAGCCTTTCAGTTGACTGAATGACTAACTCAAATTTCAACATTTTTGAGTAATGTCATTTTAGTGATATTTCTAGTTGGAAAAGTTGTATCTATACAGACAGTGAGTGAGTTTATTCCGGAGTAGGTGATTGCAGCGTTGAAATATAGAACTGTGAATAATTTTGCCACTAGATACATCACTAAAATTAATAATAAAGAATGAAATTGGGGTTCATTCAGTCAACCGAAAGGTTCATATATGCCTAGAGAGGTTTGAAAGTACATCTGAATATTTAACCTATGAATGATTATGGATTATAGGACTATTAGTTATTAAACTGTTATTTTCCGTAATATCAGTTTCGTACGACTTTTGGTTTTTGAGCTACACTGTTCACATATGCACAGACACACAGACCATTTTTTTGGGACTCGGTTATTTCGACCCAGGATACATCAAAACGTGTATTTCCGTTGAAAACTCAGATTCAAAAATGTTCACGATCGCAATACTTACATTTACTAAATATTACATGTATAGGTAAGTGAAAATTACTATATGTAAAGAAATGGTAAAACCAATATACTTTTACATTTAACTCTTACAATATTTCATTCGAGGTTTAATTAGGTTTTCCAATTCCGAAAAATGACAGTAATATATCTATAGTATGTAGTGGTAACATTTTTTAAAAGTTTGTTAAATTTCTGAAAAAAAATATTTTTAAAATATCTAAATCGGACCAGTTTTAGAACTTATATTCAATTTTAAATAATGATTTTAAAATTGTTCACTTGGCTGTTTACATTGCTTTAGTTCATAAAATAAATCGTAATCTAAAATGATAAATCGGTTAGTCTTAATAAAATTAGTCTAATTCAATAGTGTTATTTTTAATGTGTAAATATTTAAAATTGTTTAAAATAGCTAGGGAAGACATGTGAGTGAGAGGACACACCAGAATATTTATTTAAATAATTGGTGACATTGTATAGATTGTAATTACTCTACAACTCTTTCATTCCAAGTTGGGGGCATAACACTATCTTTCTTGACAATGCCTTTAATATATTGCCATGTTAATTTTATTAATTTAGTTGGACTATACTATATTTATGTCAATAAAACATCCAAACATACCTATTCTGTAGAGTAACATAAGCTAATAGGTAACTGCAAGACAAAGACTGAGTACGCAAGACTCGTCTTGGTCTTGCGTTTGGGACAAATTATTAATAAATGTTGATTTTTTTTTATACAGTATTATTTCATTATATAACTATAATCTAGTTTATTTATTTATTATTATATTTTTGTCTTAATAATTCGAAGAAGCTCGAGCATTGATGGGACATTAGATGCAGAGATGACCCAATATCTGCAACGCCAATGACGTCAGTTGAAGCTCTTTAACAAGCTCGGTGGGGCTTTTGTTATTCGTTCCAATTGACTTCGTTAGCGATCGGTTTATATTCCCTCTCCGGTCTCTTCTATAAAATGCTCGTTTAAATTTAGATCCTGTTTGTGAATGCATTCATAAATCTCCATGTAGTTCGTTAATGGAGAATCCTTTCGCCAATTATAATTTTTCAATGGAAATGTTTATGTTAAAAATGGCTGATACATACACTAACACTCTCTCTTTCAACGAAAAAAAAAATAGCATCAAATGAAATCAACAAATTTTTAAAATAATTGATTGGACAGTGACAAGTTAATTGTTAACAGTTTACCATTAAAAAAAAAAAAAAAATACGAAAAAAATGTACACTCTACAGGCAATAAATTAAATCCAGGAAATCGCTCTGGATTTTTGAACTTTGGAACATCTATATCCGTTGAAATCATGGATTAGTAATTTTTCACGACCGTAATACTTTCCCTTACTATGTATTTCAAATATAGTTTAGTAAAAGTAATATTTTTGTATAACTTAAAAAAAAAATACATTTTATGGGAATTTTTAAATATTAAATGAACTAATAAATAAATATTTCCCAATTACATAGTTATAAACAATTAAGAAATTAATGATTCCAGGTTAACGAAATGGAATTTCCATGAAACGTAAATGTTAGTACAAGAAAGATTAAGTTTTCATTCATAACCTAAATAAGGTTGTTTATGATAAATATAAAACACGTTAAACAAATATATTTTCATAGAAAAACGTTTTAACAATTGTTATGTTGTTCTGAAACAGTTTTAAAATTGTCTCTGAGGATGGTTAAAGAGTCCAAAACGTTAGACAAAAGAAATATATACAATTATACGGAAAAGTGAAAATAATTTCATAATAATTATACCTATAAAAATAATAATTATTCGGCACAGCTGGACTTGAACCATGAATCGGTATGAAGTACTGTACCTTACTCACTTTGATATGTTTTCTATTATTTATAATCTCAACAATAAAGTTTTATATGTATTAGAAAAGATAATAAGGAAGATGTTTATTAGCAAATATTAACTAATACCATTATTTTTAGGAATAATTTTATTTAAGCGAAAATAGAACAAAATGAAATAAGCATTAAAATACGGAAAAATGTAATAATATAAAAAATGATTAAATGAAATATGTAGACAATTGTTTATCTTTAAAAAACATGACAGAACCTGACTTTTTATGTTTTTTTTGGAATTGCCTTTGAATCAAGTAGGTTAATTTTCTATATTAATAAAATTATATTTAATAAATTATAAAATTAAATGTATTATATTCTAAGTAAAAACTAGGAACTGAAACTGGCATTTATTATTTATTTTAGAATTATTTTTTTTGGCCGAATAACCTCAACCGATTAGAAGAATTATTTTTTAAAATGAATAAAAAATACAATACAATACTAATATTGGAACGTAAAATTAATAGTCAGTATTTTAGGGAAAGATCAACCTTGGGAAAAAAATCGAATATAATGAAGTTAACAGAATTATTAAAACCAGAAACTTTTTTAAAGTAATTACCTACTGATGGTTAACTATACAATTTATTTCCTCTCCCCTCCTATTAACTGTTTTTTTTTTTTTTTTTTTTTTATAAAATAAGAAATAATCAGATGGAGAAATCTATATAGTTTAAATATTTAAAATTATTTTCAATTAAATAACCATTAACTGGAATAGTGAATGGCAAGAATTATTTTGGAGAACATATAATAAATATGCTAATAAAAATATTGTACTAGTTATAATTTTAATAAAAGGTCAGGTATAAAAAAAAAAAAAAAAGTGTGTGTTCAATATTATAATATTGAAAAATAAATAAGAGTTAATTTACCCATTTGTTTTAAATAATTAGGATTAACGATTAGCTAGAAAAGTGATATCTACTTCCAAAAATACATTTTTTACAAAATAAGAAATAATCAGAAGTAGAAATCGATATTTTAAAAATATTTAAATAATCTTTGAATGAACACGACTAATATAATAGATTTTAGAACCAACAAGATGGAAATACATATATATAATAATAATAATAGATGTTTTAAGTATAATAAATGGTGATCAGAAACTGAAACTTTTAATTGATTTGAAAAATTTTCTCTGTCTATTTGAATATATATATATATATATATATATATATATATGTATATATCTTTGTAAATAAATACATCCTTAACTAAAAATATTATCTACCCAAGTATAAACAAAAAAGCTAATAAAGGTAATAATTAAAATATTGGTAGATAATAGCACAATTTGAAAAAACATATATATTATGAAGAAATAAAATGAAATATTTAAATATAAATGTTTTATGTTTAAAAGCACTGTAAAAACCAAACAAAAAAAATATCATCCAACATTTATAAATATGAATGTTGGATAACATAGTTTATATATATATACAAAATAAGTAATAATCATATACCAGAGACTGACACTTAAAAATAATTTTCAGTTAGTTAAAAAGATATTTTTTTTTTGTAAATAAGAGCAAATTTGTGCTTAATTTTCATTTGTCTGTAATAATTTAAATTCTTAAAGTTAAAAACTATTAAATTATAAAAAAAAAAAAAAATAGTGTGAACAAAGGAAACATTAAGTAGTTAAAAAAAGAAAAAGAATAGTACCAATATGGAGGCATTGCAATGGGTCAAATCATTACTGAAATTCTATATATTTTATACTAAATAATAATTTTATGTTTAAAAACTCTCTATTGCCTCAAAACACATGAAAACTTAATAAAAACAACAATTTACCTTAGATTATTAATGTGAGAATGATTCCTATCTGGATAATGTCTTGTCCAATTTCATAAATTGAATATTCTTGGAATGCTATGAGAGGAGAGAGACAAATAGACAGTTATGGCGGCCAATCAAATTAGTACACAGCCTCCGCGAGTAGTGAGTACCTTTAACACAATTATCGAGGAGCCACTGCCTTCTTCGATATTAGCATCTCAGTTATCGATAGTCAACAGTCGACGCTACTTCGCTCTCTTTATTTCAGTGGTTTTTTTTTTTTTTATATTAAATCTCTCTTGTGTGTAATAAAATGATCTTTTTCAACTTAAAATTTAATAACTTAATGCTAATTTAACGTGTACTTCACTCGCTTTAATATATATTTGTAAAACTAATAAGTGTATAGTTAACATCAAGAATGAATGCATCGCCATACGTGCTTTACATCTTCTGTCTCTGTAAGTAATTATTTAAACACATATATTTTTAATTTATAATTAATAAAAAAATGTTAATTTAACTATACGGTCATATATATTAGTAAAATAAAAAACATAGGACGTTTATTTAAAATATGAAGCTTTAGATAGACACTATTAATTTTGAATATTATTTTAAATTATAATTATGCTCAATTAGAAATAAAACTTAGTAAAATTTTCAACCACACGTAACTATTTTATATATGTATCATTATTATAATTCCATTTAAATATAATTCATTGTCATATTTGCTTAGTAATTTAATTTAAAATTTTAATCATCTCATGCAATAAATCATGTTAACACCAGGAAAAAGGACTTTTATGGTGAATATTTTAATACAAGTTAGGCTAATTTATAATAATAAATATGGAAAGTTTTCCTTAATTTTAAATTATAATATTGCTTAACTTTTTTTAATTATTTTATCTTTTATTTATAATGACTTTTCTAAAATCTAGAAAAAAAAGACCTCGGATGCCATTCTTCTTAATTAATTAATTATTAATATTATAATATCACGATTATATATGTTTTATTTTTAATTTTTGAAATTATGAAATTAATACATATAAAGAAAATATATTAAAATAGTAGGTATATGTAATTAAAATAAACCATAATAATAATTATAGTTTTTCAACATAACCGATTCAATATATTTCTTGAATAAAAAAAATTAAATTAATGGCCCAATGTAAAACAAAATTCATATCGGTAGAGTAGTCTCGTTCTATATATATTATTTTTAATATATTTATTTTTACAAGTACTTAAGTATACTATGGAAAAAGATCAAAAGGTTTTTTGTGTTTGTAATAAATTGCTTCATTATAATGTCAGAGAACTCTAAACATGGAATTAGTCCATTTTGTGTAATATGGGAATATTGAAAATATATTAAGTTTGATGAAGACAATATATCTGAGAAAAGATATTAAAATAGTATTTTTTTTTTTAAATAACATTTTAATATATTTCCTTAACTTTAAATTGAAATAACTAAATTCGATGAACATATGGCAAATATTTATAGAACTGATAGTACAATTGACTGCAGCAATGGCGGATTACCGCCTACTGAAGTATTGGTCGAATTGCGCGCCTTTTTTTAGGTAGACACTTGCTAACTGTTATTGAAATAAATTCTTTCATTTTACTCACGTGTAATATTATCAATGGTACTTAATTGGGTTTTTAAACTTGAATCACCTTCTGTTTTAGCAATTTAAAAAAAAAGTATGAAATTATTATTATTAAATTATAAATTAATTATTTGACATTTAAAACAGAAGTCTGCTCCATTGAATTTTATATAAATGATGGATTGAGTGCAAGATGCGTTTAAAAAAATAAAAAATAAATAAAATGAAGGTAAACCGATAAGAATCGACAAGTTAGCAGTGAATGTACTTGGAACACCAGTGCTGAACTCTGGTGGTAATGTCTTGCGGGTCCAGGCGCGGGCAAGAGCCCTGGTTCCACAGTTTTATCACAGGATCAATCAATTTAGAAAAATGGTGTAAAAATAATAATACATTATGTTAAAAATTCTATTATTTTATATTTATGCCCAACTAGAAAAATTATAATTTTATAAGTTTTTTTATAAAATATTAGGCCAAAGGTCACCAAATGTACACAGTTTTCACATCATGTATTATTTGAAGATAAATCCAGTCCTGTATGAATGCGTTAGTGAGGAAGAACACTTTTAATATAGTCTACGAAAGAGATACATACATTGAGAACAAATAATATTCTTTTTGTTTTTATTTTCTTTTCTTAAAAATGTTGACATTCTATTTTAATTATTTATTTATTTATTATAACTTTTAGAAGTGAAAAACGATAAAATAGAATTTGGACTATTTATATAACTGATTGTTATTAAATTAATATTTGTTTTAGAATGATGTAGTTTGAAGTATAACGACTAAATTAAAATTAGTTTGCAGGATCTTGAAAATGGCTCCTGAAGCCGAAACGTCGAATAAATAATACATAACGTGAAAACTGTGAACATTTGGCCTATATGTACCTTTGGACTAATATTTTATAAAAACTTTTAAAAAATGGCACCGTATCTAAAAGATATGACTAGAAAATTATAATTATATATACATACATATATATATATATATTATATATATATATATATATATATATATATATATATATATATATATATATATATATATATATATATATATATTATAATTCATGTTTATTTATTGAACAATTTTACAACCTTTTCATAATCAAGGGCATTATTAACAACGATAGAGTAGCACATTAACACACTATATACAATAAATAAACATAAATTAAGCAGCCAAATAATAATACTAAAGTATTTGGTTTCTTTAAATGTCCTTATTTTTAAGTTATTTTATTTAATTTATAATATATACTGTTTGATTATCATTTATTATAATTTATTATTTTGCTTCTATTTATTTTATAGTTTTCATATAATGTGAATGTGATCCTATCTCACTACAACCAAAATCTAAGTGACAGAATGTTGTAATAATCAATAAATAAATTTAAAAAAATAATAATAATATGACTAAAAGTAACATAGATAAATATAGTGAAAATAGGTATAGAAAAGTTGGTAATTAAAGTAATCATATTAAGATTACTTAGAAATTTCCTGTAATTATTATTATTCATAGTTAATAATCCGGTTACATATGATTAATAATCGGTGTGCTATTTACTTCTATATGTTAACAATTATTATCGAATATTATAATTCAGTAAAAATTTATTTCTTAAAAGGACTGACAATTTACAATGAAGTATTGATATTCGGTAGGCTACATCTTCTTTCGGACTGATTCGGGTATTTTCGGGAATCTAGGAGCAGCGAGTTCTGAATGATCTTGAAACCGGTCCACACCTTGGAGTTGGGAACTGGAACTAGTTGAATGAATCTACTTATTATATTATAAAATTTATTATTATTTTTTGTTCTTAACAAACAAAGTAGTCATCTGTAATGCCGATAGTTTTTTTTTATTTTCCTTGTTGTCCTGGAGTACCCATTCCTCCAAAGGAGATAACACATTATTCCTCCTTCCCTTTCATCTCCAGAAATTTGATTGCTCTCATATTCATTAAAACAGTCCCAGCGAAAGTAGAACTAGATAAAAAATGATATCATATAAAATTATACCTAATTTCTTTTCTTTTTTTTTGCATCCCTTCCTTGCCTTTTTAGGCTATACGGAGATTTTCCCCCGCCAAGGGAGAGAGCATGGGATTAGTGCCAAAGTTAAAAGCCCCACTGGCACCGCGATGTGACCTTGTGATTAGTTATTTTGTCTTTTAAACTTCGGTCATCTGCTTGCCGAGTACCGCGTTTTGGAATAGCTTAAGCCCTCTCGGCCACCCGCCCCCATCACTTATGTATTCAGTTACATGATTTCCTCCTTGTTCTTTTGTATGGAAGTTACTCCAAATTAAAACCACTCAGAAATACCGTTTTCTCCAAAAACTCCATCAAAATGTGCTCCTAAAAATTCCAAACTCTGCAATCCCTAATGTCTTCTACTAATGCCGTCCATAACTTTAAGGAACCAAATGCCGGACTCAACTCCTCGAGAGCTCTTCTTGAACAGGTTCCTGTTGAGGATGGGACGCTCTCTGGTATTTGTTTTAGAGAAAGTGGACGAACCCGTTACTTGCGAATGCACTTGGTGTATCGAGGGCTCGCGCTGTTGCAATGCTGCTTCAACGCTTGTCCTTCCCAGTCCTCTTGTCGATGAGGTTCCCTAACAGGTAGTAATACATTGCTTATATTATTGTATTCAGCAATAATTTAATTACAACATATTATTGAAAATATATATTATTATATTGCAAATAGCCGCTCCTTAGCCTCAGAATTTTAATTTTAATTTTGACAGAAAATCAATATGCATGATATTACTATGGTCTACGCTTGCACACAAACGTAAATTATGAACTTTTCCGTCAAACTCTTTCAGAACTAAAACATAAATCCGTGGTACAGACTCTTTTTTACCATAATATTAAAAACCGCCTAAAACTTAGTAAATAGCTTCATCTCATCGTAACCTATAAATATGTTATTTACGAAAATACTCGGAATTGGGACAATCTGGAGTTGGGCAAACTTTGTCTATTTAATTAGGTAATAAAAACTCGTAAATATCATTTGCCATCCACTTGAATCGTAAGACAACTTGAGCACAAGATCGAAAAAAAGGTGAGCTACAAAAATATTGGGCCTTTTGGCCTATATAATCTTGTTATTTTGACATTTTGGGGGTGAAGGCCACGGCTCAATATTTTTGTAGGCCACTTTTTTTTCGATTTTGAGATCATATTATCTTACGATTCAAGTGGATAGCAAATGGTATTTACGAGTTTTTAGCACCTAATTAAATAGACAAAGTTTGTCCAACTCCAGATTGCCCTAATTCCGAGTATTTTCGTAAATATTTATTCGTAAAATATTTATAGGTTGCGACGAGATGAAGTTATTTGCGAAGTTTTAGGTGGTTTCTGATATTATGGTAAAAAGGAGTCTGTACCACGGAGTTATGTTTTAGTTCTGACGGGAAAGTTCATAATTTACGTTTGTGTTTTTTTTCTTGCTGTCCCGTACATCTTAGATATTATCTTTCGATTGAAGTGGCAAGCAAATGGGTATTCATGATATTTTATTACCTAATTAAGTAGACATAGTTTGCCGATCTTTAGTTGAAAACGTCCCCACTTCGACAATTTTCGAAAAAAAAAATAAGTTCCGATGAGATGAAGCTATTTTTGAAGTTTTAGGCGAATATTAATAACTTTAAAAACGGGGTCTGCACCACGGACTATACGTCACCAATGTTAAATAAATTAACATATACAAGCATACTAACAAACCCATTCAAAGTTTGGCAACAAAGAACATACTCGATAGCACTTTTGGAGGAAAAAAAGAAGCTGAATGAGGGATCTCTTCGCTTAAATGTGAATATTAAAATGGAGATAGGAAGGGATGTCGGTGGGCACTCCTCTCCCTCAACGCTATCAATGCCTTAATGTTTTATTTCCCGACAGCACACTCACCGGAAGTCAGTATTTCTGACATCTGTTAGCGAAGGAATTAAGTTATAAAAAAATTCAATTGAGTGGATAAACTCAATATTCGTTTTTCTGATTTGTTCAAAAAAAAAAATTTGTTTTTTTCAGTTGTCATCGTACCTTTCCATAGATCTTGCTAGTACATATTCTTACATATTTCTTTTGTAGATGATATGTTGTTCTATGTTGGAACCAGAATGATAGAAATTATATTTTTAAATCTTCATGTACTTTCATAACACTTATGAATATAAATAAATATATAAAATAATAAATAAACTAACCTATGAAAATACCTTTACGTTTAAATCGTAAAAAAAAAATCTCGTAACTTTTCTTCCAGCTTCTTTTCGTTGAAGTATGTTATATAGATAAATTTAAAGGGGGTTGAGAAAATGACTTTAGCGAAGTTTCATTGAAATCGGAACATTCGTTTAGGAGATTCAGTCTATAGCAACGCAGGTTTTTCGGCCGCCATTTTGAAAGTAAAAGGCTGATAGTAGTGTCGATGAAGGAGGATCATCCTCGGGTGCTCTCTGATTTTATATCAAAATTTAAAAAATAATCAGTCTAGTAGTTTCGGAGAAAATGCGCGGAAGGCGGACGGTGGACGTACAAAAAAAATTGTATTCGTTTTTCGTATTCTACGTATCCTGAAACGTGAAACCTCAAATTTTGAGAGGGGCTTAAATTTTTTAATTTTATGGTCGATTACAATGGTTGATTTTTTAATATAATGCGATCAACGTTAAACAATATAATAATTGCCACTTCGTTTAAATAACAAATCCGAATATCACTACTTTTCCGAAGACTGAAAATAACTTTACTTATAAAATAATTTCACTTTTAGCTATTATACATTACATTATTAAATTACTTTTAATTATTAATAAGCTGATTTCCTTTCGCCGGTTCCTGGACTAATAGAGTTATTTAATTAAATATAATTTATAATTTGCATAATTATACCATATGGAATTAATTATGCCGTTAATGACTCCCTTGAGTAAATGCAGATTGTTATAAAATAAATAATTTGCATAATAGCTTCAATATGGTATTAGCTTAATATTATTACATTAAGGATAAATGCTATCACTAACATTGTTTCAGGTATCGCTTAAACATGGGCGTGGGCACAGGGCAACAAAATGGCATATGTGATTCTCCTCTTTCGTTATAGAGAATTTTCAAAATAAAATAGCTTCAAGACTAAACAACAAACTTCAAATTTAAATTTCATAATCAACTCCACGAACTTGAAAAATGGTTCCACAAATGAAAAATCAAAATAAACGGCAACAAGTCAACTCATCTTAGCTTCTCCCTGAGGAAAATCTCGTGTCCTGCTGTGACAATAGACAATAAGCCAGTTCCCTAAAAAACACATGTACGGTATAATATACACGTGTTTGTAAAAATAAATGTGTATTTTAGGTTTCTGTTTCGTCTAGTGTTTTGCCGTACAATATGATTCAAAATTCCTTAACTGGATAATTGACGTCTATGAACTAGTGTTGCCCAAAATCGGTCTTGGTCTTGCACTTTGCAAGACCAAGACCAACACTGCCTATCTGTTACAAGACCAAGACCAAGAATGAAAAAAAAAATCGATTTTTTCAATAATAATTGAGGCATAATAGTTACTAATATGCGACAGTTTTAGTTACTATATGTACAGAATTGGTGTAACCAATATACTTTTGCATTTAACTCTTCTAATTTTTCATTCAGACTTAGTTAGGTTTCTCCTATCTGAAAAATTACTGTAATATATGTCTAGTAATAAGCTGATAGGTAACTGCAAGACTGTTTTGGGAGTCTTGCGCAAGACCAAGACCTAGACCAAGACTCAGTTTGCAAGACCAAGACTCTTCTCGGTCTCGCATTTGGGCAACGCTACCATGAACCTAAAACATGACATTTTTTCCACAAATTCAATTAAAAAATTTTCCAAGGTAGTTACTAGAGTGCTCTGATACTCGGTAACGAATGAAAATTTTTTACTATAAATATTCAGACTTTTTAAATTATTCGTAGTTTCTGAATATAAGTTAAAAATAAACTTATTTTTATAATACACTTTATAATTAAAATAATAATTATAAAAGGGTTGTCTGTATAATTACTTTTTTCAAGTTTTTTCTCACATTCCGGGGGAGAAAAGAGGGAGGGCGTTCGATCCCAACGCTCACGGTAGGGGAGCCGATAGTGAACTGTTATATTTATAATTACTCTGGTAATTATTGGTATATTTTTGAACATTATTCCACCTTAAATATTTATAATATATATAAATAAATAACTTTTTTTTATATAACAGCTGATATATAGATGTAATATAGCTGCTTTGTAATAAAATTATAGCGAGGAGGTAGAATCAATCTTCAAGCCTCATTATTGCATCTCTGATGGTTTTATAACTGATGCTGGATTTCCCCCAGAAAAATTCCCAGTTCATTATAAAAAAAAAAAAAAAAATAACCCTTCCTAAGTAGATAAAATAATTTTTTTTACTTCACTATTAATTATTTACAGGGCCGGAACTAGAGAGGGATAAAGGAGGCAGTTGCCACAGGCTGTTTAATTTATTTTTTAATCTTAAATAAAACCTTACTTAACAGTTTTTCTATTTTAAGATATTTGTGACCCCACGATGATCCCAGTTAATATCTTAGGATGATATTTATTTTTATTTACTTTACTTAAAATACTAATATAAATGGTTTATTGGAAATAGGATGGGGAGATAGATAATGTAAGGTGAAAAAGGGATGGTCAAATTAAGTTAGGCAATCTTAACAAAAACCCTAGTCCAGACCCCATCTATTAGTTAAAATATAGAGTTCACATCTATTAGGTAAAATTTCATCTATATTGGAAAAAAAATATATATTTTGGTGGAATATGTGTATGTTAATTTCATGTTTACACTAAATTCCTTAGAAAATAGAAAAATTATAAAAAACCTCATCGAACTCTTTTATTTTGGGACATCAACTAACAATAATTATAATTAACAATTTAGTGACATTTGTCTGACATAAGAAGACGATCAAGAATTAACTAAATTACATGTTTATCGAGCCTTTAAATTAAAATGATAGAAAGTCCCAAGTTAATATTTGAAATTTAGTTAGATATATATGAGAGTGTTTACATATAAACAATAGATAATATATAAGTATCAATAATATAACGGAAAAATGAGGCTGATATTTGATGGAGCTATATCTCTCCATCAAATATCAGCCTCATTTTTCCGTTATATTATTGATACTTATATATTATCTATTGTTTATATGTAAACACTCTCATATATATCTAACTAAATTTCAAATATTAACTTGTGCCTTTCTATCATTATAAACGTCTTGTGTTGCAATGCAAAGCTTATAATCTTTTGATTAATTGGAAATTCAATACCAACGGAAGCAATCGAGGTTATCCTTTGAGGAATAATTTAATTGTTTATATTTCTTAACAAAAGTTTAGGGTATTAGTGTGACATTCCAAAAATATTTGGAAATAATTAACCATTGTATAATAAATATCGCTTTCTTATCAATTAAGTATTTAAATTTTGAATATATATAATGAGAATTAAGTATCATGTGGTAAGATTCTTTTTTTCACCTAAAATTTCATCAAATATTTATCTGATTTTCTGATACCGGAAAAATTTATATCGAAAGTTTATTACAAAAAGTGACTTATTATAAATACATTTTCGATAGATCTGAAGTTTTAAGATAGTTTTTGTGAATTTGAATCTTATTTATCGATAAAAATAAACATAAATTTATACGAACTCTTTTAAATATCAAACAAGTTACAACAAGCTCATAATATTCTTTTCTTGGCAAGAGAAATTTCATTAAAATTCTTAGTGATTTAAGGTTATGAAGTTTCACTAAATGACATTTTACAATATAAATTTTGAAGCTTAGGTTATTATACTTATTTTTACTAGTAGGCCCGTGCGAAAAATTCGCACAGCATATTGTTATCAAATGCCAAATTAATAAGAAAATGCAACTTATCAAAAGATTAAGACATCAAATGTTACTTAATCGATAAATATAATCCACAAAGCAAACAAAAATTAATTTAAATCTTCATTTTTGTTTGGAACCAACATGTATACAAATTTCAGTTAGCTGTATATTTGCTAAAAATTGTCCGATTGCGGTGATTTTTTTTTCCTTTTGTAGGGAATTTAGTAATGTTTTATATAATCATGGGCGTAACCAAGGGAAAAGTGTGTAATTTTTCAGTTATTCGCAAATAAAGTTTATTTTCTTTCATAACTTGTTTGCCTGAATTTTCAGGGTGATTGGACTATTTTGCCAGCCTGAAGGAGAAGGAAGCCTTCGAAATTGGTGGCTCAATCTTGAGATTTGGTGAAAAATTAACGATGATATGGCTTGCCGATCAAAAACACCATCGATAAATAATATAAACTCCTCCTCTCTCGATCATAGAGACCTCAAGTCGACGAAATGAGACATTTATTCAATGACAGTACTACAATTAATGTAAGGTTGTGTGGATGCGAACCCTATGCCTTGCGTTATCTCGAAAATAGTACGTTTTTCGGCTTAAAAACACAGGATCCGATAGTTCCGAGGGACGCATCAAAATCTTTAAGATCCAATTTGTCCCGCATCGATCTACAGAACTACCACCGTTCCAGTATCGAAGCCTAGCAAAATGTTTATATCGACTTTATTTATTTTAGAAAGAAAAACAAAAATGGAGAATACGATTCGCTAACCCCCCGTGAAATTCTGATTCCAACGGTACCCCATTCGTGGTATTTGAGCATGACAGGAGCTTATATTTGGTACAAAACCGATTTCGAGCCTTACTGTAATAATATATGTACGGATAAAATATTTCGTAAAATAATTAAAACTTAATTATTTTATCAGATATTGTTTAAATAATTCCGATCCTAATAATAATAATAAATATGAATTGTAATAAACTCCCATATGCAATAAATATTAAGAATGGATGTGATGAATATTGATGAGGTAATTTAGTTGGAGCGGTGAATTGATTGCAGCGCTCCCTACCTTTTGCTCAATCAACTAACTCTCTCTCTCTCTCTCTCCCCACATAGATTGTCTTATCCTAAATTAAATACCCTTCACTAACTATATCACTATGGCAAACTGTTCTATGTTTCTGAGAACCACTTAATAAATGATGCAGGATCTATTAATAACTCAACTCGAACTATTTTCTTCCTTCAAACAGTGATCTAATCAAAACCTGTATTGTTTTCTTTAAACGAGTAGTTCGTTACAGAAAAAAAGTTAGAAGTATCTTAAGTTTTATAATATATTTTAAAACGAATTTCTTAATTTTTTTTTCTTTAAAAAAAAAACATAATTAGAACTATACAATTATGTTAAACATTAAATAATTCATACACATTAAATAATTCGATACACTATACATTAAATAATTCGAGTTGAGTTATTAATAGATCCTGCATCATTTATTAAGTGGTTCTCAGAAACATAGAACAGTTTGCCATATTGATATAGTTAGTGATTTGTTGAAGTAGCTATCGGAAAATTAAAATCATATAAAGCAGCGGGAATCGATAATATTCCTACTGAACTAATTAAGGCATGCGGGGAAGCTGGAGTTTCTAAAATACATCGGTTGGTTAAAAAGATCTGGGTGAACGAGAAATTACCTGAAGAATGGAAAGAATCTATTCTTATTCCGATTCACAAAAAGGGTCCGAGGACGGATTGTAATTACTATCGAGGAATTTCACTCCTTCCGGTATGTTATAAAATATTCACTTTAATCTTAACCAGTCGAATCACGGAATACGCCGAGGAAATTATCGGAGACTACCAATGCGGATTTAGACGGAATCGTTCGACAATTGATCAAATATTTTCTTTACGGCAAATATTAGAGAAAAAATTGGAGTATAACGGTGTTGTTCACCAGCTGTATATAGATTTTAAAAAGGCGTACGATTCTATTGACCGCCAGAAACTGTATAATATTCTAATCGAGCAGGGGATTCCAAAAAAACTAGTAAATCTAGTCAGGATGTGCTTGACGGAGACACTCAATAAAGTTAGAATCGGTAATAATTTGTCCGAAAAATTTGAGGTTCGTTCGGGCTTGAAACAGGGGGATTCTCTTTCGCCTGTCCTGTTCAATTTGGCATTAGAACATGCCATTAGGGAGGTAATGCGAACCGAGAAAGGGTTGGATCTGGGCGGGACAACATCCGTGCTGGGCTATGCTGATGATCTGGTACTGCTAAGCGAAGACGTTGAAACTATAAAACTAAATACGACAACGTTAATGAAAGCCGGTAAAGAACTAGGACTCGAAATAAACGTGGATAAAACAAAATATATGGTTAGCTGCAAAAATGGCGATACTACTGGTGATATCGATATAGATGGTAATATGTTTGAACAGGTAGATAAATTTAGGTACCTAGGTTCTACGATAACTAGAAAAAACGAAATTGAAGAAGAGATTAAGGTTAGACTGAAGGCGGGGAATGCTTGTTATTTTTCTGTGACAAAACTACTTAGTTCGCGCCTCTTGTCCCGAAACTTAAAAATTAGAATCTATAAAACAATTATCTTGCCTACAGTTCTTTATGGATGCGAAACTTGGCCGCTTACATTAAGGGATGAGCAGCGTCTTAAGGTTTTTGAAAATAAAGTATTGCGTAGAATATTCGGACCGAAGAAGGATGAGTTAACCGGAGAGTTCAGACGGTTACACAACGCCGAATTGCGTGAGCTGTATCCGGGTAATATAATTGAGGTAATTTCATCGCGGCGAATCAAATGGGCTTGTAAAGTTGTTGGGCTTAGTAACGAGAGAATTCCTAAAAGGTTAACATTTGCTGTGCCGAATGGTAAGCGTCCGAGGGGTAGACCGAAGCGAAGGTGGGAAGATTGCATTAAAGCCGATCTGAAGGGACTGGGTTTGGACGGCGAACGGTGGAGGGAGGTGTGTAACAAGCGATTGATGGTGTCGGCATCGAACCTTCGGGTTCGCTAAGCGTTATTATTATTATTATTATTAGAACTATACAATATAAAACAACATTATTGAGTTGTGTCGATTTTTTTTTTAAAAAAGAGGAAGGGATTAAAAAACAAAACACGTTACGTTAGTAATTTTTTTAAATATATTTTCTACAAATATCTCTCAATAAAATGGCATTATGTAATTCCCGCCCGCCAGTGAGTCAATATATAATGCAGGATCTATTATAGCCCAATATAAAATATTCCATTCATTTAAACTAGTAGCAAACCAAATAAATTTTTCACCCACTTTTAGAAAAATTCTGTTTAACTTAATTTCATATTAATTAGGTTGAGGTTTATTTGGGAAAAAACATGAGATTCACCTCAAATACGGAAAAAAATTATGTAATTTTATGTTCTGTCACCTAAAAAGTACTCGTGTTTTAGCAAAATGGTTGTAATAAATTGTTGCAAAGCTTTTATTTATTTCTTTTTTTATTACCTGGGATGTATTATAGTAAATATAATTCGCTAAATACATTTTTTTTATTTAATAAATAAAAATTTAAAAAACATGATTTTTAAGTATTTCTCATGTAAATTGTTATGAAATCTTTTTTTTTTTTTTCACCCAGATCTCTATTATAACGATTGATCCTTATTTATATGTGAGAACAAAATGTTTATTGCCCTAATACTTACATTTTCATAAAAATAATTAAAGCAATCAAGCTTTTTTTTTTTTAATTTGTTTTAAACGTAAATTTAAGGACAAGAAATATTTATCTCGTCACTTATAAATATGGATCAATTGCTGTAATAGAGATCATTGTAGAGATGATATTTTCATTAACACTTTTGATGATAAACAATCGTTAAAAAATATTAATTGATGTTAATTTTTAACATTTTTTTTAATAAATAAAACGTTCGTTTATACATTTATAATTATTATTATAAATCCCAGGTAATTTTTTTTTTTATAATCTATCACGCAGAGAATAATTATAGTGAGATATGAACACATTCACACCATATATACAGAAAACATAAAATTAACAAAATTAAAATAACAACTAAATAATAATCAATAACTATATACAATAAATAATAAAATAACCTGAAAATATTTAAAATTAAAAACATAAAAACTCAGTCATACCTATATACGATCCCAGGTATTTTTTTTAATTCATGGTAATAAAAAAATTAATAAAAGTTAAATAAAACCCGTGTTTTGAGCAAAAATATTGACAGTTGACAAAAAACAGGACACATAATCCCATTTTTTTTTTACATATCTTGAAGGGAATCTCGATTTTTTTTCCTAATAAACCTCTACATAATTAATATGGATTTAAAGGCAATTGAACAAGTTTTTCTATAAGTGGGGTAGCTTTAGTATAGTTGGATGATTGTAAAAAAATCGGGAATAATTTATGATATTTTTAAACGTATCTTAGTTTAGCCGCAGAAAAGTCCCCTTTAAATGGTTTTAACAATGACAAACTCTGTCTTAATTTAAAGTAATGAATCTCAGTTTTTTTTCCATATAAACTTAATTATTATGGACTTAAAGCTTACTACTTAAGTACCAGTGGACAATATTATGAATGAATGAATGAATTTTTATTGAGTATTTATACAATATCATTCAACAAAAGTAGCCAAGCTCAATAAAAAATATTTACGGCTTGATTCTTGAAACCGTCAGAGTCTGGCTTTGGCAAAATAAGTATTATTGATACAATAATATCAACTAAAACATAATATGTTAATGATAATAAATACAGTGTTAATGCTAACAAATACAGAAATACAATGTATCAGCTCCTTATAGCCATATATAAATACATACACATTTTTAATATAGATATTTTAATATATTTACTTAAATAATTTTTCCGGCTTAAGCATTATTCATCTAATAATTAAATTCTTGGCATAAGGCATATCTGTATTGCCAGTCTACTTTACAATAATTGGATAGACTTACCCATTTTTTTCCGTTCAAATGTGCAATTAATTCCACAAATGTCAGACTATCTTTTCCAAAATATTTTCTCCTAAGTTTCGCCAGAACAGGACATACACTAAGGAAATACGCGATATTTTCTATTTCATTCCTATTGCATAATGAACATAATTTATTACTTGTTTCGTAATGTACCGTACAGTTTAATTGTATTAATTCTGCTCTGGCCTTAAATATCCATTTTATTATCGTTTCGTTATATTTCGTATCGAAATAATTGTTTCCTGATATATCATGATTTAAGTCTTTGTATATATTAGTTCTATTTGAATTTTTTATTTTAGTTCTATTTGACAATATTATATCATATAGATGAAAAAACTGTTTTGCTTATACGTCCAATGCATTAGAGGTAGACTAGATAGCTTGTGTTCGATGGGAATAAACTTATGTAATTTATATCAGCATATGATAATGAGGGTTATTTCATGAAGCAATGTTAAATACATAACGTTTAGCAGCCGTGACATAATCGGGAGTATATTTTCCGCCCCGGTCGACGAAGCAATCCGTATCGAGGAGGTAATTGTTGAATCGAGGCCAGGCCGCCAGAGGCCGCTAGGGTCGCCTTGGCCTCCTTCGACATCCATTAGTCGAAGCTAATCAGTTCGCAACTGTCCAAAACACCTTTACACTTTTCTTTTTCTTTATTAACAGCTCTCATCTTTTTCTCTTTTATAATAACTGTGTAATGATATATTGAGTAATAGTCGTATAAAATGTCTAATTTATCTTTAATCAATTTGTTTTCAATTAATTCTTTATTTCACGCATCTATACAGCAACGAATTGTTGTAATAATCAAACACAATCTCTATTAGCAATAAGTGTTTTATTCAGTATTACAGTAAGGTATTTCAAATTATATATACATATAATAAATTTGTAAATATATATAAATAAATTATATATATATATAGTTAAGCGTCGTCGGACTTAGAAAACAAAAAAAAAAGAAGGAAAAGGGAAAAGATGTAACATACACGACTTCTGAAATAACACTCCTTTATTCGTTCCATAAGCCTCCTTATATACACTTAGCCTGTTTATTTACATTACCAGATAGTATTAAGGCTGATACCGCCAGTCTCCGGTCTTTATCTCCCCCCCACCAGTTTACGAACAGGATTTTCGGAAACTTAAATATTGCTAGATCGGAGCCCACGGTGACCAGCCTTAACACTTTACAATTGGTTTTACAGTATATCCTTAAAAGAAAATAAAATAGTTCCACTCAACTGGAAAAATATTAAATACAGAAGAAATAATTAAAAACACTGAAACTAAACACAGCACTTTAGAACTCCTACCACTTGAGAACTCCTAACAACAACAAAAAAAAACACAATTTCCTCTATACATGAAATAATACAACAAAAAAAACAAAAAAAAAATCTTTTACAACTTGTTTTGTTTTGACAGCCACAAAAAAAACATATTCCTCTGTTTTATCTACAGCGGTGAGGGTACTACGAATCCATAGGTCTATGTCCCGACTCTATCATTGGGAGCTTTAATTGTTCGATATGAACGGTTCTCCTCTTTCTGGGCTCATTCACGCTCTCAATAGTTACCAGGTTATGCTCCCTAATAACAACCACTCTGAATGGACCCTCGTACCGTAGCAATTGTTTCCCTCTGTTGGTTCCCAATTTCCGGTAAACTATTGTTCCTATTTTTAGTTCCCCCATTTGGTCGCGAACTTGTACATTCTGCCTTTCCACCCGCTTCTGCTTTTCCCGCTTAATTCTCGCCGTTATCTTTCCCCATGTTTTCTCTACCTCTACCCTATTGCTGAGAATTTGATCCACTAACGGTTCGGTAAGCGTAGTTTCCCCATAATCCCGCCTTGGCCTGCGCATCCCGAATAGAACTTCCATGGGTGAAAACCCCGTTACGGAGTGGATCGAGTGGTTATAGGCTGTTACCGCTTTCCTCATTGCCACATCCGGCTCCAACCCTTTTTCACCCTGATATACACGGACGTGGTCGCTTAACGTACTGTGCAGCCGTTCAATACCGCCTCTACCTTTAGGATGTCCTGGGGTGTTATAATGCCACGCAATTTCCAATCGCTTCACCTCCTCCCTAATCGCGGCATTGTCGAACTCCCTACCACCGTCCGAAGTAATCCTCTCGGGGACCCCATAGAACTGCACCCAGGTTTGTAGGGCTTCCGCAACTGCATTGGCTGACTTCTCCATCACTTGGTATGCCATCGCCACCTTGCTGAATATGTCGATTACCGTGACCCACTTAAACCCTTTCCAGGTAAACGTGTCAATCTGAAGGTCCTGTAGCGGCATATTCCCTGTAGGTGTCTCCTCCTGAACTCCTCTGGGGGGGTGTCGATCGTATTTTGTGCGCATGCATATCTCGCATTTCCCAATGACTTCCTGGATGGACCTCTTCATGCCCCACCAGAAATACTTCCGACGCAATGCCTGCAGCGTCTCATTAACGCCTCGGTGATTGGTTTTCCCCTGGTGATATGCTACTGTGATTGCTTGCTGCTGCTCTTCGTCCTGTACCGTCTCCACAGCATACTTACACCGGATGAATGTCCTGTCCACGCCTATTCGCTCGGACCTCCACATTCGCTTGATCTTATCCCATACCGTATTGTTTCCTACGTATAGGTAGTGCGTTTTACCCGCTTCCGAGGCATCCCTCAGTGCCGTACAGATTTGTTCTTCGCTGACCCCGGGCTGCGACCAAATGACGCGGATCCTACTTCTCCCGTACCTTCTGAAATCGATCTTCATGATTCCGGTTGTTCGTGTCTTCCAAATCACCTGACGGTGTTTGTCGTTCACGATCTCCTCTATTTCTTCCATCTCCGCTGCCCTTTCCTCCGCTGAGCTCTCCTCTTCTGGGGAATCTCCCCTGTCCTCAATCCCTGCGGTGTCATTTGCCCCTTCGCCATCGGGAGTCCATTCCCTCAAGAATTGGCGCACGTCCTGCGATGGTCCTCCCCTGTCCTCTTCAACCGCGTTGATCATGATGGCCCTCGAGAGCCAGTCTGCCACCACGTTTTCCTTTCCCGGCTTATACACCACCTCTATGTTGTATTGGCTTAGGATCTCCTTCCATCTTGTGACCCTAGCTGAGGTTTCCTTGAGTTTTCCTACCCACTGGAGGGGTTTGTGGTCGGTATGGACTCGAAATTTTCTCCCGAATACGTATGGCCTGAAATGGTCGATAGCCCATACTATCGCGAGTAGCTCCCTCTCCAAAGCGCTGTACCTTGATTCCGCACCCGTAAGCCGACGGCTCGCGTATGCTATCGGTCGTTCACCCTCACTCCCCCCCTGGGACAAAACGGCCCCTAGCGCGTATTCACTCGCATCAGTGGTTATATTAAAAAGCTTCTCGAAATCCGGAAACGCTAACACCGGCTCCGTCAGCAACCTATTCATACATTTTCGAATGTTATTCTCCATCTCTGGTGTCACCACAATCTTCGCGCCTTTCTTCAACAAATTGTTAATGGGTACCAAATACTCTGCCATCTCGGGTACGAATCTCCGGTAATAATTCAGCGTCCCGAGAAGCCTACGAATCCCCTTGACGTCCCGTGGTACCGCCATCCGCGTGATTGCTTCCACCTTTGCCGCATCCGGTCTGACCCCCTCGCTAGAGATAGTGTGGCCTAAAAAATTGATCCGCGTTTGTCCCAGCAGAGACTTCTCGCTTGACAATTTCAGCCCGAATTGCCGGAGCCTTTCGAATACTGCCCTCAGATGCTCCACGTGCTCGGTTTCCGTTCTGCTAAAAATCAGCAGGTCATCCATGTATACCTGGCATACCGAGTCATCGATGCCCCTCAAAAATTCGTCCATCAGACGCTGAAACGTTATGGGCGCATTCTTCAGACCAAACGGCATCCTGGTGAATTCATAATGCCCCCTTTCAAATGTGAACGCTGTTTTGTGTTGGTCTTCCGGGTGCATCCGTATTTGGTGGTATCCCGCCTTGAGGTCCAGCGTGCTAAAGACCACGGCCCCACTCAACCTATCGAGTATATCCTCGAATCTCGGGATCGGGTACTTCTCGTCTACCGTGTTATCGTTCAATTTACGATAGTCTACTACCACCCTGTATTTTTCCTTATTATCCCCCGGCGCTGCCTTCTTTTTCACCGCCCACAGGGGACTATTGAATGGTGAGGTGCTATCAACTATGATTCCCTGTTCTTTTAGACTATCTAGCTCCTCCCGAATATGCTGTCTCAACGCCTGCGGGTATCTTCTCTCTTTCACGTAAGTTACCCTCTCCTGTTTCAGTGGGATTTCGTGCACCGTCCTCCCTGTTACTCCTAATACCTCACCTTCCCTGAAGAAGATATCCCTAAACTCCTCTTGTAGCAACTTCCTCCAGTCCTCCACTCTGTCCACCGCTCCTATCCGCACCCTTCTTTCTCTCGCGACCCCTATACATCCGAACTTCCTCTTTCCTAACCTAACGCTCCAGACTCCTCTACGGTTTCTAATGCTCGCCCCTACCTGACCTAACAAATCGCACCCTACTATGACTTGGTATTCCCGAGTCATGTTCTCTACCACATGCACCGTTAGCTCACCCTCTTTCCCTGTCCACCGATCAAGCCCAATTGTCGCCTCACCCTCTACACTACAGGGACCACCCAGAGTGATCAGCTGGCAGTCACATTTCTGTATCCGGAGTACCCTCTCGCTCCCGCACCCTTTTCCTAACGCCCTTCGAGTCATAATAGTGCTCGAGCTACCCGTGTCCACAAGACACTTTACTCCCCCGTCTACTTCGATAATTGGCAACCAGCATGGCTTACCTCGGATGTTGTTGCATATTGCTGTGCGGTCGCCTCTCTGCCGACACACTCCTCAGATGTCGTCCCGCTTCCTCCTTTCTGCCGCCGCTCGTCGCTGCTCACTCCGTTGGCTGCGCCTACCTCCTTCACCTCCGCTGCTGCCTGGTTCGTCCGGCTCCGTTCCCGACGCTCCTGACTCCTCGGTTGCCTCCTCCGAAGATCCGTCCCGCTGATGTACCCTGGCTCGTCTTCTCATCCTCTGCACATTCACCTCCATGGGTTCGTCCTGAGGTCTCTCCCTCCTGTGAAATATGTATGGGCACTGCCTTGCTATGTGCCCTTCCGTCCCGCACTCGAAGCATCTGGTGCGCGGACATTGCGCTACTAAATGTCCCGGCTTCCCACACCCGTGACATTTTCTCTCTTCCCTCCGGGGCCCATTCCTCGGCCTCGACGACTGTCCCGATCTTCTTTCCCTCGTCGGGGCTTTTTCTCCACTCGGCTGCCTGGTGTCCCTCTTCTTCCAACCTGTCGGGGCTGTCCATGGTCGTCTATCCGTCACCCGGGTCCAACCCGGTTCTTCCACATCCATCCGTGTCTCCTCCTCTCTGGCACTTAGGTCGATCATCTCCTGGGCGCATTCGAGGAACGATCGCTCTCTGGGCAGTCCGTCCCTCTTCCCCGTTTCTTTAGCCAGCTGGACTTTCAATATTGTCGACAGAAACTCCATCCTGGCTTCGACCTCTCCCACGCTCATTGTTTCCCGCATCTTCTCGGTTATGCGATTGTACTTCGCCACGAGTACTCCCGCATATTGCCCCCTTGACTGTCGTTGGGCCCGCCGCTCCCTAAACATTTGGAATATGTCCTCTTCCGGTGTCCACCTACCTCCTCCAAAAGCCTTCTTCAGCCGCTCCTTAATCACCGGCCACGGAGTCTCCTCGTCCGCTTGGATCTGGTTCAGGACGTTCCTCCTTACTCGGCACACAAGAGCTGCTTTTAGTTCTTCAGCGTCCCCTAGGTTCACCAGGTCCTCCGCCACCTTCACCTCGATTCTTGACATAAGACGATCTCCGCCTTTCAAGAAATGGTTGAGCTCGCCTACCTCGCCTCCGAATCGTTCCAGGTCCGCAATGGCCCTCCGTAAGTCCTGCGTGGTTGTTGCTCTTATTTTCATCCATTCCAAGGCATTGGCGTGTGCTTCTGCCAACGTGTCCCTTGGTAATGGAGGGATCTCCTGGATCTGAGGGATCTGTGCTACCTGAGGGACTTGAGGTATCTGAGGTACCTGAGGCGCGATCTGGGGTACCTGATTGATCTGTGGAATATCCTGAGGTTGAGGAATTTCCGGTACGCTTAGTACTCCCGGTCTAATCAATCCTTCTGTCGGCATTTCACCTTTTCCTTAAACACCAACAAAAAAAAAATATCTACTTAAAAAAAAATTACTTCCCTGACGTTGTCCCGGGTTTCGGCACCAGTTAAGCGTCGTCGGACTTAGAAAACAAAAAAAAAGAAGGAAAAGGGAAAAGATGTAACATACACGACTTCTGAAATAACACTCCTTTATTCGTTCCTTAAGCCTCCTTATATACACTTAGCCTGTTTATTTACATTACCAGATAGTATTAAGGCTGATACCGCCAGTCTCCGGTCTTTATCTTATATATATATATATATATATATATATATATATATATATATATATATATATATATATATATATATATATATATATATATATATTCGCAGAGTATTTTTTTTTAAATTACAAATTTCTTTAGGCTCGTTTAGCAATTGTTTTGGGGAAGTGAATTAGATTGAGGCGTCAGATCTTCGACGTGTAACGCTCGGGTAAAGTCGTATGGATTCGACTAATTGAGGTGTTTTTACTTTCACTTACGTATATATGTAATATATAGTAAGTGTAAGTATTTCGACCGAGAAAATTTTTGAATCTGAGTTTTCGACGGATTTATACGTTTTGAGGTACCCTGAGTCGATTTGACCAAGTCCCGAAAAATGGTCTGTGTGTTTCTATGTTAGCAGTCTAGCTCAAAAACGAAAAGTCCTATGAAACTGATATTACGTATTTAAGATAGGTATATGCCTTAGTTGTGACGGCAACTTTTTCCTTAAAATCGGCTAACCAGAAGTGCCACTTTATATCAACGCTGAAACACATTTTCACAGTTTTCTCAAAAACGGCTCTAACGATTTTGATTAAACTCGGTGTATCATTGTATAATTAAGTGATCTTTAATATCAATTAGGTCTTATCCCCATTGATGTCACTTTACAGAGCTTAAATGCCCAATGTTCATATACGTCTTCCTCTAAAGTACCGTTAATATGATTTATTTTAAAAAGTTAATCGTTTCACATTATTCAAAGTTCGAAAAAATGCTAAATATAACTTTTGAAAGAATTTGATAAGTTAATAAAGCAGGAAAAAACAAATAAAAATGGAGAAAAACCTGCGTTGCTATAGACTGTAGCGCCTAAACGAATGTACCGATTTCAATGAAACTTCGGTAAAGTCTTTTTCTCGACACCCTTTAAATTTATCTATATAACATACTTCAACGAAAAGAAGCTGGAAAAAAAGTTACGAGGGATGGTAAAATTAAATTGCGAATAACTCAAAAAGTATACACTTTTTTATATATTCTTATGGTTTTTTAAGAGTTTATGGAATTTCCTAAAAAAAAAAAAAAAAAAAATCTTTAAGATCGGACAACTAGGAGGAAAGATATGGCCTCACAAAGAAAGTTGTGTGGTTTATAAAAGCAGATGGACTGACTAGATTTTTATTGCCTGTCGTCGATATATTAAATAGACATTTTGTAATTATAATGACTAGTTATCTGTAAGCTTTAAGCTTTAGCTCCGTTTAAAATGCAGTTCATAAAAATTTATAATAGCCCAGCATTGCCAGAAAATAATTTCTATTCGTAGTAGATAGGTAAGTGAAAGTTGTGTGTTGCGCGCACCAGATTTTTTCATATCGATTAAAATATATCAAAAAATAAAAATCGGACCTGCATATTGTTAGCGAGGAAAATGTTCATAATTTCATCCTCTTTGTAATGAGCTATTATTCAAAATTGGTATTCACTTTGAAAAATTAGATTAAATCATAACAAATCACAACACATAACATTTACGCTTCGACGAGAAACATGCCCACCAGTTTATATCAGCAACAATCCAATTCCTCAGGCGGACAGTATACGCTACCTCGGACTAATATTTAACAGAAGGATGACCTGGAGCCCACACGTCAAAATGAAACGTTAGACTTTGAACAAGCGACTGAAAAGACTATATTCTCTGTTTTCTAAATCAAAATTGAAAATTAGACAAAAACTAAATACGTACACTTACCTGCTCAAACCCATTTGTACATACGCCTCACAAATTTACGGTTCAGAAAAAAAGACTCACAAAAACTACAATATTTTCAATCTGAAATTTTAAGACCAATAACTGCAGCCCACTGGTATGTTAACAACAAGACCTTACGTACCGACCTAAGACAACCAACCATTGACCAGCACATACGTACTCTCTACTCCCGATTTCATCTTAGACTACACTGCATGAAATGCTCATCAGGAGGCAAGTGAAAAGGAGCTGGATGAGAGATCTCCTTTTCTGATTTTAGGATGTAAACAGACAAGAGGTGCTGCTGGGTTCCATTCTTCGTCATGGCTATTATGCCATTTTCTACCTAAAAACAAATCTGATAATTCTCACTACCATGACAGGTGCGGATGAAGAATTGAAGACCAAAAAAAAAAAATTATCTTAACGCGACGCCGTGTTAGAGAGGCGAAAAGAGAAAAATAATGTCAAAAACCAAATGATAACGAAATTTATTGAAGATATGGATTAAAATATCTCAGAATCTAAAAATAGGACCTGCATACTGTAAACCAGGGAAATGTTTAGCATTTCATTCTCTTTATAATGAGCTATTATTTGTAATTTATCTTTCTTATTATTATTCTCAACTTGTTGATGTTTTCACTTACATCGTGTGGTCTAAAGCACACAGCTTAGTTGTTTTTTTTTCCACGTCAGATCTTTTACCGCCTTCTCCATCTCTTCATATTTTTGACCACTTCTTTCCAACTAGTTGGGCCGTGGGAATAATTCGCAGAAAATTTTGTTTACTGAAAAAAAAAGCAAAACAATATGGAAATGATTAGTTCGTATGTATTATGTAAGGAAGGAATTAATATTTTTTCCTTGGTCGATAACAATATTCCATTAAACATAATAGACAAAAATATTTGTACAAATTGCTTTGCTAGGTCCTATTTTTAAACACTGACACTGAAAGATAATAAAAGTTTTATTAAACAAAATAAAATGTAAGAACAACCAAATGTCTTTAAGAAATAATAAAGTTAATATATCAGTCAGGATAAAAAGTGAAGTAGACTATTCTACTCTTAAATGCAATATCTTTAAAGAGGAAGACAGCATTAAGTATACCGAAATTAATGGACTGTACCTTTGTTAATAATTGTCCGATATTTACGACTTTTTTTTGTTTTGTAAGTAATTTAGTAATCTTTCTAATTATGATGGGAACAATCGAGAAAAAAAATGCATACTTTTTGAGTTATTCTCAAATAAAGTTTTTTTTTTCCTCCATAACTTTTTCCCTAGAAATTTCGGGGGGATGGGACTATTTTTCGCATGTGAAGGATAAGAATATCCTCAAAATGAATGGTCAATCATTGGATTTAATGAAGAATTGACGAAGTTATGGCGTACCGACAAAAAACACTTTTTAGGAATAATATATAGAATTATCTTTTGATGTAGTTCTATTGCATCTTTGTTGATCCTATCCATCCATCTTGTTTTTGGTCTCTAGCCTACTCTTGAGGCATTCATTGTTGTATAGAGGCTCTCTGATAGATCGCTCCGAACTATATGTCCCGCCCATCCAATCTTGCTTGCCTTCATATTATGCAAACAAGCAACCTGCGGTATGTCTCAGTTCTTATTGGCCAAACTCTGGGGGGGGGATGATTTTATACAAAATTTCCAACAAAAATATCATTCGAATTATGGGCCGATCACAACGGGAAAGGAGTTAAGACCGATTTAGTGTTATTCTTAAGGCGGTCAAATTTTTTATTGAATAAGAAGAAATTGTTCAAAAACTGTTCAAGATAATTAAATTCTAAGTACACCATCGTAAATTAGACAATTTTTATTTGAGAAAAAAATTATTAAATTTACTAAGGTCAACCATAAAAGGTACTTTCAGGAGGTCTAATAACGCAAAGCTGACCATTAAATCGAATTATTTCACGAATTGGAATTACAGAAAATATATATATATATATATATATATATATATATATATATATATATATATATATATATGTATATATATATACTATATATACTATAACTGCAGCAGTATTAGACCTCCTCATTGGTCATTGGTAATAGCTCCTTTCATCATTGGCCTTAATAGATTTTAAATATAATTTTTTTTTGCCACGTTTTCATTCAAGATGGCGGCAGAATAACGTGTGTCGCTGTAGACTGTAGGTCCTACAGGGTACAGAGGGTATACAGAATGAAATGAACTGATTTCAAAGAAACATGGCCAAAGTCTTTTCCTCGAAGCCCTTTAAATGTATAGATAAAATAACATAGTAAACCAAAAAGTACTTTCCTTTCATAGACTTAGAGCCTGATCCGAAAAAGCCGTAGTATTACAAGCAAATTTTCAATCTCACAGGCTGATAGTAAATCTTTTAGGTAATACGAAAATGCTCGTCTACCAGCTTAGATAGATCGATTTAAGATTTTAGGGGCATTTGAACCTATCAAAAATTTTAAAATTTTGTGTCATTTTTAGAAAGTTTTCTCTTCGCTGCGTTAAGATACAGTTTTGAATAATAGGTCATTAGAATCTAAATAGGATTTTTAGTTTTTGAGATATTTCGACCAATTGAAGTGTTTTTGCATATAGATTCAAATATCTCTGGAACTAAAAATCTAACTTGCAAATTTTAGGAAAGGGAAACGTTTAGCATTTCATACTCTTAAGGAAAAGATAGTGTCGAAAACCGACTGATAACAAGGTTCATTGAAGATATGGATTAAAATATCTCAGAAACTAAAATTCTGACCTGTATACTGTAAGCAAAGGGTGTTTTCTGGAGACACATAGAAGGAAATACCTACAATATATATATATATATATATATATATATATATATATATATATATACATATATATATATATATATATATATACACATATATAGGCTGCCACAGATGATTTATCACTGGAGTGTGTGTTGGATATAAAAAATCTTGACCAGTTGAACAAAATATTTTATTTTATTATAAGTGTTTGTGACTCTATCAATACAAGTACAAACCCTCAGCTTTAGGTCAGTCAGGTATGTGTTCATATGTCCGTGGGCGTACGTGTATTTATTCACAATTTGGGTGCCTTTTAAATATTATTATTAATTGTACGATTCTACATGTGCGTTGTAATCCTAAGATCTCTGCTATTTGTTTTGCTTGGTTGTGTTCTGCATAGTAAATTTTCTTTAGTATACATGTATTGTTATTCATTTATGATATTTATTATATAAATATATTTTAAATAGTAAACATATTTGGAGTATAAAAATATTTATGATGTTTGTTATATAAAAATATTTTTGTTTTTGTCTTCTATACTGTACTTACTTACTTATTTTCTTCTACTTATAAAACTAATCCCTACTAACACTAAATGGGCCAGACTCCATGCGTACGATGTATATTAACCCAATAAAATGTTTCTGTTCTATTCTATTCTACTGTAAGCGAGGGAAATGTTCAACATTTTATCTTCTTTCTAATGATTAGTGTTGCCCAAATGCGAGACCGAGACGAGTATCGGTCTTGCAAACTCCGTCTTGGCCATGGTCTTGGTCTTGCGCAAGACTCTCGGAACAGTCTTGCAGTTACTTATTAGCTTATTACTATAGAGATATCACTGTAATTTTTTGGATAGGAGAAACCTAACTAAGCCCGAATGAAAAATTAGAGGAATTAAATGCAAAATTATATTGGTTATACCAATTATTAACATATAGTAACTAAAATTGTCAAGTATTAGTAACTATTTTGCCTTAATTTTTATTTAAAAAATCGATTTTTTTTTACCAGTCCTGGTCTTGGTCTTGCAACAGTTAGGTAGCCTTGGTCTTGGTCTTGCAAAGTGCAAGACCAACACCGATTTTGGACAACACTACTAATGATCTATTATTCAAAGTTCGTGACGAAGACAAAATATTTTTAAAATGCCCTAAATTGTGAACTTTTTGATGGGTTCAATTACATCTAAAACCATGGTCGACCTGTCTGAGCTGTCAGGCGAGCATTTTCGTAATACCCAAAAGGAGTATTATCAGACTATTAGGTTGAAAAATTTGTTTAAAATGCTAAGGCTTTTTCGGCCCTTGCTCCTGCAATGCCTAAACTATACGTCGATTTCATTGAAATTTGGCTAAAGTCTTCTATTTTGAGGTCCTTTAAGTTTATCTATAAAACATACTTCATCCGAAAAGAAGCTTGAAAAAAGTTTCGACTGAATATATAATTAGATTTCCTAATAACTCGAAAGGTATACACTTTCTGTTCTACTCTCCCATCTATATAGATTGCTCTAGCTGTCTACATAGATTGCTCTAGACAGACTGCCCTAGAGCAGCTAGCACGTGCTAGGTATCGACCGGGCTAGAGCTCGCGGGCCGCTGGAGTCGGCTGCGTTTATTTTTGTTGTCGGGCTAGATTACTACCGTTCTTCTTCTGTCTTCTTCCTTCTATCGACATTATTCAACCTCGAAGGGAGTAATCTGTCTATATGGTTTGTTTTATTTATCTTATAAGAAATGTATTATTAACTAATATACATCCTATAGAGATATTTCGCCAGAATAATAATAATAATGCTGGTTGAAAGATCAAATATAATTAATGATTACAATCAAACATAAAACATATATCTCCACATTATTATTACAGTAAAGCTCGAAATCGGTTTTGTACCAAATATAAGCTCCTTTCATGCTCAAATACCATGAATGGGGTGCCGTTGGATTCAGAATTTCACAGTGGATTAGCGAATCGTATTCTCCACATTTTTTTTTTTTCTAAAATAGATAAAGTCAATGCAAACTGTAGATCGATACTGGACAAATTGGATCTTGAAGATTTTGATTCGTACAGCAACGTACAAAACGTACTATTTTCGAGAAAACGCAAGGCATATGGTTCGCATCCACACAGCCTACATTAATTGTTGTACTGTCATTGAATAAATGTCTCATTTCGTCGACTTGAGGCCTTTATAATCGAGAGAGGAGGAGTTTATATTATTTATCGATGGTGTTTTTGATCGGCAAGCCACATTATCGTTAATTCTTCAACAAATCTCAAGATCGAGCCACCAATTTCGAAGGTTTTCTTCTCCTTCCGGCGGGCAAAATAGTCGAATCACCCCGAAAATTCAGGCAAACAAGTTAGGAAAGAAAACAAACTTTATTTGCGAATAACTAAAACATTACTAAATCCCCTATATAAAAAATTACTAAATCCCCTACAAAAGAAAAAAAATCATGAAATTGGACTATTTTTTAATAATGATGTAGAGATGGTTGACCGTTGATATAATATGAGAAGGAGTTAGTCGAGGGTGCGGTCAAATAAATAAAAAATTAAAATATATTAATTATTTTAATTTTTTATTTATTTGACCGCACCCTCGACTAACTCCTTCTCATATTTTTTAATAAAGATACAGCTTACTGAAGTTTGTAAACATGTTGGTTCCAAACAAAAATGAGGATTTAAATTAATTTTTGTTTTCTTTGTCAATTATATTTATCGAAAAAGTAACATTTGATTTCTTTATCTTTTGATACGTTGCATTATTTTATTTTCTTATTAATTTGGCATTTGATAACAATATGCTGTGCGAATTTTTCACACGGGCCTACTAGTAAATAAATATCTCTATTATATAAAAACGTTTTTAGTGTATGCCATATTTTATTTTATTTTGGTATTAGGAGCATAAGAGGTTACAGGATCTCTTCTGATAGTCCTGAAATTAGTTACATAGCTGTCTATTTAATTACAAATTTGTTGAGCTCCTGTTACCTAATACTCTCCTAGTACAAAATACTGATTTTAAAAATTTGTAAGGGAAATGTTATTCATTTGGAGGTTGTGATTCATTTGATTTTACCTAGGTTATTTATCGATCTAGACATTTCCCATTGACTAAAATATATTAATTATTGGAAAATAGAAAAGGAAGTTCAACATAACGAATAATGAAAATATTAGAAATAAGTGACACAAATTTTTGTTGGGCTTAAATATGGACAAGTTGATTATATGCTATGGTTACAAATAGACAATAAGAATAATTATAATTATACAATAATATAAATTGACTATTAGGCACATTTTTAAATAATGGATTTTTAAAGAAATTAAAAATTTGGCCGAAGTGGGTTTCGTTCAGTTTATTTTATGTTGAAAATTAATATAATCTGAAATACCGAATACATGTAAATAGAAGTTGACAATTTGAGCAACGACTAGTACAATTAAATTAAATGTTGTATAATTTGTAAAATGGGGGTTGATCTGCCGTTAGGCCGACAGGAGGTACTCCCCTGGTAATTAATTGGGTCAGTGATAGATTGGAGTTTAAATGTAAATAAAAAGCTTCCTTATTCGTTCATACAACTGTAAACCTCTATTCACAACTGTATGAACAAAGTTTCCAAAAGAAAATTTTAAAATGCTTATTATTGTTGTTTCTACAGTGCTCTTAAGATCAGTGTGTTCCATATCTTTCTACTAACAGTTTTGCTAAGAGTAAGTTGAACATTTATCTCATATTATCTAATGTCGGTACCGACCCCCTGTGAATTACTAGAACAATTGAATTTCGGGGTGTCCATCATTACTACAAAAAGATATTTTTTTTTAAATGGAGATTATTCCCGCATAAGTAAATATATTTTAAATTTTAAAGTGTTAAATAGAAAAAGGAGACTCTAGAGATCCTAAATGTCCAACGTATAAGTTAATAACTATAATAATTATGGCGGCATAACACAAACGAGACAATTTCCTTAGCTATATCAGTCACAGGTCCGCTTACCCTAATTTTCTTATGGAAAATTGTCCTAATAATTGGAGATGGTCTGAAGAAACTTTGTCCATTCAGGTTAAAAGTAAAAAAAATAATTTGCCATTAAAGTAAAAATAATTCATATATATATCTGACAGGTATCGATTCTTTAATCAGCTGTTCCGAAAATAGCTTTTTCCTGGTTGGGCGTTTTAGGGAAATTAATTTGCTCTGCTATAATTATAGTTAACTCTAATTAAATCAAATGGAAATTTATTTAAAACGATCTCTCATTTCCCAAGGTTTGCTTTTTAACTCTATGAGCCAATCAATGTTCTTGGTGTATGTTCCTATTTTTAGAAAATATTTAACTTCCTTTATTCGAGTTGAATTTATAATTTAAATATATTATCATTCCTTTCTTGTTAAATTTTCTTTTCATTATTAATACTTCGGAAAATATTAATAATTTTAAATTCATGTTTTTTGTTTCGATCGTAGATTGAAAATTCAGTATCGTTTTACCCGTTCTAACAATTAAACAATGGGCTTACTAAAAATATTTTCTACAGATTTTTTATTTGATGATTCGATTTTGTTTTTGATCCATTTAAACATATTTTTGAGTGTAATTTTAATTCCTTGCCCTGGATCGAATCTTAACAACTTTGTCTCAGTATTTTTTTTTTTTATTTCTTTATGACATTTACAACTGTATTACATAAATACATCAAGTAAATTTGGACATAATTGATATAATGACATGAATACACTTGCTGAGTAACTACCCAATGATAGCACTCTAATGATATGACTACATTAGGAGATCACGGGGCCATCTTCTTTTCAGACGCCTCGGAGGGTTATCAGGAATTGAAGAGGAAGCAAGGTTAGAAACGAGAGGGTTGGGATGATTCTGAAGTTTATTATGGAAGGATAGGTATCTGGATTGGGCCAGATCTGAAACATAAGGAACATTAAGATCTTTATGGATAATTTTATTAGTGACAAAGTAAGGAGCATTGAGGATTTTACGAAGGATTTTGGATTGTAAGGATTGGATGCGAGAGGAATTCGATGGTTTAGTGGAGCCCCATAGCTCAACTCCGTAAGTTCAAATAGGTCTTATTATAGTCAAGTATATGAGTCTTTTGTAATTAATGGGAAGTTTAGAGCGTTTGTCTAGTAAGTGCTGAAGTAATCGGAAACGTCGAGCGGTTTCTTGTCGTTTCAGTCTAGTATGAGGATTCCAAGTTAGTCGTTTGTCCAGGTGGATTCCTAGGTATCGGATTTGCTCAACAGGGATAAGTGGAGTATTGTTAAAGGAAACTGTAGGACAGGAAGTCGTTGGTTTACGACTTGTCTCAGTATATGGCTGATACTCATTTTAGGGGCAAGTTTTAGTCTATTATAACTTTCACGTGATTAGTTAAGTCTAACTTAATTTTTCCCCACTGCTATACGATGAAGAAGTATTTTTTCATAATGAAATAATAAAAATTGAAATATTAAAGAATAGTGTGATTTTATAATTACTTAAACTACTTAAATGTAATTACCACGTATTGCCCGATTCTCAGTTTGTAAACAATTTTTTTTTCTTTCGAAACCTATGTAAAATGACAATGAAATTTATTTCGACTCCTAAAGAATAATTAAGGCATTTTGAATAATATGTTGTTGTTTTTTACTTTTGTTAACATTGAAGTATGTTTATGTATTTTCATATAATGTCCCATCACTTTGATGTCATTATCAAGCAAAAAACATAACATTACATATTAAAGCTTTAAAAATAGAGAGCAGTGGGGAAATATCTTCAGAGTGTAGTAGTAGCCATGGAGTTAAAGGGCAACCAACAGCGGATAGGTTGAGCACGTACCTTTATTGTTGTCATGACCACCGCGTATATTATCTCACTACCGTCTTTTATTCAGGGCTTAAGAGAATTTTAAATGGCCAATTTTCTTCGTAAAAACAAACATAAACGAAATATTAGTATCGTGGTAGTCACCCCATCCCCCCCACAAGAATAATGAGCACAAAGCATTCGCTAATATTCAAATACATCCGATGTACTTACGGTGAGAACGATGAGAACCGAAGTACCACAGGGATAAATTCGCGTTACCTTGTTGTGCATTATAGACATATAAATTAACCATAATATATCAATAGCAACAATATTTACATTAATTTTATAGATTTTTAAACAAACATCTGACAAGAATGTGGAAAGCTTATGTGTAGATATCGACACCGAGTTAATAATAAAAAATCTAGTGTGTCAAAACTTTCCTACCTATTTCAGAAAAATATTTATATCTCGACCAGTAATGTCATAAAAGACCCAAATCAAGTAAACAACGAAATATTATAAATTAGCTTGCTTTTGCGAAAACGTTTCCGACTACTCCAACACTTACTAGACAAACGCTCTAAACTTCCCCTTAATTACAAAAGACTCATATACTTGACTATAATAAGACCTATTTGGACTTACGGAGTTGAGCTATGGGGCTCCACTAAACCATCGAATTCCTCTCGCATCCAATCCTTACAATCCAAAATCCTTCGTAAAATCCTCAATGCTCCTTACTTTGTCACTAATAAAATAATCCATAAAGACCTCAATGTTCCATATGTTTCCGATTTGGCCAAATCCAGATACCTATCCTTCCATAATAAACTTCATAACCTCGGAATCCTCTTGTTTCTAACCTTGCTTCCTCTTCGATTCCTGATAACCCTCCGAGGCGTCTGAAAAGAAGATGGCCTCGTGATCTTCTCATGTAGACAAATTATTAGAGAGCTACCAGTGGGTAGTTTCTCAACAAGCGTGTTTCATGTAATAATATTTCTCTGTACAAATTTACTAGATGTATTCATACTAATACAGTTGTCAGAAAAATATTTATATCTCTACATATGTCCATAAAGAAACAAAAAAAAAAAATATATAATTAGATTTATTTTTCTGAAAAGATTTGAGTACTATTTATTTGATAAACTAAAGCAATGTAAACCGGCTTAAGGTAGGTCATATGAAAATTACAATACTCTCTAATATTGCTGATCAAAAAATTTTTATCATAGCCTAATTTTGTCAAACAATAATTTCTGTGAAAAGTTGAGGTAATAGTAAAGCTTGTGTGATGCGGGTAACAGATTTTCTCACTTTCTCTTAGTTATATTTTTTCTCTCATTAATCCCTTTCTGACACCAGGATATGTATCCGTAATCTTACGTTGGAAATTGAATAGCTGTAACTAATGGTCGTTAAGGGTTGTCAGAAACGAACGATTTTTATATAGTTTTGTAGGGAATTTTATTACCTTTCATTTTTATTTAATTACCAAAAAAGCTAAACATGGCTAAAAACATATTTCCGGATCCGATCGCAATACTTTCCTTAACTAGTATAGGTATAAGAAAATTTAAATGACAATTTTTAGAACATTATAGAAAAGTTTCATCAAAATCGTTACAGCAAAAAAGTTTCATCTACAGTATACAGAAAAACACGTTTTTCATTTATTGCTCAGCAGTCAATTTGTTTCACATCCATCAATAGTCAAAATCCTACAAAATCAAAAAAGAAGCAACAAAATCGGTTCACTAGTTCCCGAGAAAATCTTGCCACAGACATACTGACAGAGACTAGCCAATGGCTAAATATATAAATATAAATATAGCCAATGGCTAAATATATAAATATAAATATAGCCAATGACTAAAAATGTGTTTTTCGGACTCGGCTCTGAAACGTACAGATCCGTCGAAAACCGCATATCGGGAATTTGACCGGATCGCAATACTTTACTTACCTAGTATAGGTAGGAAAGTAAAAATGTAATAGTTTGATAAATATTATTATATTTTTTTTTATTATATTTGTTTATTTAGAAATATTACATTCTGTCACATCAAGGACATTTATAATAGTGTTCAGAGAAAGCACACTCACACTCTATTTACAATAAAAAAAAATAAATAATACAGAAACTTAATAATAGTAAATACAATAAAATAAAATAAAAATAAATACAATACAATAAAATAAAAATAAATACAAGAAAATAAAATAAATGTAATAAAATAAAATAAATGTAATAAAATAAAATAAATGTAATAAAATAAAATAAATGTGATAAAATAACATAAATGTGATAAAATAAAATAAATGTGATAAAATAAAATAAATGTGATAAAATAAAATAAATGTAATAAAATAAAATAAAAGTGATAAATATTAGTGCACAGATTACGATGCTAATGTAAACATCGATAAGATGATTCTGACACCACACACTCTTTCCTTCAGTATGAACGATATTGTTCAGGTACGCATATATTACCGCTTTTGCCTTGCTTTAGGGCTACTTGAAAACCCTTCAGTGCTCGAACCACGCCCTGATGATGGCCCATTGGTTTGGGTTGAAACGTCGGCACAAATAAAAATTTTTTATAATGACTGCTTCTGAATATTTATCACCCATATTATTAATTTCCGTATTTTGTTTAATTGTTTTTTAAATATTCCAAATAGGTATTTATTTTTATTTCTCTTTCAGAGTAATTATCTTTTCAATAAGTTCTTTCCCCTCTCCCAACAAAAAAAAAATAAATAAATAAAAAATAATAATAATAAATAATCCGCTACTGAATAAGGGTACTAATATGGAGATCTCCGAACAAGTGGTCCTTGCTTTCGGTTTGTGGCAATCTATGACGGCTGCCTTGAAGTTGTCACCGCGTTTAGAGGGGCCGATTAATTGTCCGGCGACTTGATTTCCATAAGAAGGCTTTTCACTCTGGCATTAATCCACGCCTTCCACGCGAGAAAGAGAGGACTTACTCACGATCGTAAATCGAATCCACAAGTTCAGAACTCTGGGAATAATGCCCTAACATACTCGACCATGAAGTTCCCCAGGATAGGTTCAAAAATAAAACAAGGTTTTGAATATAAATATATAAAAGATCTTACAATAGTCTTATCTAAAGAAATATTTTTTATATATTATGTATATATATATATATATTTTTTTTTAATTATCCCATTGTCCATTAAGGCCGCGAGGATGAGATGTGAAGAAAGCAGACGCCGCCGCGGAGCGGAGTAGAAAGGCAGCCCGTTAGCCGCTCTACTTTCTCTCCTCCGCCATTTTTCACTTTTACATCAGGGTCCCCCTCCCCCCCTACCGCTCCTTATACAGTTCGCACTGGCAGATTTATGAGGCAGTGGCTAAATTTATTACCCACTAATTATAGTAATTACTGAAAACTAGATGTGCATTTATTCACAGCTTATCATCATCATCATATCAGCAAACATTAATCGTGAACATTTTGTCTTTTTAAAGAAATTGGAGAAGTATTGAATAGTTCCAGAAATTGTTTTTCAATATCTCTGAAATTCGTTTTGGAATTTGAGAAATCCTAAAAATTATATTAGTTATTCGACATTAGTTAACAACTTTTTTTAATCAAAACTCAGCGTATATTCTATCGGTGAAATCCATCAATAGATTGAATCCGGTACCAATGGACTGATTATATGAACGAAATTTATAAAAATAAATAGATAGATAGGTAGATAGAAAGTAAACTTTATTCTGGGACAAGGTCCCTTATGAATAACAGATATGAACAAAAAAATTAAAACTACATCTGGCCAAAAATTACATAAATCAATATTAAAGAATATATACAGTATCTTCAGTGAATTTAAATTAAAACAAGTAAAAATAAAATAAAATTTTGAGAAAAAACGAAATAAAAAAAACAACATTATTTAAATGAAAATAAAAATAAAATAAAATAAGCATGGGTTGATTTTTAAAATTAAGACTCAATAAATTTTATCAACCATTCACCTCAGTCAAAATCTGTTTCACAATATTTATTTTATTGTATAACGTCATTTTGGGATGTGAGAAGGAATTGGTAAAGATCATATTTAAATGAGGACAAGGAAGAGGCATGACGGATTTCAGATGGCAAGGAATTCCAGAAGGCTGTGGATCGGGAAATAAAGGATTTGCCGTAATAAAGGATATATATATATAGTATATTTTGATGAATTGTGTACCTATTTCTACCATAAATATTGTTACAAAAATTGAACTTTGTTTATAACCTTGGGTATTATTTATATTTACCTCTATTAGGTTATTTTTTTTATATCTCAGGATAATAATCCCAATTAGTTTGCATTTTTCTTTCGCTCAGTTAACATGGAGTGGGGTGATAAAGAAAACCGAATAGCTGTAATCGCCTTACACATAGTTGGAAAATGTAGGTCAGAGATTTTCAACACTTCTAAACCTTTGGGTATCAGCCGTGTGTTCGTGTACCGCACTATAAATAGATATAATGAGACTCTAACAGATAGGGTCTGTGATAGACCTAGATCGGGCCGTCCCCGCACTGTGAGAACGGCAAATGCAATGAGAGGAGTGGATGGTCCAATCAGAAGAAATCCCATTCGAAAACAATAAATCATGTCTCTAGAAATGGAATCTCTGTCAGATGTCTCGCATAATAAGAACTGACCTTAGGATGGGACAAAGTAGAATGAAAGGACAAAGGCTAAGTGAGTCCAGGAAGTGATTGGAAAAGTTCAAAGAGGTCATCACCCTTCCTCAGTGATGGTGTGGTGAAGAGTTTGCTTTGATGGCACCACAAAGCTCCATTTCTGTGAAAAAAGAGTTATAAAACAGCCTCTTAAAACTATCAAGACGATATTTTGGAACCTTTCGTCAAGCCTTTAAATTATACTCTGTTTGCTGGAAGTCATTAAATTTTCCATCGGAACATTCAAAAAAGTCTTTGCCTCGGATTGGTCCTCGGGAAGCCCTAATCTCAACCCACTAGATTATCGGCCTCAGTCCGAACTGGAGAGGATGGCATGCCACAGAGCACACCCTAACTTGGAAAGCCTCAAACAATCTCTGGTCCGAGCAGTTGAGTGCTTTCCTCAAGAAGTGCTGCGCGCTGCTATTGATGACTGGCCTCGGAAATTAAATGTCTGTGTCAAGGCAAAAGGGTTTTTGAGTAATTTCTTTTTGGTTTTACTCTCTATAGATATACATTTTATTTTCTAATATAGTTATTGAAAAAAAATTAATTTTTCTGTTGAAATCTGTATATATTTCTTTTTAACAATATTTATGACAGGACTAGGTATATTTGGTTAGGTGTTGAAGTGAGTTGTGCTCTCAATAGTTTAAAACAAAAAATAGTAAAATAAAAAAAAATTAAAATTGTATTTATTGAATAATAAACATTCTATCATTTAGATGATAGTTATAAGGAGGTAAAACCACACAAACTCTCTCTCTCTCTCTCTCTCTCTCTATATATATATATATATATATATATATATATATATATATATATATATATATATATATATATATATATATATATTCATAAAAATAAATAGAAGAAAAACAATGACTAAATAATAATCCAAAAGGTATATACTGTAAATACAAATAAAATAACTTAAAGATAAATATTAAATAAATTATTTATACTAGGTTATAATTGGAAAAATATACCCACACAGCCTTGTGTTTCTGAATAAAAAAAAAAAAAATCTTGTAAGTAAGACATTTTAAATCTGGAGATCGGTAATGTTAGTCTATTTAATAAGGTATTAAGGACTCACAAATAATAGAGGAGGCCTAAAGAAATATTGGCCAATTTGGCGTGACCTCCACTTCCCAATATTTTAAAATTATATTATTTAGGCCACAAGGCCCAATATTTTGGTAGGCCACTTTTTTTCTTGATTTGGTAAACAAATTATCAATAAGCAAGCAACTGAATATTACCAAGATTTTAATTCCTCATTAAATTAATTAACTTAATGATAAAACTTCCCATTTCTGAGTATTATTGTAAAAGTTGTAGGTCACGATAAGATGAAGCGATTTACGAAGTTTCTGACGGAAGTTAATAATTTGATAAAATGGGGTCTTTAATGCCTGCTATATAGGAAAGGGGAGGTAACACAGTTGAGACAGGCTATAATCAAACAGCTGGTCAGCGAAAGGGAACAGATAAAAACAAAAGCAACCTGCTGTGAAATTTGAATTTTTTCTTTTATATTAGTTATCTTCTCTTTTATTTTTAATATTTATATTTTCGTAGCATAATAATATATTTTGGTTGGTGAGTTCAAATTTTTATTCATTTGATCACTTTTGCTGATCAGCTGTTTGATGACAGCTTTCTTCAGCTGTATTAACTCACCTTTATTTCAGTATATGTTTGAATGACATCGAAGTATGTGATCTTTTTTTTTCTGTCCTGGTGAAACGTTGACGAAACGTTGTGTTTTTACCTCCATTTTTAAGACACAAGGCTAGTTGGATGTTTCCCATTATTCCTTAACATCTTATTTTTTACTCTTGTTATTAAACTTATTACTAGGTTATTCAACCTCCTATATTTCAGAATACGTTCTTTCGCTTTACAATTATAGCAGTAGACGAAGATTTTTTCGATATTTGGAAATCGTAATGTTATTTATTATTTTATAATTATAATCTCTGTTTTAGGGGTGCCCATCTCCCCCAAGGTCGATGGCGCATTAACCTACCCTCCCCCTCCTCCCAAGATATTTTATTGCTCACTTTTTCTTAAAAACAGAGCAAGCTAAGGCAGAATTAGAAAAATCGTAGATTATATATAATCTGATTATCATCATATATAATTATATAATTATAATTTATTATTATTAAATTATATATAAATTATATAATTATGATCATATATAATTTGAGTAACGAGTAGTACGATTAAATGAACAGTTGTATAATTTGTAAAATGGGGGTTGGTCCGCCGTTAGACGGACAGGGGGTACTCCCTCTCTCCTCTAGTTTAACAATATTATTAATAAAATGACTTAGGAAGTCGAGGCCTTAATGCCGACACCAAGATAGTTATCTTTCCCTCGTTGCCTTGGTTACCTCACGGCAACATACCGCTTTAATAGCTCCAAGACTTTATTACAGGAAGGGGAGATGGAAATTCCGTTTAGAGAAATCTAAGGAGGGACAATCTACAAACACAAGAAATGTCAATTTAATGATTACTAATGAAGTTAACAGAATTATTCTTAAAGAAATAATTTCATTCATGTGAAGTCGTCGACATCAATTGTATTAATAATATTAAAGAAATTAACCGAATCATGGATGGTATGATATCTAAAATTGAATAAGTTTTACCTGTGTTTTACCGGGTAAAGTATTTTAAAGTTGTTTAAATTTAATTAATAAAATAGTTAGAACAAATAAATAGGTTTTGTTTATTTCATATAACGTAAATAATTCATAGCAACGAAAATCTTAAGGTGTGAATGTCTTCTAAATAAAGCGTTTGCAGACAAACCTTCATAGGAATATTTTTTCTTGTTTTGAGGTCCTTAATTCAAATTTGCAGTTGGGCCACTTAACCCTGAAACACCCTATATAGATAAAACTGGGTAAATTTTTTTTTTCAATTAAAGATTTTGCTCATGTTTTACTTTATCCTGGTACATTATTTTATCTTGATTGAATATTATCTTTTGTTTCAGGTGAGATTTGCTGCCATGGTTCAGGTACATACATATGCATTAAACTTTTAAGTGAGTAAATATTAACCAGTATTTATCTATTTTATTTATTCATATATTTGTATGTTGCATAAAGTTGTCTGAATTTCTGTTAAAAATTGTCTAAAGTACCCGGAGTCACTAGCGGATCCAGGATTTAATTTTGGGGGGGGGGCTTCAGCCCGAAAGATTTTTTTTTCATAAAAATAACGATAATTACTTCGGAAAAAAAGAAAGAAACTAACTACCTATATGAAATGGTGTTTAAGTGATTCCTAAAGCCCTTTTGAATGTAATTACACGAACAATAGTACTTTGAGAGATAATTTTTTAATGTTTTTTTCGATAAAACATGGTTATATTTTCCCATTTTGAGGGGAGAGGGGGGGCTTCAGCCCGAAAACCCTCCCCCGTAGATCCGCCCGTGCCCGGAGTGAAATTGTACCGGGAACCTTCTAACATCCCTATAAATCATTCAGTTATAAATTTTCTTATGCTTTAATTGAGTTATGCTTATTATATCAAGGACATACCTTTGCATTTTCGTTTATCCCATGAATTTCCGATTTGTTTCCAGCGTAAATTTTCAACAATAGCAACTGAAACTGAGGTTATATATAATAATTTATATTTGACAATTCGACATCAGGAGTCCCTCCTAGAACACACCCAGCCTCTGTTAAGTGGGTAATCTTAATTAAATAATTAATTACTGGAAAAAACCTAGCGATTGAGTGTGATCTCGGCTCAACCACCTCTCTGTACAACCGAAGGCTTTGAACTTGTTTACAATTCATGGGTTGCAGTACTATAATTTTTTTTTTGTACTTGTTATAACTCATTATTCTTTTCCTATTTTTACAACCTTTCACGCCATATTGTTTCTAAAGAATTTTTTTTTTATTCGTCCTAGTTTATAAAGGGCAAATAGGAAGGTAAACGGTGGACGTGAAGATATTGCGGGAGGGGGGGGGGTCGGAAGAGCTTTGTGCCTTTGTGAAGGAAGGTCGAATTGGACAGCCCACGACCTCACAAAGGATTTGGTCCTGTTGAATCCAACTGTGAGCATCTTTTGATCTTGCCTGATAGTACACGGTGGCCTTCATCCACCAAATACCTGGACAAATTAAATAACAACGAATGAGGTTATTTATATCAAAGTTTTCCAAATATTTATTTATTTCAATTCGCATTTTTGATTTTTGAATCTGAACGAAAATGTGGCTTCCGTTGTAAATTGAGTGATATTATTATGAAGAAATGTTGAGATAATTTGTTTTTTACTTCAGTGATTAAATAATTCTATCCTCAAAATATTTAACTTTTTTAAAAGAAGGAGCGGTCATAGGTAGTGGCAAAACTATTTTATTAAAAGCCAATTGAAAACAAGCTACTGATCTACAAGACAATACTGAAACCTATTTGGACTTACGGACTAGAACTGTGGGGATCAGTAAAATTTTCTAACATCAAGCGCATCCAATCCTTCCAGTCAAAAGTCCTTCGAACAATAGTCGATGCTCCTTTCTATGTAACCAACAAAACCCTACATCATGACCTCAACATCCCATTTGTCCTAGACCTTATCCCAGAAAAATTCTCCAAATTTCACCAGAACCTTACGTACCACCCAAATCCTCTTGCACAATCCCTATCAAGCACCTCCCATCCCTATAATCCTCCAAGAAGGTTGAAACGGCAGTGGCCTCGCGACCTTTTGTAGATTGTATAAATTGGAGTTCTGGCAATGGCCAGATTCTTCACTCAAGACATGAGTGTATGTGGCTAAAGTGCTCTCGACCAATCTCCGCTGGCTTTAGTACCAGTGACGCGGTTGGGAGAGTAGCGCAGGGTTCTCCTGGAGTTCCCTCGCCTGATTGTATATAGGTATGCATGTGTTTTTTTTTTTCTTAGTTTTAATTTTCTTATTTTTTAGGTTATTTTATTTTATTATCTATTGTATATACTTTTGATTATTATTTTGTTCTATTTATTTTATTTTTTTGTACATATAGTGTGAATATCATCCTACCTCACTATAACCAATGTCCAAGAGACAGATTGTTATAATACTCAATAAAGAAATAAAAGAAACAAAAATTAAAAGCCAACGTTACTTGACTTTGCAGGTCTTCTTCAGGGCTTGAACGGACAAGATACAAAAAAAATAGAGAATTGAGGATATCTTGTTCGTTCTAGCTCTGAAGAAGACCTGTAAAGTTGGGTTGAAACGTAGGCTTTTAATAAAATAGTTTTTCCACTATTAAGCCTATTTATGGCCGCCACCCCTGACCATCTTCTTCCTTTATAATGCAACGGTCAACTATTAAATATTCAATTTAACTTTTTTTCTCGGAAATTTATTACATGTACAAATATTAAAAGGACTATAAGTCGGAAGTTTCATCAAAGTCGTTACAGCTGTCGTTGCGCGCTACAGTCTATGAAAAAATATGATTTTCATCACGTAGGGAACGCACTATTTGTTTCAATGCTGTTTTATATTCATGTTATTATAGGTTTCATATTAATTAATTAATTATTTATTAATAAACTAGCTTTACCCGGCCACTCGCTGCTGTGGCTTAGTCTGGCAAAATGGACCTACATAAGGAGAATCATATAACTTGTTCAAATGATAATTTCAATTACCGTAATAATTAATTAGTAATAAAATTTTCGATTAATAAATTAAAAAAAAAAAAAATGCTTGCCTACCTTCAGTAGTGAGAAAGCAAACGGAAACCCCTGATTTTGTTCGTGTTTATAGGAGGAGCCATTATTAAGTTATCGCTCTGTTTGTAGTTTCCGAAATAAAATTAAGGTCCCACCCCACCCTTGACGAACATTTGAGTAAAAAAAAAAAATTATTTTTCGATTCCAGTGTAAAATTGGTATTTGACGGTTAATCGAGGTGCGAATTACAAATCTCAACTTTGTTTTTCCTTAAAAAAATTATTTGACCCACTTTATAATAGTTTTATTTCGGAGATAATGCTTATCTATTTGGATGACATATTTTTTATTTTGTCGACAAATCAGGAATCTTTAAATAAATGTGGGTATTATCAGTAAAAAATTCTGTACTTTTTTAGTTATCGTAAAATAAAATATTGAATTCATCGTAACATTTTTCAGCTTGTTTTCAGGAAAGTATGTTATAGACATAAATTAAAAGGGTTTCAATAGGAATACTTTAGACAAGTTTCGTTAAAATCTGTAAAGCCGTTTGGGCGCTACAGTTTATAGCGACACATTTTTTTGCGGCTTTGAACAGAAAAACATTTACATTTTTATTTTTTTTACATACATAAAATTATCGTAAGACAGAAGTACTATGCCTAGAACCTGATGTAGAAACCTTCCCAGGAGTGTACGGAACAACTTCCCAAAGTTTCATGGCGATCGGAGGAATGGTTTAGTAAAGCATAAACGACAAGCAGGCAGACAGACAGACATACATTCATTTTTATATACATAGGTTAATATTATTGGTTATCAAAACCCTGCAAAATAAAAAAAATAAGCAGAAATATCTTTTAATTGGTTCCCTTATGTTGAGATGGTTGCGAATGTGTTTTTCGGACTCAAGCGACCCAGGAACGTATAGATCCGTTGAAAACCGCACATCGCTAATTTGACTCGATCGCAATACTTTCCTTACCTGTTAGCGGAATCGAACAGTTTCAATGATAATTAATGGTGTTATTATAACCTTTTAATTACAATTTCATTTACTATAATGGAAGGTGGAATCAATTATATTTCAATTAGCCATTGAGGATCGCCATATTGTGTCGAAGGGGATGACGCCACTGAGGGACAAGTGGCGAAGTGATCTGAAGCGGACAGGATGTGACAGGGCGATACAGTTGGCAGCGGCACCTCTTCCGGTTAGCGGGTCCCCTTTATTGAAATTATAATGTCCCCCCTCCGTCCCCCTCCCCCGGTCTAGTCGGGCATTTCCATTTTATTTAACCAGTTTGAAATGCTTTACGACTTCCAATTACGAATCGATTGAAATCATTTCCATTTGCTGTTTTATATTCATCCTATTATAAAATTGTAGGTATAATATTAATTTATTGTAGTGTAAATAATTAATAGCCCATTTGTGATTTTTGAAAAATATTCAGTTACTGACTCTGTTGATTTTTTAATAAATATAAAAGCTTTGAGTATATTTTTTGCTAGTATGCAATGTTCAGAAGTTATTGCAGAAAATAGAAACGACTATTTTTGGCGCTCAAAAGGTTTCCTTTGCTGTTAGAATAGAAAAGGAAATAATTATATTCTTAGACGAAGTTCCTTTAGAATAACAACAAAGTACAAAATTAAAGTATTATATCTGGCCTAAGTAAAAACAAACATAAAAAGTAAAAATAAAAAGTAAATAAAATATTAATTAAACATACTTTGTACAAAACAAAAAAAAAATCTATATACAGAACACTTGAAACCATATCAAGACACTTATGTACAATGGTAAAACATAAGTATACACTTAAAAAAATAAATAAAAAATACATTACATTCTTCTTAGCAATAAACTCTGTGTTTCTGCATAAAAAAAAGAAGACGAATTACGTATTTAATTGATGAATTATATGTAAATATATCATTATGTGAATCATTTTGAATAATATGTAAATTTACATAAAAGGTAGCTGTATCTGACTGTATCTGAAGGGGGTATCTGACTGTTTTTGGGATAGAAATTTGAGTAGGAACGTTTTAAATGTAGGTAGGGAGGAAGAATGCCGAATTTCGATAGGAAGGGAATTCCAGAAATTAACAGAGCGAGCAATGAAGGAGTTTTGGAACGAGGCAAATCTGTGAGAAGGAATATTAAGGTCGAAAGGTCGAGATCTTGTAGGTTACAAGAAATGTTTCTTACATTTTCACCTCAATTAATTGGACGCAATTTTTTACATCAGCGGTTTTTGGATTTACATTCAAAGTTAATTTAACTTATAATAGAAATCACATTTATATTTTTTTCCTTAAAAAAAGTCATCGAAATCGGACCATTATTAGCAAAGATAAAGCTTATTTTAATTTGTAAACTTGAATGAATGAAAACGTGTTTATTAAACTTTTTAAAAAATTACTCAAAACAAAATAATATATATATATATATATATATATATATATACAAGCAACAACTCATAGACAATGGATAATTCCGTCTGTCGAGGTCTGTTAATAAATATTCACATTTATAGCTAAAATAAATCAGCAATAATATATCTACAGTATTATTATGTTTTATACATTCATTCTAGCAATTTTCTTTTTCACTGTCTCATTTGTTTAAATAGTTTTCAAAAAAACAAACATTAATACATCACAAATCCAATAAATAAGAAATTTTTTTTTTTTTGTCTATAAAAAAGTATTTGCGCCTGTCAACTTATTATTGACAATCAGCAAATGTGATGGCGATACATGAGATAATGACATGACAGGCATGGGGAAGGAAAGTACTCAGCAGTACCTCTTCCCTAACTTGTTCCAATTACTTAGGTTGTCTAAGGAAGGAGATCTCTCATCCAACGCCTTTTTAGTCTCCTGCTCATGTTCTGAGGTATGTCAGCTGTGGCCATGTCTCTTATAAGTCTGTTATTATGTCCGTTTAAATTTGTGTAAAATCGTTGATAAAGGGTCGTTATATGTTGGTCAACTGTTGGAAAGTGGAGGTCAGTATGTAGAGTTTTGTTAGTCACGTACCAAGGTGCTTTTGTTATGAGTCGTAATAATTTTGATTGGAACGTTTGAAGTTTTTGTAGGTGGGTCTTTTTAGCGATGCCGTATATTTGTGATGAGTATGTCCATATGGGCTTAAGTAAGTATGTATATGTGTTCATTTTCTGTTTTATTTTTAGTTTTGAAGATTTGGCAAAAAGAGAAAGAAATTTAAATTCAATAATAATAATAATTGTTAAATACAAATAACAATAAAACAAACGAATTGCTTAAGGCTTTTCAGTTAGAACCCTTTTTCTAGATGAGAAGGAATTCCTTCTACTGCATAGTCCCTATGTATTTTAAGGGAATTATAAGGAGTTTAAGGGTTTTTTTAAAATTGTTACGTGTTGAGTCTAACACACAACAAAAATTGTTGACTAACGAGTCTAGTTAAGGAGGCTAACTAGTTGTGTCAGTCCAGTTATTTAGTAGGCATCAGAGTAGTAGAAAAAGAAAAAAACATGAATAAAGTTTTATGTTAATTTTCTTTTCCTTGGTCGATTATAATTACCGAGAAAATAAGAATCGATTTCTCTATTCTATGTTGAGTTACATAATTTTATTTTCTTATTATTTTTTTTCATTTATTCAATAAAATCTATATACTTCGCGAATTATTCGCATGGTCCAATTATTTTTTATAATTTCAAGTTCCAAAATTATTGGCCCTTTAGAATTATGTCCTGGTATTTGAAAGACTTGAGGTTTTGTTTTTGGAATACGAAATTAAACAATTAAAAAAAATTAATTCCTTTAATTAAAAGAGAACATATTGTTTAAGAAACCCTATTATTATTTAGTAATCCTTGTCAGTTTCAAAAAGATTTTGGACCATTAATTTGTACCGTTAATCTTCTTATATTTTACGGAAAGGAAAAAAAAACGAGTAAGATTTATTTAATGAATTAGTTTGTATTGTAAAAGTAATTGAATCCGGTATCCACTGACTCAGCTGCTTCTCATGCTGACGATGTTCTCATCAGCCTTTTGTTGAGAATGCATCTTTCCAATTGGCGTGTGGTCAATTATTTTAATTTAGCTTTTATTATATTATTTTATATTTTAAAAAAATAAGAATAAAATAATCTATTTTAGTCCATGATAGATACCCTTTTTTAACAAATTATTAACATTCGCCTGAAACTTCCTAAATAGCTTCATCTCATCGCAACCGACAAATATTTTATTTACAAAAACTTTTGAAATTGGGGCGTTTTCAATCTAGAGATCGGCAGGCTTTGTCCATTTAATTAGGTACTAAAAACTCGTTAATATCCATTTGTTTTCTGATGGGATCGTAAGATAATTCGATCACGAAATCGAGAAAAAATGTGGCCTACAAAAATAATGGGCCGTTTGGGATATATAACCTCGTTATTTTGATATGCTGAGGCTGTATGTTATGCTAAACGGTTCAATATGTAGTGTGTGGAATCTGAAGAGCTTCCTTGGGCACACCCAGCCTCTAGTGGATACTTCATTTTTTTATTATATATTAATTAATTTATTAATGGGGAAAACCAGGCAGTTGGGATTGATCCTTAAGTATTGAACCCAAGACTCTTTATGGATTGTAATATTGCAGGTTTTACAAATTATACAACTGTTCATATAATCGTATTACTCGTTACTCAAATTGTATAACTTTAATTTACATGTATTCTGTAGTTAAGGTTGTATTATTATTTGTCAAAATAAAATAAACTGAACGAATCCACAGTTCGGATACTTACATGCCAGACTAAGGTACATATTCTGTAAACTCTACTATTATTCTAAGAGGGAATTTCATTTGGATAATTTTTTAATTTCATTAAGCTTTCAATCAATTAAAAACGATTCATATATATGAAAAATAGGTCTTATTATTTGGACTTACGGAATTGAGCTTTGGGGCTCCACTAAACCATCGAATTTCTCTCGTATTCAATCCTTACAATCCAAAATCCTTCGTAAAATCCTCAACGCTCCTTACTGTGTCACAAATAAAATCATCCATAAAGACCTTAATGTTCTATATGTTTCCGATTTGGCCCAATCCAGATACCTATCCTTCCATAACAAACTGCAGAACCATCCGAATCCTCTCGTTTCAAACGTTGCTTCCTCCTCGATCCCTGATAACCCTCCGAGGCGTCTGAAAAGAAGATGGCCTCGGGACCTTCTAATATAGAACTTTAATTTGAGTTCTACCAATGGGTAGTTTCTCTTCATGTTGTACATGTCATGTTACCAATGCCACATTTACTTGTTGTATGTTCCATGTAATACAGTTGTAAATTTCATTAAAATAAAAAAAAATCATTACAATTCTATATGATAGATCGCGCCTTATTGCCAATTTATATCCCCACATATATGATTACAGCAAGGCTCGAAATCGATTGTGTACCAAATATAAGCTCCTGTCATGATCAAATACCATGAATTTCCATTGGATTCAGAATTTCACGGGGGGTTAAAGAAGCGTATTCTCCACTTTTGTTTTTCTTTCTAAACTAAATAAAGTCGATACAAATGTTTTGCTAGTCTTCAATACTGGAACGGTGGTAGGTCTGTAACTATTATTTGCGTGTATTCTGTAATTCAGATTGTATAAAATAAAGATTTTGTCTGTAAATTGAATAGAATCAACCCGTTTCATGACATCTTTCCGTTGCATACATTACAGACACCAAAACCATTTTAAAAAAATATTTTGTCTGTCTGTATGTCCGCATTTGTCAGGGGTAAGCTCATGAATGGATAATGGTAGACTTTTGAAATTTTAACATTATATTTAGGTTTGCTTGACTTAAAATATAGATTTTAAATGAAAACAAAATATTGAGTAGAACCAAAGTTATGAATCCTTGAGCAATTTGTCTAGAGATCCCGGTTAGGCAGTTACTTACTTCGATACAACCTCCTCTATCCCGAGCCACATTTAAAATTTGTACTATTTAACTGATTGAAAAAATCATCGCAACTCAACAGGAAAAATCCCAAATCGCTTATCGTTGTCGCTTAAAACACACTCATTTTCCTACTATGTCCGATCTTCCCGTTTAAGATGTCATTCAATTCAATTTCCCGAGCCTAAAAAATGTTGTCATATACATTTTCAGTATTAAATAAACGGATTAGCCGGGAATCGGAAAAAAATTCACCCCGAAAAAGGTTTCGCAAATTTTAACTATACGCCCGCCAACGACGGGTTCATCAGCTAGTTTATTAAATAATAAACTAAAATAACGATCATCACTAAAAACTTTGTTCTATAATAGAGTGGTAAAAGAGCAAAGATAAAAATTAAAAATAGACGTGTGACCAGCTTTTCTGGCCTTGTTTAAACCTCAATTAAATTAAATGTAAACGTATTTCGGAGTTTCCACTTCAATGAATGCATTTAAATGGACGGTACCTAAGCACTGTTATTTCGGAATCTAGAACTGAAAGGAGTGACATTTAGCCATTGTGTACTTTCCAGAGGAAATTTCAGCTGCTACTCAGCGACAATTAGCGAGGGCATCTGTTGGCCAATCCGTGCTCGGCAATGTTGCCCGCCGATCTTGACATCCTTCCGGAAATGTCTTCGCGATGAAGCAACTGTCGCTAGCACCTGTAACTAACTGCTTTCATAATGTTCTCTTTAAAATGGAGTTGTTAGCAAACGTTTGTGTATTAAACTATTTAATTAAAAATACAAATATGGCAATATGTTGAGCACTACTAATTGATAACCAAAAGTTAAAAAGTGTTGCCCAATAGCGAGACCGAGACAAGCCTTGGTCTTGCAAACTCAGTCTTGGGCACGGTCTTGGTCTTGCGCAAGTGTATCGCAACAGTCTTGCAGTTACTTATTGGCTTTTGGTATAGATTTACTGTAATTTTTTAGATAGGAGAAACCTAACTAACTAAGCCCGAATGAAATTTTTTTTTTTAAATTTATTTATTTAGACATATAATATTCTGTCACAGGGACAATAATTATATTGATTAATGAACACATTCACACTATATACAAAAAAATAAAATAAAATTAACAAAAGTAAAAAAATAACTAAATAATAATAAATAAAAACTATATACAATAAAAAAATAAAATAACCTAAATATAAGTAAATTAAAAACATAAAAACACAGCCATACCCATATACAATATATACAATCAGGCGGGGAACCCAAATCCCTGCGCTACTCTCTCAACCGCCTCACCGGTGCTAAAGCCGATGGAGTATGAGCGAGAGCGCTTTAGCCACATACACTTATGTCTTGAGTGGAGTATCTGGCCATTGCCAGTACTCCAAAATAAATACTATAAAATATCTCTGGGCCACTGCCGCTTCAAACTTCGAGGAGGGTTGTAGGGATGAGTGGAACTAGGATAGGGATTGGGCTAGGGGATTTGGATGATTGATAAGGTTCTGATGGAATTTTGAAAATTTTCAGGGATAAGGTCAAGGACAAATGGGATATTAAGGTCATGGTGTAGGGTTTTGTTGGTTACATAGAACGGAACATCGACTATTGTTCGGAGAACTTTGATTGAAAGGATTGGATGCGTTTGATGTTAGAGAATTTTGCTGTCCCCTAAAGTTCAAGTCCGTAGGTCCTAATAGGTTTCAGGATTGTCTTGTAGATCAGTAATTTGTTGTCAATTGAAAGTTGAGATTTTCTGGTCAGTAGTCTGTATAATTGGCCGTATCGTCGGTTAAGTTCTTGTCTTTTAAGTCTTGTATGTGGGGTCCACGTTAATCTTCAGTTTAAGATAAAGCCAAGATACAATGAAAAATTAGAGGAGTTAAATGCAAAAGTATATTGATTTTACAATTATTAACATATAGTAACTAAGATTGTCAAGTATTAGTAACTATTTTGCCGTAATTTTTATTTAAAAAATCGATTTTTTTTACCAGTCCTGGTCTCGGTCTTGCCACAGTTAGGCGGCCTTGGTCATGGTCTTGCAAAGTGCAACACCAAGACCAATTTTGGACATCACTAATAAAGTTAACATGTTAAAAATTATTGATAATTCTAATAATAATAATAAGACTTAGCTAACCCGAAAGTTCAATGCCGATACCATTCTAATTTTCAACTTGCGCCATGAATCCCCTAAAGCAGTCCCCCACCCACTCGGAGACCCGAACGGGGGACAGTTTACTTTCGGATAATGACAATTTTGCCTAATAAAGATCCATGGCAGAATATTTTTTGAACTTAGGATATGTGAGTAAGGCGTTCCTACGCCACATACTCCCAAGTTTGGAGGACCACTATCATTGTTGCTCAGCGAGTCCATCGGCTCTAGCCGGGAGGAACTTTTCTAATTAGAAAAATTGTAGTCCATGTATATTTTAAGTGTATTATTATAAACTTTAAAGACCTATTGCACGTTTTCCTCCAGATTTGAATGTTTCTCGAAATCAAAACTTCATCGGACAGGTTCCTTCCAAAAATTCCAAATCCCGTATAAATTTTCTCTTCCTAAAAAAAAAAAAAAAAAAAAGAAAAATAAACAATTATTGTCTTGATATTTTATGGTTTTTCTTTTCCTTTTACGTTACTTAAAAATTATACATCAAATTTTTTTTTTAATTTTTTAAAAATTATTATAATGGTTTATTGATAAATATTACAATCTGTCTCAATAAAGGACATTTGCAATAGAGTTCTGAGAGCACATTCACACCATATTTACAAATTTAAAAAGATATAAATAAATAAAAAAAAAAATAAGCTAACTTCAAATAATATAAGGCTACAAAAGAACAAAATAAAATATCATAGTGAGAAAAAAAAAAATGAAAATAAACATCTTAGACGCAGGCATACCTATTACACTATTTACAGTCGGCCATAGGAACTTCGAACCATACTTATCCCCCCACACGTGGAGGGAAAGCAAGGCTTTAGGAGATCCCTGCGCTTCTTCCTCAACCCCTTCACTGGCATTGAAAGAGATTGAGTAGCGCCCTACAACCACGCACACTCATGACTTGAGTGGAGAATCTTGCCATTGCCAGAACTCCAGTATATACATATACATCAAAATATAATAAAGATTAACACCATTTCTAGTATCCGAATTATCCGAAATGAAATTAGTAAATACAATTATTTGCTATAGACACTATTTACTATAAATATTTGTTTTTTGCCTTAAATGATTATAATAATTCATTAGGTGACTAAACCATTTATATCTATTCCTCCTCAATAGCTAAGGGTAGTTTGTAGATTGTAAAAACGTTTTTCAAATCATAATAATTTATTAAGGAAGGATAATCCTTTATGGTCCGGGGTGGCGGTCATAAATAGACTAAATAGTGGCAAAACTATTTTATTAAAAGCCAATGTTTCGACCCGAATTTATAGGTCTTCTTCAGAGAACTGAAGTTCTAGTTGTAAGAAGTTTCCAGTTCTATGTGAAACTCCTTGCTGAACACACATCCCTGAAGAATACCTGCAAAGTCAGGTCGAAACGTTGGCTTTTAATAAAATAGTTTTACCACTATTTAGTCTATTTATGACCACCACCACAGACCATCTCCTTCCTTAATAATACAACGGTCAACTATTAAGTATCCCAAATAGTCATTCATATACAAAATTTCAAAGAAAATGAAAACTTTGGTCATTAACAGTTTAAAGTTTTTTAATCAATGAAATGGGCTAGGTATTTAAGCTATGTTCCATTACAAACATCTTGTCATTCATAAACATTCTTTTTCGTTAAAGGCTAAGGAGATTTCTAATTTATTTGCTCATGTTATCGTTGGTTCATTTATTCCCATAAATCCTAGCTGTACACTCTCTATATAGTAGCCGAGCCTGTTCCACAAGACACTTATTCTCCAACACCGTTGCTCAATACTCCCATGATCGGCGCTCCCGAGATGCCTTCAGGGTCGTCCTCTGTGAACTGATGAATGAGCGGGTCTGTTTTCCTCCTGTTGGGCGAAAACCCGATCTCTCTGCCGCAGCCTTGAGCTGCCTTGCGCAAGTGAAACCATCTTCTGCTTCTTTTTCCTTTATATTTTGTAACTGGTGTTTTGGATTATAATATACGACTTATAGTTTTCTTAAAACTGTATTTCTTTACTCACAATCACTTCGCGTTTTTTCTTTTAAAAAATCTGGTGCGCCCATCCTACAGATTTCATTTACCACTCTACTGGATCATTTCATGTCAATTTAACACTAAGTCTAAGATCTCACCACCTCAGATTTTCTCGAAATTTGACAGAATCGTACTTTACAGTAAAAACTGTCTGCCAAGTAAGGTCAGTATACAGGGTGGCCGACCTGGAAAAGTGGGAAAGTCAGGGAATTTTTAAAACAGGGAGAATTCAGGGAGGAGTTAGCAAATTTTTTTTAGCACTACTATGTTTTTACTTTCACTTACCTATAAATGAAATATATAGTAAAGGAAACTATAGTGATCGTGAAAATTTTCGAATCTCAGTTTTCAACGGAAATACACGTTTTGAGGTCCCCTGAGTCCAAAAAATACTCTCGCAAATTGGTCTTGTGTGTGTGTGTGCTTTAACAGTCTAGCTCAAAAATAAAAAGTCGTACAAAACTGAAATTGCATATTTAAAGTTTCTATAAGCTTGGGATGTTACAGCAACTTTTTCATCATAATCGGCTTACCGGAAGTGCCACTTTATATAATGGACTATACACATTTCTACAATTTTCTCGAAAACGGCTCTAACGATTTTGATTAAAATAATTACATCAGTGTGAAATTAAGCTGTTTTTAATAAAATGTAGTTTTTATTCTGATCGATGTTCTCTACCAGAGCTTAAATGGCTAATTTTCAATGTTAGCTTCCCCTAAAGTACCTTCAATTTTTTTTAAATTGTGTATTTTTAATTAAATGATTAATTCAGAACTAACGAATGTGGCGGTTGAGTGATATCGGCCCAATTAAAGTACCTTTAATTTTTTTTATATGAAACAATTTACCATTTCACATTAATCTGTAATATAAAAAATACTTAAATATAAAATATGAAAGAATTTGATTATTAACTAAAGGAGTATAAATATTAAAATTTGTATATGTAAGGGTACTTATACAAATAAAAATACCCACAATGAAATATAAATAAATATAGTGTGTACAGTTTTTACTTTGACTTCCCCTTTGTCTGAAAATACTTATTTCTGATCATAAGAGGGTGGTAAGTGAAAGTTGTGTGATGCATGCACCGTATCAGATTTTTTTTTAAAATTGGAAATAAATATACAGTATATATCGTTTATGGAGGAAACTTGACTTTGAAGGGGCAAACTTCATTAAATATAAACGTTATAAACGACCACGATGGTTATATTCATTCACCTTTGTCTGTCAATAACGGCACTGGTAAACAAACCTTATATTGATATCAAACAAGAGTAATGAATGAAATTCAAACAAAATATACTTAAAACAGTATTTTTTTCAAAAAGAAAAACATACCAATACTATTTACTATTTGTAATATAGACATCTGTATCAAGGTCTGGATGGCAAGCACTCATTCGTTCGTGGTGCTCCTTAAAAGAGCATTTCTTAACCAGAAATGTCACAGTTGGTGTCATATGGGTAATTATTGTGCTGTTTATAGTAATAAAAAAACTAAATTAGTAATGAGAAACTACATTAATATTAGAATCTCTGTAGCTCACTTTATTTTATAATTTTTTTTTTTTTTGATAAATCTATCTGTTTATTGAGTAATAATACATTTTGCCACACTTAAGGGCACTGAGTATTAAGGCTGAGAGAGGCACATTCATACCATATATACAATACATAAAAAAAATAATAATAATAATAATAATAATAAATAAGTAAATAAATAAAAAAATAAAAAATATAAAAATATATAAAAATCTATATAACAAAGGCAAAAACTATAATAAACTAGGAAATGTAACTAAGAGTTAAAATTAAATGAAATACAGAAATTCGTAGCAAAATTAAATAAATTATAAGTAACAGAAATAAATAGAAAAACATTCATACTTAAATACAATATTTACAATTAGGTAAGAGATCTCCGAGTCCTTTCCCCCACGTGTGAAGGACAAAGCGAGACTCTAAGAGATCCCAGCGCTTCTCTCTCAACCGCATCGCCGGCATTACCAGTCTATTTTATAATAGAGAAAATTAGAGCTTTACATAAGAAGCATCAACTTTTACTTTCCTTTCATGTATAATAAATAAATTTATTTATAAATTAAACATTTTTAATATTTATGTCACATGTTGACATAAATAGTTGACATACTATTCAGAGAAAATTATCATTAAATAGGGAAATGTCAGGGAATTTTACTTCAACTATTTGATAGCCACCCTGGTATAGCTTCATCGCCGTTTTCATTGATTAAAAAATATCTACATCAAAAGGTTTAATTTTCTTCATATGAGAATACAATCTATGGGAGAAGACGTTTTCGGAAATTCAGTAATTCCTCAGCATTGATATCCTCGAATTTTGTTCATCTGTGAATATTAAAATGCGAAACAGTTCCGCATTTGCAGATTGCATATTTGATAATTTCTAATTAATTCTCTATGATTTATTGGTATAATTTCATATTGCCCTCTGCTATTTCCCCTATTAACAGATTTTTCTTATATCAGTTGTAGACTACAAAATATCGCCTTTAGTACAAATAGAATATAAAATTGATATTGTTTTTATAAGAGCTATTACACTGACAGTAGATATATATACTTAATCGCCATGTTTTCACTCGTCAAAATCAGTAGGAACTAAAATCGTAGAAAATTTTTGTTTGTTCGCAGTTAACGAGACCAATAGGAACCTGAGGAAGCTCAAATATAAAGTTTCAGTGACATAAGTCAACTCATTTCTAAATTAGACAACTGTAAATAAACCATAAATTTGATTAAAAAAAAAGAAAAAATATGAGAACTTTTTTTCAAAATCGTACTTGAAATTTCAATTTTCTCTGAAAGGACATTTAAAAAAAATTTCTATATACAGGAATTTTATGAACATTTTTCCGTTTATGAAATAGGATTGTATTGTCCAAACTTCGAAACTGTGAGACACAAATAGTTTGTGTATAAAATAAATAAAATTACAATTATAAAAATATAATCAATACAGCTCGTTGAAAAGTTTTTAAATTTAAACAATAGTTTTACGAACGCTTGTAATCGCAAGGATAGAGGGACCACCCAGCGGTAAACAAACCCAATCGGGGGCAGATATCGATTGTTGGCTAACGCGATGGAGATAAAGTAATCGATTAGCGGAGGCAGAGACGGGAATCGTGTTCACGAAACTGCTCAAGGCTCGCTGACTCAGCTGTTCCCGGGACCTCTGATTGATGTTGCCTACTCCACCAGCCTCACCTGTCTCCAATATCCTTTAAATTTGAAAGCCTTTTGATTAGGGGGGGCTGTGGAAATTTGTGAAGTTGTTTAAAAATAAATAATCAACGAGAACCTTTTTTTTAATTCTGGTTTATAAATTTTGTTTCACTATGATGGTTGGATCCGAGATCTGATGATCACACTATGAATGGAATTCCGATAATGACCGAGTATCGACTACGTGCTCACAGTATAACCTCCGTTTATTTAGAACTAGGGATGGGATATCGAAAGCTCAATATCCAAATTACCATCAACAAAAATAGCGACCTATAACTATCGACACAGGCGGATCAACGGGGGGGAGGCTTTCGGGCTGAAGTCCCCCCAAAATGGTAAAATGTAACCATGCTTTACAAAAAAAAATATAAAAACTATCTCTTAAAGTATTCTTGTTCGTGTAATTACATTTAATAGAGAACTATTCAAGGAACCACTTAAACACCATTTCATATAGGTAATTAATTTCTATATTTTTTTTCAAATTAATTATCGTTATATGTATATGAAAAAAAATCTTTCGGGCTGAAGCCCCCCCAAAAATTAAATCCTGGATCCGCTAGTGACTACCGATACCAATATCGGGCTTAAAATATCGAGACCATCCAGATATTTTCTTTAATAAGAAGAAACTAGTTGGCTCGTGCAAATAATTCGCAGAAAATTTTGTTTAGTTTCAGAAATAGCAATATGGAAATAAGTAGTTCCTATATATAATGTAAGGAATGAATTAATATTTTTTCCTTGGTCGATTACAATATTCCATTAAACATAATACACCAAAATATTTGTACGAATTTCTTTGCTAGGACCTATTTTTAAACACTGACTGGAAAGATAATAAAAGTAATAAAGAAGAAATAAAATGCACCGATCATGGGATTTTTTTTAATTATTAAAAAAAATAAAATGTAAGAACAACCAAATGTCTTTAAGAAGTAATAAAATTAATATAAAAGCCAGGAAAAAAAGTATAGTAGACTATTCTACTCCTAGATGCAATATCTTTTAACAGGAAGACATTATTAAGTATACCAAAACTAATGGACTGTATCTTTGTTATTAATTGTTCAATTTTTACAAGTTTTTTTTTGTTTTGTAGGTAATTTAGTAATTAATTTAATAATCAACAATCGAGAAAAAAATACATACTTTTTGAGTTATTCGCAAATATAGTTTCTTGTCCTCTATTACTATTTTCCCAGAAATTTCGGAGGGATGGGACTATTTTTCTTATGTGAAGGAGAAGAATATCTTCAAAATGAGTTGTCAATAATTGGATTTGATGAAGAATTGACGAAGTTATGGCGTACCGACAAAAAAACAGCTTTTAGAAAAAATATATAGGATATTTTAAAATGTTCATAATATTTTCACCAATATTCTAAACATTTTCGTTAAAACTGTAATTTTGAAATATCAATGTAAATATTGATTGTCAAGCACATAGGCACATGTATATTTTGAATGTTCATAGGCAATATTGCCAAAAAAAAATTTCTATTTAAAGTAGAGCAGTAAGCGTAAATTGTGTGTTGGGAGCACCAGAATTTTTTTAGATGTATTATCTATTATTTTTGGAGATGGGGAGGGGGTAGCTTAGTGAGTAGGACACCGACTACCAAAGCCAAAGGTCCCGGGTTCAAATCCGGCCCATGGTAGGTAATTGTTTATTTTGTTACATCAGCTATGGATCGATCCTGAGATCGGGATACCCTGCTGGGCACTCTATAAAGTGTGTATTAGTAATTTTTTAATTTATTTTTTATTGAGTTTTATATTTTTTATTCACACTATATGTACAAAAAATATAAAATAAAATAATCTAAAAATAAGAAAATTAAAACTAAACAAAAAACACATGCATATCTATATAAACTATAGTAATTAATTAACTAAGGGAGACACCTGAAAGTTGAGCGTGATCTAGGCCAAATCACCTCCTTACACAACCGTTGACCAAGAAACAGTACTTACTGACATTGTGTATTGTTTCATAGGGTTTCAACTTCAGTGAAAAAGTTGTTGAAAATAGTTTATCACTGATTAATCTATTTTTTTAATAATATAAATACAACAAATATAAAACTAGTAGTTGCATATAATATAACATATTATTTTTTATATATTTAGGCGAAAGGAATTTTTAAGTTCCCTCTGAGAGAAAAAATTAAATTTAACTGATTAAAAAGGAAATTAAAAAAAAAAAAATGGTGGAAACTCTATACTCAACCCAAGACCTTTCACGAGATGTGATGACGAATGATATAAGTTCATTTACTAACGGTCAGATCGATTCAAGCGGAAAAGTTAACCTTCCTGTAAGATTAAAAACACATGAAAGATTAAATAAAATTATAAGCAAATATTTACCCAAATAGTTGAGTTTCAAACCAGAAATAAATATAGATAGAAAGTAAACTGAATATAAATATGTAAAGTAAATTGAGAAATAACAACACGTAGTTTATTATGAGGTTACATCCATCGATGAATTAAGGAACTGCCTGATGGATTTTCAATGCCCATCAATACGTGTTTAGTAGCTTGGCCTATGTTAAGGGGTTAAATTCCCAAACCAGCCTAATACATTCTTAATTTTTTTTTTTTAGTTTACAATTATTAATCATATCTAATTAAAGTGCTTTTGGAAAAAAAATATTTTAACTTGTGATAATCTAATACCAAAACTAAACTAAAAAAAAAAATGACATTGTCATTCATTGCTTTTGGATTTCTGCACATTGATTAGATTATAAATTTTATCTAAATAAACTATTTTGTGTATAAAAGATCCATAAATGAGTTACAGAATAGCGTGAAGTTATGATATGCTGATTTGATATTAGCAATCGAAGTCTATTGTCTTTATTTAATATCAAAAAAGAGAAAGTAAAATGCAATGTTGCCATTTAGGAGAGACAGTATAATTGAGTTGAATTGGCAACACTGCATTCGAATCGGTAGGCTTTTATTACCCTTCCCACAACTCACATCTCTTAAACCTAAATATTTAGATATTTATTCCTTTCTTAATTTTTATTTCTATCGATCAAACATTTTTATATATATAATAAAATTTGTTTAAGAATTAATTACATTAAACCAGACCAAAAAAAGAAAGAAAAAATTATATTTTATTTAAAATCATCAGAAATAAATTATTCCAACTAAATGATGATCAACATACAAAATAGCTTTCGGGGTAAAGCGAAACAAAAACATTTTTTTAAAAAATAAAATGAAATTAATAAATAATAAAATTAATTTGATCATGTTTTAATAGTACGAAAAATAAAAATTAGAGCGATTTGGGGCATATTGTACATCTGATAATATTATTTTGTACTTATTAATAGCGTTTAAAAAATTAAATTTAAAACAAAAACTGATTTTCAAATGACTCACAAAAATAAAAAAAATTGTATTCACGTCGAGTCCAAGTTCTGAGCTAAAGACAAATCTCTACAGTGTAATTTTTTATTATTTATATTAGACGGCGCCGTTTGAAGAAAGATTGTGATTTTAAGACATTTTTTAAAATATAGAGATTCAACTCCGAAACGTAAATATAAATCTATATGATATGGAAGATCTTATTTTGCTACCTACAAAGTAAAAAAAATGAAGCAGGTTAGTCCAGGGGGTAAAGTTCGAATCCAGTTAGTGGCAGGTATTTATTTATTCGGTCACATCAGCCGCGGATTGACTCTGTGTTCAAGAGACCCTCGTGGGATATACCCAGTCTCTTTAATGGGGGTACTTTTAATTAAATAATTAATTCAGAACTAACTAATCTGGCGGTTGAGTGATATCGGTCCAATTAAAGTACCTTTATTATTATTTTTCTTTTTTAATAATTAACCATTTCACATTGACTCTTATATAAAAAATAGTTCAATATAAAATATGAGATAATTTCATAATTAACGAAAGGAGAAATAAGAGATCGTAACGGAGAATAGTTGTCAATAGAGGGACCAAAAGAATACAAGCTTAATTAACATGAGGTTCATATAATATGGAGTCCGATAATATTATATACATATACATATGCGATTTTCGTAAATGCTATCGTTGATGTTATTTAATATTTAATTGCATATATCGGTACTTAAACTAATAAAAATACCCAGAATGAAATATAAATAAATATATCGGCACTCTTATTATATCAGTGGCACTCTTTTCGAAGAATATTTCGTGACACTATAACAAATAAATAATTGAAATGTACAGTCGTAACAGGAAATGGCTAGTGTCAAATAAAATAAATACAATACATTAGACGGTCATGAAATACATATGGTAATTAATTGTTTTAAATAATTTTTCGTACCGTCTATAATTTTAGTTTATTATTTTCAATAATGAACCATTGTAATCGAACAAAAAATTCAAAAGCTTAACCCCCTCTCAAAATTTGAGTAAAACCTCAGGATACGTAGAATTCGAAAAACGAATAAAAAAGTTTTTGTCCCTTCGCCGTCCGCACATTTTTTCCGAAACTATTTGTTCGTTTTTTTTCAAACTGAAATCAGAGGTCACCCGAGGATGATCCTCCTTCATTACTATCCGCCTTTTACTTTCAAAATGACGGCCGAATAATCTGGGTCGCTATAAACTGTAGTGCCTAAACGAATGTACCGAATTAAATGAAACTTGGCTAAAGTCTTCTTCTTGATACCCTTTAAATTTATCTATATAACATACTTCAACGAAAAGAAGCTGGAAAAAATTTACGATGGATGGTAAAATTAGATTCCGAATAACTCGAAAGGTATACACCTTTTTGTGGATATTGTGATGGTTTTTTAAAAGTTTACGAAATTCCCTTAAAAACAAATCGCTAAAATCAGACAATTAGGAGTAAAGATATGGTCTCTAGATATTTTTATGTTCTACTGCAAATCCTTTGTTTTGGCCTTTGATTTTTTAATTTGTTACTGAAGGTATGCTATATATTTTCTTTTTTTTTAATTTTTTTTTTTTAGCAAATTACTAATGATGACAAAAAAATGTTTCAGCAAATAATTGAAATTAACATTTTATTTCTTTTAATTTGTCACTAGAAAGGTAAGGTTACTTTAGATGTATAATTGTTGGAAAATAACAAACCATTATGAAATAATTTGCAGCGTTTTTACTTTCACTTCATTTTGACTGAAAATAGTTATTTCTGCTAAGAGGGTGGTAGGTGAAAGTTGTGTAATGCGCGCTCCGCACCAGATTTTTTATATAGGTTCGTTCAAGATGTTGGGGCCTGAAATGTATGCCAAGGCGCCCGATAGATCGCCATCGCGATTTAAACCCGCGCTACAACGCCAGAATATTGATGATAAATTACTCGATATCTGTGAGACTATCTTTAGATTAGCATATCCAGGTCCTTATATCAACGTTGTTGTTTATGGCTGGCAGTGATTGAATTCATCAATGGAAAACTATATATAATATTTGACTTCATCGAGTATTATCTTATCATAATACTGATATATATATATATAAGCTTTCTTTAACAATTTGCTAATACTCCTACGATTTAGCAGATTTTTTTTATTTTCATAGAGAACTATGGTGCTTGACGGCGGACCGACCCCCATTTTACAAATTATACAACTGTATATTTAATAGTACTGCTCGTCGCTCAAATTGTACAACTAATTTACTGTACTACAGTTACATGTAGTTCATATTTTATTACTTTTTATCAACATAATATAACGAAAACATAGTTGGACAAATTTTTAGTTTCTTTAAAAATCTATATTATATATCGCGCCTTATTTCCAATTTATATTATTATATAATTATAATCATTCTTATTACCGATTTGTATCCATAATATATATTCAACTCGTCCAGCAATAATTTGAGGCTTTTATTTTTCTAATATTTTCGTTGTTCGTCATATTGCACCTCCTTTTCTATTTCATAATAATTATAATTATATCAAATTACAATATAAATAATATTATATATAATATAATAATTAATACATTGTATTCAATGATAAATGTCTAGATAGAAATATAATTGCAGTTACCTAGATAAAATCAAACTACCACCTCCAGATGAATAAATACTATTTTCCTTACACTTTTTTAGCCTAAAACATTTTGTTTTAGGGGAGTACTATGTAACAGGAGCTCAACACATGTGTAATTAAATAGACAGCTGTGTAATTCGTGCTAATTACAGGACTAATATGACAGCTTCTGTAACCTCCTAATACTAAAAAAAATAAAATATGACACACACTAAAAACGTTTTTTATTAATAACAAGAGAAAACTAATCAAGCAAACTCGCAGCTAATACCTACTACATCAAATTTGCTAGGTGCGCTGCAGCGCAGATGCAAGTAGCATAAAATGTTAAAATAAATTAATTTTTAAATATATAGTACCCCCATACCAAACTGAAACGACTTAAAACTGCCCGACGTTTTCGACTACTGCAGCACTTACTAGACAAACGCTCTAAGCTCACAATCAATTACAAACGATTCATATATATGATAATAATAAGACCTATTTGGGCTTACCGAATTGAGCTTTGGGGCTCCGCTAAGTCATCGAATTCCTCTCGTATCCAATCCTTACAATCCAAAATCCTTCGTAAAATCCTCAACGCTCCTTACTTTGTCACAAATATAATCATCCATAAAGACCTTAATGTTCCATATGTTTCCGATTTGGCCCAATCCAGATATCTATCCTTCCATAACAAACTGCAGAACCATCCGAATCCTCTCGTTTCAAACCTTACTTCCTCCTCGATCCCTGATAATCCTCCGAGGCGTCTGAAAAGAAGATGGCCTCGGGACCTTCTAATATAGAACTTTAATTTGAGTTCTACCAATGGCTAGTTTCTCTTCATGCTGTACATGTCATGTTACGAATGTCACATTTACTTATTGTATTTTCCATGAAATACAGTTGTAAATCTCAATAAAATAAAATAAAAATAAAATATATATAGTATTATTTACAATGATTACGTTGATTTTTACAATGAATAATTTGAATGATTATGTTAATTATCACTTGTAAATTCCCTCTCCTAATCAGAATGGAAAGTTTGCGCCTATGCCCTTACAATCAATCCGTACAATATTATTACAGTAAGGCTCGAAATCGGTTTTGTACCAAATATAAGCTCCTGTCATGCTCAAATACCATGAATGGGGTACCGTTGTATTCAGAATTTCACGGGGGTTAGCGAATCGTATTCTCCACTTTTGTTTTTCTTTCTAAAATAAATAAAGTCGATACAAACATTTTGCTAGGCTTCAATACCTGAACAGTGGTAGGTCTGTAGATCGATACGGGACAAATTGGATCTAGAAGATTTTGATGCGTACAGCAAGACCCGGATAGTTCCTCCGGAACTATCGGATCCTGCGTTTTTAAGCCCAAAAACGTACTATTTTCGAGATAACGCAAGGCATAGGGTTCGCATCCACACAACCTTACATTAATTGTAGTACTGTCATTGAATACATGTCTCATTTCGTCGACTTGAGGTCTCTATGATCGAGAGAGGAGGAGTTTATATTATTTATCGATGGTGTTTTTGATCGGCAAGCCATATCATCGTCAATTTTTCACCAAATCTCAAGATTGAGCCACCAATTTCGAAGGCTTCCTTCTCCTTCAGGCGGACAAAATAGTCCAATCACCCCGAAAATTCAGGCAAACAAGTTATAAAAGAAAACAAACTTTATTTGCGAATAACTAAAAAATTACACACTTTTCCCTTAGGTTATGCCCGTGATTATATAAAAGATTACTAAATTCCCTACAAAAGGAAAAAAAAAATCATTGAAATCGGACAATTTTTAGCAAAGATACAGCTTACTGAAATTTGTAAACATGTTGGTTCCAAACAAAAATGAAGATTTAAATTAATTTTTGTTTTCTTTGTCGATTATATTTATCGATAAAGTAACATTTGATGTCTTAATCTTTTGATACGTTGCATTATTTTATTTTCTTATTTATCTGGCATTTGATAACAATATGCTGTGCGAATGTGTCGCACGGGCCTACTAGTATGATATTAATATTTTATAAGTGGCATTAATAAGATAAATTTTAGCGACGAAAAAATATGTTACTTTTTTTTAATGTGTTGTAATGATTTGTTTTTATAAAGCCCATTTCATAATCTTGTAATTTAAAACACGACAGATTGGCATGTTATATTCCAGCGCTTGCCGTACTAAAAGCAGTCAACCTGTTGCTGGTTGATTAACACATCTGTGAGGTGATGGGGTGGTGAAGGATTGGGTGGACGGAGGAGGAAAAATATGAGTCACCTTCCTCACACATGCCTCTCTCATATCCCTCCTCCAGAAGTCGGTCCAGACCTTACGAACTCCTCTAGGCCATACCAATGAACTTATCGAAAGGTCATGAACAGAGTCTAGAGGAAATTTTAGGTTATACTAACTATTGTAATACGCTTAACTCTAAATAGTTCGGTAATCATTTACAAGTGGTACTCCTTCGGTCATCTTGATTGATGTTTAGCGAATCTTGAATCTCCTTGCTTAGTACGGGAAATAAGATAACGTGGATAATGTAACGTCGAAATCATAAATGAATTAGTTACACCTTGTAGAGATTAAAGAACTCACCACACTACTCATATAATTTTTTTTAATTTTATTTTTTTATCGATACCTCGCCATTTCTGTCATACAGGGAATTGTTTTAGAGGCACCGAACCTATTCTGACCAAATTAAGAAGGCAGAGATCCAATTCGTGGGTAAATAAATTTTAACCCGCCCAGGCGGGATTCGAACAGTCATCGTTAGTCTGGAGAACGTTAAAGTTGACGCTTTAACACGCTTTACCATCACGACCTTACACTACATGCAATTGGTGGAATGGAAGCGTGCTTCGGATGGAGGCTGGCCCAGAGCCGAGCAAACCCGCAATTAGGGGCAGGATCTTGGAGGGTAACCGCTCATTATCGATAGTTAGCATGGCAGTCAGCTATCGAGTCGTATCCAAGCTGTTCGATATATTCGGATCAGGATCTCTATTATTTATTGAAAACATGTTTCTAGGCTTATTTATTTCTTCTTATGTAATATGCCGTGTGAAAAACGATATGTAAAATATCACTTCGTTACTAGGACGTTGAAAATCTGCTGGAATAAAGTATATATTTAGATAAGTTCTCTTATGCTTTGTTTCTTATTCTAAAGTTGTTGAATCGTAGTCTGTTTTTGATAGAATGTTTCCAATAGTGTTGCCCAAATTCGAGACCGAGACGAGTCTTGGTCTTACAAATTCAGTCTTGGTCATGGTCTTGCTCTTGCGCAAAAGTCTCGTAACAGTCTTGCAGTTGCTTATTAGCTTATTGCTATAGAGATATTACTATGATTTTTTAGATAAAAGAAACCTAAGTAAGCCTGAATGAAAAATTAGAGGAGTTAAATGTAAAAGTATATTGCTTATACCAATTATTAATGTATATTAACTAAAATTGTCGAGTATTAGTAACTATTTTGCCTTAATTTTTATTTAAAAAATCGATTTTTATTACCAGTCCTGGTCTTGGTCTTGCAACAGTTAGGCGGCCTGGGTCTTTGTCTTGCAAAGTACTAAAAATTAGTATTTAGTAGAAATTTTGAATATTTTATCACTTCGCCAATTGTATTTTTGTCTAGCATCGAAATAGAAAAAAAAAAAGGAAACATAATTACATATTATATCCATAGTTAGCTAAAAATATATCTTTTTTCCAAAGAAGTACACGGCAACTACTGATGTAATTAATATCAATGCTAACGTAACAAAAGCATTACATAAATAATAAATAAAATAAATTAGTGCCACGTTTAATAAAATGGATCATAAGGATTGGATATGATAAGAATTTAGTGGTTTGGTAGAGCCCCAAATCTCAACTCCCTAAGTTTTATATAGGCGTTATTATAGACATGTAAACGAATTTAAAACTTGTATGCTGCAATTTTGTGGTCGATGGATCCGTTTAATGTAACCTCGTGTTATTTTTCAATTTAATTTACAAATATTTATATTCAGTTCAATTTATACAGTTAAAATTATTTTTTATTTCTCATTTAGTATAAGTTATTTAAAGAACTTAAGTTAATAAAAGTTAAAAAAATTACCATAAACCTAAGACTTTATTATTAGAAAAAAGTTCTATAAAAGTTTCAGCACTTGCTTTATATAATTATGTTCAACAATTTTTTTTTGTCTATAAAAATGTATTTGCGCCTGTCAACTTATTGTTAACAATCAGCAAATGTGATGGCGATACATGATATAATGACATGACAGGCATGGGGAAGGAAAGTACTCAGCAGTACCTCTTCCCTAACTTGTTACAATTACTTAGGTTGTCTAAGGAAGGAGATCCCTCATCCAACGCCTTTTTAGTCTCCTCCTCATGTTCTGAGGTATGTCAGCTGTGGCCATGTCTCTTATAGGTCTGTTATTATGTCCATTTAAATTTGTGTAAAATCGTTGATGAAGGGTCGTTATATGTTGGTCAACTGTTGGAAAGTGGAGGTCAGTATGTAGAGTTTGTTAGTCACGTACCAAGGTGCTTTTGTTATGAGTAATAATTTTAATTGGAACGTTTGAAGTTTTTGTAGGTGGGTCTTTTTAGCGATGCCGTATATTTGTGATGAGTATGTCCATATGGGCTTAAGTAAGTATGTACAATTTATTCAGTTTCTGTTTTGGTTTTAGTTTTGAAAATTTAGAAAAAAAAAAAAGAGAGTAAAGTAGTTTGAGTCGTTTGTTAAGTGTCTTACGTTTCATTTTAACATGCGGATCCCATGTCATTCTTCTATCAAATGTGAGTCGAAGGTAAAGTATTTTGTTGTTCAAGAATTTAAATTTTATTTTAAATTGAAAAATTTAGTAAATAATTATTTCTTTTCATATATAATTATGTTTCACGTATTTTATAACCTTCCAGAATTTCAATCATCTGATGTAATCCATCAGGTTGCCATGCACAGATTGGTGTCCTATATCCAATCGATTGATAGATTCCATTTATCGAATCAGCGCTCGGTTTACGATCTCGCCCATATCGATATTTTCCGATCTAGTCCAATAAAGTCACTCCGAGGCCGTGGTATAATTTATGTTCTGCCGCTCATTATAATCTATTATTTACAATCTATACAATATAAACTATAAATAAATTATTTTAAGCCTATAATGGGGACTGGATGGGGGGGAGGGGAGGGGGAGCTATTGCCGCCATTCCAGAGCGAGGCGATCAAAAGCCCCGCGCTATGAATAGCTTTCTAAATCCGTTTACTAGGGCCATGTCTCTCGCTATAAATAACCTCTCGTGTTTTTTAGGGGAATTCCAACAGTTTCAAACGGGATTTATTTAGTTTAAAAAATAATAAAAAATATAGTAGACTCTCGATAATTCGATATCTAAGCGACTCCAAGAAAAATACAAATCATCAAGACTTTCAGTAATTGAAATGCAGCGTACATAGCCCTTTTACCTTAAGATGCTCTTGAGAAATAAAAGGAAATTAAAAAAAAATGTATATATATTTCATTATGATGGGTGATAAATATTCAGGACGCAGTCTTTTTAAAAAAAAAAAATTATTTTTGCCAACGTTTCAACCCAAACATGTGGGTCATGTTCAGGGCTGAAAAAGTTTTTTTTTTTTTTTAATTACAATGAGAGATATAATAGTATACGACCGCTAATTATAAATAATAAACTATAGTGATTGATGGCACATGAATCTTCACTAATATTGTAATACACAACTGTGACGAATATGGTAGGGTTTTCGAAAACAAAGGTGTGGTTTTATCAAAAACTATTTAAAAAAACGAATCTATCAACACAAATATAGCATCTCCACACGAAACCCGTTTGCCTCAAAACTAGCGGAACACGCCATAACCCTAAACCACACATTTGATTTCGAAAACTCTACCATACTCGCCGCAGTTCCCAATCACCAAAAACGACTACTATCGGAATCTATATTCATTAATTTGGAAAAAATAATCCGGTAAAACATAAAGTAGACAAAGAAAAGATCTGCAATACATATTCAAATATTTTCCGCCTCCTGAAACAATAGCCTATGTAATTCTTAATATAACACAAACTTATATTATGATAAATATTGTATAATATGTTTTCCTAAGTATCATCTGCATGCATTGAAATTGTCTTTATTATAAAAATTATTCACCTAACCCTTGTATATTTGCTATCAAACTAAGCTATATTTATATTAATTGGCACCTTTTGCTTATGTTCATTTTAATACTAGTCAATAGTCACATTTCTGTAACCATATGAAATAACTCAAATATTGTACACCTCTGAAATATTTGTCAACAAATTATGTATATTCTACAAACAACATATGTTACCCTCCCTTCCCCTCTAACCTTGTTTACTTACCTTTTGCTATCTGAAAAAGGACAAGTGGGAAATCCCCCCCTCCCCTGACCTTTTTACTTACCTGCCAAATGTGTCAGTACTTGTAACACCCTCAGTGCTCAAACCATGGTTAGTAAGAGAAAATATCACAAATTTATAAAAATAGATTATATACATTATTTTTTGTTTGTATAACTATTTTAATATGTGCATTACAATATTAGTTAAGATTCATGTGGCATCAATCACGATAGTTTATTATTTATAATTAGCGGTCGTATACTATTATATCTCTGATTGTAATTTAAAAAAACAAAAACATTTTCAGCCCTAAAGAAGACCCACATGTTTGGGTTGAAACGTTGGCAAAAATAAAAAAAAAATTTGTTAAGACTGAATATTTATCACCCATGATATGTAGAACAGTCGACTAAATTCCTTCAAAAATATTTCATTATGCATTTATATATCGTATTTTGTATAGCAAATAAGTTCCTGGGGTGTAGGAGGAAAACAAATTGAAATGTTTGAATTATTAAGAGGAAGAAAAAAAAAATTCAAATTATTATGAGTTTTTGAATATATTTTTGAAAGTATTTATGAGCATATATAAATTTTATATATAAATAGCCTCTTAAATATTAAAAATATTACTAAGAAAATATCGAATTATGAAGAGGAGAAGTGGTCTAGTTCGATTATTTCTCTCCTTCTCTTATTACGAAAAGGACTTACATTTATCGAGCTATGAAAATACAGTATTTTTTCAGAAGTTAACAGTTTAAGTGTTCTAATTTTCGATAAATTCGAATTATCGAGAGTCGACTGTTTATTATGATTTTTATATAACAAATCGACACAAACCACTTGCCAAGTTCGGTGCGGTCGTTCCCAAAGCATAAATATATCATTCTATGCTTTATTTATAATTGGAGACCGGTTCGATGTTAGCTTAAGAGCAATAAAATATCTTAGGAGTGGAAAGATTGAGGGAGTAGGTTCTTGCGCCATTTACTTTGAGGGTTGGATGGTCACCCCTCATTAAATATATGAACAATTTATAAAATATATAAGAAAATAGTTTCCTAGTGAATTGTTGAATTTCAAAACAAAAATAAATATAGATAAAACAATGCCGACCTGGAAGGGTGCTTGACATTGACACTTGTTAGAAATTAAAAAAATAACACAAAACGTATTTTTTTATTTTTTATTGATGAACTGTATTACAAGTAAAAATACATTCAGTAAATGTAAACAAAAGAATATAATAGCATGAAATCACTTGATGAGAAACTACCCACTGGTAGCACTCTAAAAATGTATTTACAAAAGGAGATCTCGAGGCCATCTTCTTTTCAGACGCCTCGGAGTCAGGGATCGTTAAGAAAGCAAGGTTTGAAACGAGAGGGTTAGGATGGTTCTGAAGTTTGTTATGGAAGGATAGGTATCTGGATTGGACCATGTCAGAAACGTAAGGAACATTAAGGTCGTTATGGATGATTTTGTTTGTAACAAAGTAAGGAGCTGTGAGGATTTTACGAAGGATTTTGAATTGTAAGGACTGGATGCGAGAGGAATTCGATGGTTTAGTGGAGCCCCATAGCTCAACTCCGTAAGTCCAAATAGGTCTTATTATAGTCAAGTATATGAGTCTTTTGTAATTAATGGGAAGTTTAGAGCGTTTGTCTAGTAAGTGCTGAAGTAATCGGAAACGTCGAGCGGTTTCTTGTCGTTTCAGTCTAGTATGAGGATTCCAAGTTAGTCGTTTGTCCAGGTGGAGTCCTAGGTATCGGATTTGTTCAACAGGGATAAGTAGGGTATTAATAAAGGATACTGTAGGACAAGAGGACATAGGTTTACGACGAAGGGTAAAGGTGATTTGATGGGATTTATTGGAATTTATTTTGATTCTTCAAGGTTTGTGATTTGTGATTGAAAGGTTTCGGATACAATTGTCGTTATTAACTGATAGGACACATGTATCATCGGCATACGTAGTAATAGCAGACTTAGGATGGGTTGGGATATCACCTGTATAAAACGTATTAAAATAACTAATTTTAGTCTATTAATAAAGCAACTGTATTACATATATGTTAAATGATATTAAATTCAAGTATTACGTAATGTAAAACAACCAAGAAATAAATTTAATATTTTAGGAGGGAGGGAGAGATGTCATGACTCGGGAGCGCCGAATATCTAAGACAGGCACCGAGATGTAAAGTAAACTGAATATAAATAAGAGATTGCCTATTGTTTTTATCCATTTTTTTTCCATATATATATATATATATATATATATATATATATATATATATATATATATATATATATATATCTTTTCCTATCTTATTCTCCGTGTTTTTTTTTATAGTTTACAATACCATTGCGTATTCTATAACATATATAAATAATTTATCTTCTTTAAATCAGTTTTTCTTCTTTTTTTTCTGGTGTGAACCCGTTGCTCATCTTCTGTCATTAATATATGGATATATTTTGTATGCTTTAGCTTTTTGGTTTTTAACGTCAGTCAATCTTTTTTATTTACTTAATTTTGATATCTTTTCTTTTCTGATGATTTTGCTTTTTCTTTCTATACATTTAATTCTTTTTTTTATTTTTATTTTTTAATTTCATCATTTTTCCAGTAAAATTATAAATATAGTTTAGTTTATAAATATAGAGACGATTCTATTTTATTTTTTAGTAATTTACATACTACTATTAAAGTTGTTGTATACATTGTTTGAATCTTTATTAAGTTAGTTGGTGGCCAGATATGTATTTTTCTTTTGTAACTGTTTATTATTGTTATTCTGAGGAGACATCATCCCAGAATAAAGTTTATTTTCTATCTATCTATCTAAATATGTAAAGTTCTTCGTCGTAAACCAACGACTTCCTGTCCTACAGTTTCCTTTAACAATACTCCACTTATCCCTGTTGAGCAAATCCGATACCTAGGACTCCACCTGGACAAACGACTAACTTGGAATCCTCATACTAGACTGAAACGACAAGAAACCGCTCGACGTTTCCGATTACTTCAGCATTTACTAGACAAACGCTCTAAACTTACCATTAACTACAAAAGACTCATATACTTGACTATAATAAGACCTATTTGGACTTACGGAGATGAGCTATGGGGCTCCACTAAACCATCGAATTCCTCTCGCATCCAATCCTTACAATCCAAAATCCTTCGTAAAATCCTCAATGCTGCTTACTTTATCACTAATAAAATTATCCATAAATATCTTAATGTTCCTTATGTTTCAGATCTGGCCCAATCCAGATACCTATCCTTCCATAATAAACTTCAGAATCATGCCAACCCTCTCGTTTCTAACCTTACTTCCTCTTCAATTCCTGATCCGTCAATTCCGAGGCGTCTGAAAAGAAGATGGCCCCGTGATCTCCTAATGTAATCATATCATTAGAGTGCTACCATTGGGTAGTTACTCAGCAAGTGTATTCATGTCATTATATCCAAATTTACTTGATGTATTTATGTAATACAGTTGTAAATGTCATAAAGAATTAAAAAAAAAAAAATGTAAAGTTAATTGAGAGATAGCAACATTGTCTAGCGGATCCTAAAAGCCGACGGAAACACCGAGCCACCGGTGATTCAATCGATAAATAAAGGAACAAACTAAATTCTATTTATGTATCCATCGATAGGTTTAGGAACTCGCCGATGACTAGCGACGATGCTGTGGACCACACTGCCTGGGAGCAAGGCCTACATCGATTTCTTCCAGCTGCTCCTAGAATTACGTCGCTTCCTCCTACGCTGAGCCAGCGACATGCACGTTGTCTCCCACGCTGCTGCAGTCGATTAGCTGTTGTTAGTAAACTTGAGAATATACGCTCGTTTACTTACTAAAATCCGAGAGAGCTGTTAACCCTATTCTGTAGTTATATAGTAATGATTAGTTATATTTCATTTATAGTTATTATTGGTCTACAACTAAGTTTTACTTTCACTTGTCCACGAGCAGTTCTACGGGGGGGAGAGAAGCTTTCGGGCTAAAGCACCCTCCTCCAAATTGTAAAATATAACCATGTTTTATAGTAAAAAAAGTATTACTGTTCGTGTAATTACATTTAAAAGGACTTTAGGAATCACTTAAACACCATTTCATATAGGTAGTTGGTTTCTTTTTTTCCATAGTAATTATCGTCATTTTTATGGGAAAAAAAAGCTTTCGGGCTGAAGCACCTCCCCTAAAATTAAATCCTGGATCCACTATTGCACTTACTTATATATGTAGTATATGTAACGGTAAGTATTGTGAACGTGAAAATTTTTGAATCTGAGTTTTGAACGGATATACACGTTTTGATGTTCCCTTCATAACCAATAACCAATTCCCGCAGAATGATCTGTGTCTGTGTGTGTGTTAACAGTCTAGCTCAAAAACGAAAAGACATACGAAAGTGAAATTGCATTTTTAAGGTTTTTGTATGCTAGGGATGTTCATATAATGGACTAAACACATTTTTACAATTACCTCGAAAAAGGCTCCAACGATTTTGATTAAATTCGTCATATCAGTGTAAAATTAAGCAGTATTAAATACAATGTGGTTATTATTCTGAATGATGTTCTCTAACAGGGCTTAAATGGCTAATTTTCAATATTAGCTTCATTTAGAGTATCTTTAATGTTTTTTTATTTGAAACAATTGACCATTTCACATTAATCTCTAATATAAAAGATAGAATAAATAAAATATGAAAATATTTTATAATTAACTAAAGGAGATTGAGGAACCAAAGGAATACAAGCGCACCCAAACACGCTTCCATAAGTAACTTAAAATTAATATAATACGGACTCCGATAATATTATATAAATATACATATGTATTTTTCATAAATGCTATTGTTGGTATTATTTAATATTTAATTGTATAGATTAGAGAGATATAAATATTAAAGTTTGTATATATGAGGGTACTAATACAAATAAAAATACCCACAATGAAATATAAACAAATATAGTCTATAATTTTTGTCTAAAAATACTTATTTTTGCAAAGAAGAGGTGAGTGAATGTTGTGTGACGTGCGGGCTGCACCCGATTTTTTTTTAAACGGAACTGTATTTGTCCGCTTCTCTTTAAATAGTTTTAACAATGACAAACTCTACTTTCGTTTAAAGTAAATGTTGTCAAGTTTGCTATGGAACAATGCTTGATTACTTAAATCAAATATTTTTTATTTTATCACTTTCTATTCAACCAAAAACATGACGCTTAAAAAAACACGAATATTAAATTTCCTACTTTTCTACTAGAAATTGGCCAGTTGCTTACATGAACTTTTTTGTAGCTCTTAAAGTCTACTATCACTCTTTTAAAAATTGCCCTCTACTTGCCGGAAATCCTATATTTAGAATTTCGTCAATTTATTGGGCATGTAAGGCTAAATATCTCCAATTGCATTGACGTCAATCAAACTGGTTCGATGTCAAATATTTTTCTTTTTTTATTGGAGCTCTTTCAATATTATTGAAAGATTGTCAATATTATTGCACGTGTACGAGATTATTTTAAGCAATATCAATTCATTTAGACGGATCTAGGACCTTGAGGGGCCTGGGTACGATATTTCTGGGTACGAAGTACGATATTTCTGGGTCCTCTTGATTAGAACATGGGGAATGTGTGTGTGTGTGTGTGTGTGTGTTTGTGTGAGGAGGGGGAGAGCTCTTCTAACTGGTTCAAAATTGCTTCTTCTTTTTTCAGTTCATTTTTACACAACATTTTTTAAAACTATTTTTAAGTATTAAAAATCAAGAACAAAAAAAGAAACTAGCTTGAAACAAGAAAAAGATTACAATATATAGTTTAATTAAATATATTTCATTATTGATATAGCGATATAATAAATATCAGACGTATTCGTAATATGGCTTGTTATATATTTTTTATTTATCGATGTTTTACGACATCCCTGTTTCTAGACTTGCCTCAATATGTTTATTATTAATCTTGCATCAAGTTTTAACAATGATAATACAACACATTTTCCATACGACATGGAATTCCATCTGCCAGAAATGTTATATAATATATTAATGGAACTAGATAATTAACTGTAATAATAAATTTAAAAGACATTATATAAAAATTTAATAATAATTGCCTAGAAAATAATTAATATATCTGCCAAAAGTAAATATTTACACTCAACTTATATTTTTATATACACCTTATATATAAGTGTGAACTTCACTTATATTTTTATATTCCAGCTAAATTAGTTTTGTTCTGACTGAAGAAAACTATTGGTCTCCTTAACTCTGAACAAACAAAAAGCTGAACTTTTCCTCTGAATTTTTTGTTCCATCCATTTTACGAATGAAAAGACACCATATGAAATATAAAACGCTACTAAAAGAATGTATATAAAATTTTACCATTTACATTCTATATTAGACCTTAATGGTCCATATGTTTCCGATTTGGATTGGATTGGCCCAATCCAGATATCTATCCTTCCATAACAAACTGCAGAACCATCCGAATCCTCTCGTTTCAAACCTTGCTTCCTTCTCGATCTCTGATAATCCTCCGAGGCGTCTGAAAAGAAGATGGCCTCGGGACCTTCTAATATAGAACTTTAATTTGAGTTCTACCAATGGGTAGTTTCTCTTCATGTTGTACATTTCATGTTTCCAATGTCACATTTACTTATTGTATTTTCCATGTAATACAGTTGTAAATCTCAATAAAATAAAATTAAAAAAATATATATATTTAATAGTTGACCGTTGCATTATAAAGGAAGGAGATGGTTCGGGTTGGCGGTTCTAAGTGAAACTCCTTGCTGAACACACCTCTATGAAGAAGACCTGCAAAGTAGGGTCGAAACGTTGGCTTTTAATAAGATAGTTTTTCCACTATTTAGCCTATTTATTACCGCCACCCCGGACCATCTCCTTCCTTGAGAAATTATTGTATTTCCAATAACGGTTTCTTCTGGAGATTTTATTCTCATAAAATCTTGAAATATAGATATTGTTTATCCAATGAAAACGGTGAGGAAGCTATACTTACCTTACTTGGCAGTTGTTTTTTATTTTTTTAATACAGTTATAAGTTCCATGAATAAAATAAATTTCTTAATAAAGTAGGAGTATTTAATTCTTTGTTTATTTATGTATTTATTCCTGACTCGCTATTATATTTTTCTTAAAGTTATCTTTCATAGCGGAGCAGAGGTTTGTTGAATAAAGATCCCTGAGAGGTACATCATGTTGAGATAGAGACGAGAGAGGCAGGGGAAAGCCTTCGCCATGACAAATGATGTTCTCCTCTGATGCTATAGATAGCGCTAGTTTTCAACCCGGCTCGTGGATTGGCCAACTCAACAATAGTTGCTGACTTGTGCAACGTTGCTCCCAGTCATGGCTGTTAGGTTGAGGGGACAATGTACTAAGAGTTTAAAAGTTAAATTGTTTTGTTAATATTAAATAATAAAAAATGTTAAGTCCAGTGCAGTTATATTTTAAATATTGTACCCTCATCAGCGAAACCTGTTTATTAATATAAATACAATAATATAATAATACGCGTATCACATATATTTTACTTACCATGCTTTCAACACCTCGCGCGGGCTCATTACCGCGTATGGGGAGCGTCCCACGGGTGGCGGATGTGGGGATGGTCGGTGGAAATTCCTTGGAAGTTCCTCCCGGCTAAGTCCGATGGACTCGCTGACCAACAATGAGAGGGGCCCTCCAGACTTGCTGGAGGGAGGGGACCTCCAGACTTGCTGGAGGTAGGGGCCCACCAGACTTGCTGGAGGGTGTGACGTAGGATTGAACGCCCTACTCACATATCTTTAGTTCACCAAACACCACAAAAAGTCATGGATCTCCCTAAGGTAAAACGCTCATTATCCGGAGGTAAACTAGTCCCCCGTTCGGGTCTCCGGGTGGGGACTGCTTTAGGGGATTCATGCCGCAAGTTGAAATATAGGGATTTAAATATTGGTACGTGGAACGTAAGGAGTTTAAACACAGCAGGGGGGCTAAAATCGGTCGCGAATGAGGTAAATGGGTACAATTTGGATGTCGTGGCTCTGCAAGAGGTTCGCTGGCCAGGGGAGGGCTCGATGAGGGAAGGAAAGTACACTATTTGGTACGGAGGAAGCGGGAATCATTGTTTAGGTACCGGGTTTCTAATTAGGAGTAGATTACTATCCGCTTTGAGAGACGTACAATTCTTTAGTGATAGAATTTCGGTAGCTACATTTCAGGGACGTTGGTTTAAAATCGCATTAATAAACATACATTGTCCGACCGAAGACAGTGACGATGAAGTCAAAAGTGAATTTTACGATAAACTCGAATGCGTTTATGATAAACTACCGCGAAACTACATGAAAATAATTGTAGGTGACGCGAACGCAAAGGTAGGAAGGGAAGAAGTTTATATTCAGACGATTGGTAAAGAAAGTTTGCACGAATATAGTAATGATAATGGGATCCGTCTGATAAACTTTGCCATCTCGAAAAACCTGGTAATTAAAAGTACGACGTTTAAACGTAAGGATATTCATAAATATACTTGGACATCGCCGGATTCGCAAACACGAAATCAAATCGATCATGTCTTGATACAACACAGCTGGCAAAGCAGTATAATCAATGTACGGTCTTATCGCGGAGCAGAATGTGGGTCGGATCATGAATTAGTAATCACGAAACTTCGACAAAAACTTAATATAAAAAAGAGAAAAGAAAACCGTTTCGATTTTGAGAATTTTAATTTGGAAAAATTAAAAAATCCATCAATCAGAAACCAATTCGAGATAGATGTTAAGAATAGGTTTGAAGCTTTAGAGCTTCCTGACGAGGACCACGAGGATATTGACAAGTTATGGGTAGAGATCAGGGATAATATTAAAGCGGTCGGTAACTCGTGTCTAGGAAAAAAGGAAAATAAGAATAACAAACCGTGGTTTGATGAAGATTGCTTAAACATGTGTGAAAAAAGGAAAGCCGCTAAATTAAAAGCTCTAAATAATCCTAGCGAAGACAATCTGGAATACTTCCGAATCTCAAAGAACGAAACGACAAAATTGCTCAAAAATAAAAAAAGGGAGTATCTTAAAAATAAAATAATTGAAATAGAAACTAATAGAATCGAAAATAACGTAAGAGACATGTACAAAGGTATAAACAGATCACGTAAATATGTAGGGCCCGTAACGTCTGGAATTAGGGATGATAATAACAATATTCTGACCGATCCGGTTGACATATTGAATAAGTTTAAAGAGCACTTTGACAATATTTTAAATACGGGAAATTATGATCTGTGTCCTCCTTCTGAGTTCCAGAGTGCTGAACCGTTGATAGAAGGACCAAGTAAAGAGGAAGTTGAAGTAGCTATCGGTAAATTAAAATCATATAAAGCAGCGGGAATCGATAATATTCCTACTGAACTAATTAAGGCATGCGGGGAAGCTGGAGTTTCTAAAATACATCGGTTGGTTGAAAAGATCTGGGTGAACGAGAAATTACCTGAAGAATGGAAAGAATCTATTCTTATTCCGATTCACAAAAAGGGTCCGAGGACGGATTGTAATAACTATCGAGGAATTTCACTCCTTCCGGTATGTTATAAAATATTCACTGTAATCTTAACCAGTCGAATCACGGAATACGCCGAGGAAATTATCGGAGACTACCAATGCAGATTTAGACGGAATCGTTCGACTATTGATCAAATATTTTCTTTACGGCAAATATTAGAGAAAAAATTGGAGTATAACGGTATTGTTCACCAGCTGTATATAGATTTTAAAAAGGCTTACGATTCTATTGACCGCCAGAAACTGTATAATATTCTAATCGAGCAGGGAATTCCAAAAAAACTAGTAAATCTAGTCAGGATGTGCTTGACGGAGACAGTCAATAAAGTTAGAATCGGTAATAATTTGTCCGAAAAATTTGAGGTTCGTTCGGGCTTAAAACAGGGGGATTCTCTTTCGCCTGTCCTGTTCAATTTGGCATTAGAACATGCCATTAGGGAGGTAATGCGTACCGAAAAAGGGTTGGATCTGGGTGGGACAACATCCGTGCTGGGCTATGCTGATGATCTGGTACTGTTAAGCGAAGACGTTGAAACTATAAAACTAAATACGACAACGTTAATGAAAGCCGGTAAAGAACTAGGACTCGAAATAAACGTGGATAAAACAAAATATATGGTTAGCTGCAAAAATGGCGATACTACTGGTGATATCGATATAGATGGTAATATGTTTGAACAGGTAGATAAATTTAGGTATTTAGGTTCTACGATAACTAGAAAAAACGAAATTGAAGAAGAGATTAAAGTTAGACTGAAGGCGGGGAATGCTTGTTATTTTTCTGTGACAAAACTACTCAGTTCGCGCCTCTTGTCCCGAAACTTAAAAATTAGAATCTATAAAACAATTATCTTGCCTACAGTTCTTTATGGATGCGAAACTTGGCCGCTTACATTAAGGGATGAGCAGCGTCTTAAGGTTTTTGAAAATAAAGTATTGCGTAGAATATTCGGACCGAAGAAGGATGAGTTAACCGGAGAGTTCAGACGGTTACACAACGCCGAATTGCGTGAGCTATATCCGGGTAATATAATTGAGGTAATTTCATCGCGGCGAATCAAATGGGCTTGTAAAGTTGTTGGTCTTAGTAACGAGAGAATTCCTAAAAGGTTAATATTTGCTGTGCCGAATGGTAAGCGTCGGAGGGGTAGACCGAAGCGAAGGTGGGAAGATTGCATTAAAGCTGATCTGAAGGGACTGGGTTTGGACGGCGAACGGTGGAGGGAGGTGTGTAACAAGCGATTGGTGGTGTCGGCATCGAACCTTCGGGTTCGCTAAGCCTTATTATTATTATTATTATGCTTTCAACACACACCGCTATCTATTACTGACTACATGAACTAATGAACAGCTGCGTAAGATTTGCAATTGGTGCCCCGAGATACTCCCAAGTCTCTCACCACTACACTGAGTTAGAATGGATCTTCCCCTCCATTCGAAGACAATATTTCCTAGGTACGTTCCTCTATCAAACTATCAGCAATCATCATCCTTCTTACGCCTACAACCTTCTCCAATACAAGTCCTCGGTCCACTCCCTTTCTACAAGATCTCGACCTTCCGACCTTTACATTCCTTCTCACAGATCTCCCTCGTTCCAAAACTCGTTTATTGCTCGCTCTGTTAATTTCTGGAATTTCCTTCCGATCAAAATTCGACATTCTTCATCCCTATCTACATTTCAAACCCCCTCCCCTCCAGCTAACCTTTTATTTAAAATTACATATTATTCAAAATGATTCACATAATGATATATTTACATATAATTCATCACTTAAATACTTATTATGAGATCCGACTTATTTTTTCTACAAAAACACAGAGTTTATTTCTAACATGAATGGAATGTATTTTTTTATTTTATTTTATTTTTTCTAAAAGTTTATATTTATATTTTACCACTGTAAATAGTTTTAAGTATCTTGGCATGGTTTCAAGTGTTTTGTATATAGATTTTGTAAAGTATTGCGAAAATTACGAATTTGTTGATAAAAATGGAAAAAGAACTGACAAATATACATAACAATTAAAGACTATTTTTTTTATTAGTAAATTTTGAAGTTTTCTCCTTTTTTTTTTTTTAATTTATTGCTCACTTTGCTGTTTAAAAAAAATAGTTGAAGATGGTTTCTGAAAATATAAACAAGGAATATGAAAAACTATTTCCTTTTAATGAAAATCAGGAATTTACAATGGTTGTAAGGCATAGGTAAACTAACCTATCTAGTGGTGAGGTCAGTCTCCCATCCACTTCTCGTGATTGAACCTTTGATCTCCGGATTTTCCGAAATTCGGGAGACACGTCCATCAGTACTTCAGTACATTACACAATCAATCAGAATGTCAATAGTATTTCGGAATGCCATTCCGAATGACCGAGTAGAGTCCGCTTTACTCTTCATTATTTACGCATAACATACCTAACAACTCCGAATCATTGACCGCCACCTACGCTGATGATACAACAATTTTAACAAAACACCATATCCCCGACTTGATTCTATAAATTTACAAAATCACTTACTGGATTTACAAAATTGGTACTCAATTTAGAAAATAAGATTAAATCATGACAAATCACAACATACAACATTTAAACTTCGACGAGACACGTGCCCACCAGTTCCTATAGGAAAGAACCAAATTGCTCAGACAAACACAGTATGTTACCTTTGACTAATATTTGACAGAAGGATGACCTGGGGTCCACACGTCAAATATATAGATATAAGCCTAAAATGGTTCAGCAAAAAAGACGCAAAAAACTAGAGTAATTTCAATCCGAAATTTTACGACTTCAACAGGAGCTCTCTGGTACGTAAACAACAAATCTTTACAATGATGTAGAGATGGTTGACCGTGATATGATATGAGAAGGAGTTGATCGGGGTGTGTGTTCAATAAAATACTTAAATTATACAAATAGTATTATTTAATTTTTGCTGACGTTTCGACCCACTTTTTCTGTATAATTTAGTATTTATTTGACCGCACCCTCCGATCAATTCCTTCTCATAACAAATATTTACATAACTACCTACTATTGACCAACACATATGTACTCTTTATTCTCGATTTCTTCTGAAACTAAACGGACATAACAACAGACTTATAAACGACAGGCCTAACAGGAGGCGACTAAAAATGAGTTGGGTGAGAGATCAGCTATCCTGAATCAAGAAAGGAAATAATGACCAGGAAGAGGTGCTATCATTCCTAATGCCAATCATTTAATTTATCACAACAAATCTCCTGATTGCCTCTATCATAACAGGTGTAGATAGATATTTGAAATGGAAAACAAAAATTCTCTTTTTTATGAATTTAATTTTTGAATTTCTTTAATCTATTTTTGGAGTTATTGTTTATATTACACCTTTATAAGCCCAGTTCTCTTTTTAAGATGTGCCAGAAAGTATTTTTATTTGTATTTTGTTTTTGTCTAATTAAAATACAAAATACTATATACATATGTGTTTATATATATGTATATGTGTGTATGTGTATATATATATATATATATATATATATATATATATATATATATATATCATAAACCTCTCTTCACAAACCGTAGCCATTAAGTTATTACTTGCAAGTTATGACCGTGGCGTGTCCTACAGATTCTAAATACATAGAAAGTGTAAGCACTTCATAATTCAACGGCTTAGCAACTTTCACAACCAGTGGCATGCAAAATATAGCGCATTTCTGTTTATATTGTATATTATTTATTACTTTTTTAAAACTAATTATATTTATTTTAAATTACTCTCTGTGAAACCCCTCCTACAAACGACGGTCTTTTATATTTAATTTTTTTAATTTCTATTTTCTTTCCTAAGTCATAAGAAAATAAAACAAAATTGCATATAGTGCTTCATTAGTCTACTTCTTAAATCTCTTATAATTATATTTTTTTTCTTTTTTTAATTATTTCAAATATTTATTATTTATACATTATACTCTTCCTTTGTCTATTGTTACACCCAGTGGATTATTTATATCTAAATATTAAAAATATATAAATATTATTATAAATTACAACTGCTATGCCTAACTGTATTTTCTTTTATATTTCCTTATAAATTTTATTATCGGTTTAGGCTACCACTAATTCTAATTTGCCATTTTTTTTTTTATTTCTTTATAATATTTACAACTGCATTACATAAATACATCAAGTAAATTGGACATAATTGATATAATGACATGAATACACTTGCTGAGTAACTACCCAATGGTAGCAGTCTAATGATATGACTACATTAGGAGATCACGGGGCCATCTTCTTTTCAGACGCTCCGGGGGGTATCAGGAATTGAAGAGGAAGCAAGGTTAGAAACGAGAGAGTTGGGATGATTCTGAAGTTTATTTTGGAAGGATAGGTATCTGGATTGGGCCAGATCTGAAACATAAAGAACATTAAGATCTTTATGGATAATTTTATTAGTGACAAAGTAAGGAGCATTGAGGATCTTACGAAGGATTTTGGATTGTAAGGATTGGATGCGAGAGGAATTCGATGGTTTAGTGGAGCCCCAAAGCTCAATACCGTAAGTCCAAATAGGTCTTATTATAGTCAGGTATATGAGTCTTTTATAATTAATGGGAAGTTTAGAGCGTTTGTCTAGTAAGTGCTGAAGTAATCGGAAACGTCGAGCGGTTTCTTGTCGTTTCAGTCTAGTATGAGGATTCCAAGTTAGTCGTTTGTCCAGGTGGAGTCCTAGGTATCGGATTTGCTCAACAAGGATAAGTGGAGTATTGTTAAAGGAAACTGTAGGACAGGAAGTCGTTAGTTTACGAATTTGCCATTTTAAGTTCAATAAGTAATACTTCGAGTAACACATTGCCTTCCATTACGAATAATGAAACAACTCGAATGGTTCAAGGTATTTGCACAGCTTATCGAAACGAATAAAGTTTATAACGACTAGAAATAACCTTTTCTGTTTTTCAAAGGATCTCTGAATAATTATATTCAGTAGCAGAGAAACTGCTATGTTTGGAACCCGTTACATAAAATACTCGCTAAAAATGAAGCATTGTTTGAAGGCGTTACATAAGAAGCTGCGGACTGTCACTGCTACAGCGGTCACATGGTCTACAACCTGAGAAGTCAGTACCACCCACCCTCAGCGATTAAAAAATCGATTGTGCCTAAAACTCTATTGTTACTATTTTTTTTTTTTTTTTGCTTGAAACAACTATATGTAAATATATGATATATATATATATATATATATATTTATATATATTTCATAAAGTAACAGGTAACAGCATAAATAAAGCTAGAAAAGATACATGAGGTGATTATGTTAATAATGGAAAAATTCAAACTACATAACCATGAGTCTACAACATACAGGTAAATTGTTAACTTGCTAACGTTTCGTTTATTCAGGTATCATCAGCGTAGTACAACCAAGATCATTAATATGCAGAAAGAAAAAAGAATAAGAACAAAATAACAAAAAATATATTCAGGGTGTTTCGTAATTGCACTGCACTATTTTAGTTATGTGATCACTAAAGCCCACCTTACACGGTCAATATAATTGAGTCAATATTGAATATATTGATCATCTGAGGGATATATTGTACCAATTATATTGACATTTGTACTATGTATACAACGTTCAAGAATAATACTTCAATAATATTGACCGTGTAAGGTGGGCTTAAAACAAAATAAACGAAAAAGTTCATATTAACATATATCTCAGACTCATTTATTAAACAGATATCAACGGTTAAAGATTTATTATTTATTTATTACATTAACACTGGCCGTACACAGTTTAACGTGTTTAATACTAAATAACAGGTTTTAATCACCTGATAAACAAATGAACGATAAGCAATGACAGTAGTTGCTCATCTGTTTGTCTAGTTCTGTGTGTTTTAGTGTGAGTGAATACTGTGACACAGTTCAATTTATTATTATCATGGGAGACGGCATAAATTTATTTATTTTTGTAGAACAAACAGACATGCTTTTAACTTATGGCGAGGTACATATAAACGGTGCTGATGCTGTTGGAAGATATCGTGAAAAATTGAAGAAAAAAAAATGCATGGATTTGTGGTGTTGAATAATAAATATTTAACCTTTAATATCTGCTTAATAAATGAGTTTGAGGTATATGTTAATATGAACTTTTTTCGTTTATTTTGGCTTAGTGAATATATACTTAAAATAGTGCAATTTTAACACCCTGTGTATATTGCAGACACCTCACGAAGCCATCCAAATACATATTGAAGGAAAGAGAAGATTCTATTAACATAGCTAAATAAGGTTATGATGAACAGCTGATTAGCAGGGATGCAAGGTATAAAATAAAAAATAAAATAACTAATATATAATAATATCAAACGTTTTAAATTAAATATTATAACAAATTAATAAATTCAAATGACAAAGCTCGAAGGTATATATAACATCTATTCCCAACAAAACTCAGAGAATAAGCGGCCATTCCATTAATATTACTAAAATACAGCTTCGAATTTTAAATTAAAATTTTGATTCATTTATCAATAGTTTACAATTTCCTCGTTTAAAACTCTAGATAGTTTATTTTGGGTTTTCTTAATTATATAAAAAACCTGTTGACCCCAAAACTTGTGTGTCTATTACTGGTGCTAAATACCTCGTCCGGATTGCCTTAGATTTTCATGAATAAAAAACTAATTGACTATATAGAAAAACGAAATTGGTAAAAAAAAATAAATTTTCTTTCAATTAAACCCATTTTCTAAGATCCACTTTCAGAACTTAAGCTGTTCTGACATTCATCATTAATGTTGAAAATTTCTCTATTACCGATACATTTACCTTAATGAATATTTAATAGTTGACCGTTGCATTGTAAAGAAAGGAGATGGTCCGGGGTGGCGGTCATAAATAGACGAAATAGTGGCAAAACCATTTTATTAAAAGCCCC